>JAKTSW010000005.1:0-349387 GCA_030580435.1 Babjevia anomala | reverse complement strand
TTCAACGAACCCTCTTTGAAACCTGGAGCTTTCGTATGGATTGTAAATCTAGATGTAGCGCCAATCTCTCCAAGAACCTTTTCACTATCCGGCTAGAACTTTCATTAGCTTAATCTCAAGCGATCAATCAGCTGGTCTACAGCCCCACATACATATAGGGAAGCCGTGTATGAATCATAAAATAGCTATTTACAAATAATCAGATGAACCCCATAGCAATACTATTGTTTAACTTCCAATGCTGAACATAACTCCACGTCTATTCCTAAATTCATTAAAACATCAATCCATAACCTCTGAGTATCCGACAATCTGTCATTTTCTGATTTCACTACAACAGCCACATTAGATAAGCTACACATACTTCAAAAAGCAGAATGAGACCAAGCCTACCTTCTGAGAACTTGCATTCCTTCCGATAATAATTCCAAAGACTACGAACAAAGTTAAATCACGCATGATAACTGGAACAAGGTGGTTACATACAATAGATCCGGCATTCCTGAAGTTCGCTGTCGATAATCCTGACAGAACACTCTCATAATGCCTGCCAAAGCGTGACCTCCGATACACTGGATAGCTGTGAGCAAACGCAATATACAAAGTGTTCCAGGAAAATTCCAAGAAGCTATGGAATATTACCTCTGCAGCTTCTGATATATCTTGTAGTGCGAAATCCCAATTAAGACCAACGCATAGTGGTTTTTTTTCATGTTGGGCATTATAAGTATTCTGAATAAAATCCACAAAAAGACCAGCTTCAATAGCGGCCAATCGGTCATTGATTTCACTATACCTGCTCATATAGAATGCCTCGGTAGATAGGTCTGCTGGAGCAATCTGCAGTGCAGTCTGGAAGGCAAAAGGAACTGGCAGAAAAAGTATATCCCAAAACAGATAAGCAAACTAAGGTAGTCACTGTAAGCACAAAAAAATTCAAGATTTATAACAAACATACAAGAACGTACAATCGTTCGTAGTATCCCGCCTTCAGTGTGAAAGCCTTTCCATCCTTCGTGGCAATAATAGGACAAGCACATGTTCTCAACTGAGCATTCCTCTCCGTTTGCATCGAGCCACATTATGCGCTTACCCAGTTTTGCTTCAGAAGTGCGCAAACCTGAATTGAAAGTTGTCAGCTTAAGAATTTCGTAAATTGCAAGCAGGCTCACCATAGAACACTTTCTGATTTGGTTCTCTCAGCTTGACATGGTCAAAAATATGTCTAGCCTTTCGCGTAATCTTTAAGTCCTTCTCCAATCGCATAATCCTCTTTTGGAGATTATAGTGGTAAATGATATTTGTATCCGGATCCTGTAAACCTAATACACACGTTTTCAGTGCAGTTTCCTTCCATATTTTCTTTGTCTTAACGTCGCTTTTGTCCTCGTTCATATAGTGCATCTCGATCAGTGCTTTTTCTTGATACCAGCTACCGCGTTTGTCGCGACGATAATGTCTTTGCTTTAAGAGATTGTCGTATACTTCATGTGCTTCTTTATATCGGTGTGATCTTGTTAAAATATATGCTCGCTTGTATATCAGTCGAGTCCGAATGTAGGCGGCTGTAAATTTGTCCAAACAATGATGGCTCTCGGGAGTTCTCAGTGAGCAAAGTCGTTCAATATCACGTAGCCAAGTCTCATATAGAGGATCTAAAATATCATAGAGTGTTTCTAACGCGTCTAAACTGAAGTGGCCTCCAAGTTCCATGACACTATCCACTTGAAACTGCTGCAGGATAGTCCGCTCATAGTCCAGTAGCTGATCCCTTGAAATAAAGATATTGGATGTTCGGCTTACATCATAGTATGGATAAAATCTTTTGCGACTAACCGACAGAATCAAAGGAGAAAGTGATCTGTTTTCATAATTTTCTGCGCGAAAGAAAACCAGATGAGCTCTTTCAAAGATTGATCTAATGCTACGGCAAAGCCTGATACATTCCCCTAAAAACATGTCAGTAATAGATAATATTACATATCAAATTGCTACTGACCTGTAATTTTAAAAAGTCTCTTCTTCAAGTGACCTACTCGATTAACCTTTCTCCCCTTGTTGTCGAAAAGCAAAGAGACACCCGATTTGGAAAAGCAAATTCCAGTTTGTCGCAAGCAATGCTTTTTGATAGCAGATATTAAGCTCTGCTTGTTAGACAGAGAGGACCCACCGCAAAATAGTTCCTTAGATACAGTTTTGAGTTCGTCTGTTGAAAGAAGGGACAAAATGTCTTGAAAGTCGTCTAAATTCAAAGATGACTCTACAAAACTAATGGAGGACGACGATATAAGACTACCAACGGCAGAGGACACACAGGTTATCTCACTGTAAAGACTAACTAACTGATTTATTCGAAACCACGAATTTGCTTTCCTGAGAAACAATCGCACAAATAATTTTTTTGACTCATCTAACATATAAATATCAGTTTGAAAAAAGCAGTTTTCAATTGAGTAACTGTATTACTCATTTACATACCGTCTAGATTTTTAAAAATTTCGAAGACTTTCAGCTCATATTCATTAAACAAAAAGCTCTCGCATTCCACAACCGTATTCAAAGCAGTCATGAAAGCGTCGACATATAAATAACCTTTTCTCCATTCTAAGCCGTCTTTCAGCTCTTCGCTCTCTGAATAATCGGGCTGGTACTTCTCCAGATATTCACAATTTGCGTCGATTACTCTCAGTATACTACAAAGGAGAAATTAGTCGTGATGCCATTTGGGTCACATTAATTACTTGAGCGATAGCGAGTTACTTACCGTGACATGGCCTCCTACCCGAGTTTTGAGGGCATCAGATAGCAAATTTCAGCTAAAACTACTATTGTATTTGCTAACTATGAAGATTGTAGATATACCATTGTAATTTAGATGAATTTCGTGTATCAAAAACATTTTAGATGCCTGGTACACGTAAACAATTCGCCTAACATAATGTAAATTCATTCGCGTGTCACGAGCAATAATTACCCTACCTTATGTCTTCCCAACGAACTAATAATTTCTTTGAAAAGAAATTTCTGCGAAAGCTAAATTTCCTGAGCAGTCTTCTTCCGCTCGCCGTGGTTATAACAATGGGTGAATCACAGTTGAAAAGACTAAAGGCTCGTCTAAAAGCAAATGGCTTAATCGGACAAACTAATTCTAAATCTAAAAAGCAGTCCAAGCGGGTTCCCGCCCTGGCTCGAACTGACAAAGATGAAATCATTCGAAATATTAGAGAAGAGTTCAATCCTTTCGAAATAAAAACTACCAGACAAAAGCACGCAGATATTTTAGGAAGAAAAGTTCAAGGTGCTACGGGAAGGCCTGGACTTAGTAAACAGACGGATGAAGAAGTGGTAAGCTGGCAAAATATTAATCTGATCACATATTATATTAATGCTGATTTTGTTGAAGAGACGAAAAATTCTGCAAATGGAGAAGTCAAGAAAGAATAAAGTTGGAGGGATAGTTGATCGTCGATTTGGAGAATATGACAATACTATGTCACTTGAAGAAAAGATGCTGGAGCGATTTACCAAGGAGAGGCAGGTATGAGCAGGATTTACTTTTGATGTCAGACAAATTGCCTTACTGACTTACCAGAAACGATCAGGACGCTCGAGTTCGATGTTCAATCTTGATGACGATAACGACTACGGGGGAATGACACTCACACACATGGGCGAAGAATTGTCGTTAGAGCATGACGACTTTGACGAAACCAATGTGGAAGGAGATACCGACTCAGATAATCAGGATGGTTTCCCACGCAAGCGTGGTCGAACAGAGCTAACTTTAGAAAACGAAGCAGACAGCAACAGCGATTCAGAACCTAAACAGAAGAAATCTAAAAATGAAGTGATGAAAGAGGTCATTGCTAAGTCAAAGATGTACAAGCACGAGAGGCAGCAAGCTAAGGACGAAGATTTGGATGCTATGGAAGATTTGGATAAAGATATTGATGATTTACGGTCGTTATTATATCAAACTGAACATAGATCATCAAACACCGCAAAAATGGAGGCCGAAAATGATCTTGACTACGACGCACAGGTACGCGAGATGATATTCGATAAGCGGGCGAAGCCAAGTGATCGAACCAAGACAGATGAGGAACTTGCAGAGGACAGGGCAGAGCATCTAAGGAAATTAGAAGAACAACGACTAAGGCGTATGCGAGGCGAGGTTAGCGATGAGGAAGGTGATAGGATTCACTCGCGTTCACGCGCACCTGCAGCAGATGACTTATCAGATGAATTTGATTTAGAAGATGATGCCACAGAATTCGGTTTAAGTAAAGGTTTAGGAAATGATGATGAAATGGCTACCAATGACGAAGATGAAGGCGACGCAGATGAAGTCAGTGGAAGCGAAGGTAGTGAAGGCGATTCTGATGTATTTGATTTTTCGAACGATGAGGAACAACAGGAATCAAAACGAGCAACTAAGCAGCTCTTCAAGAGCAAATCGGAGCCTATGCTTTCTAAACTTTCAAGCAAATCCTCCTCCGAATTGCCTTCCGATGATTCTAACTTGGCATTTACATATCCTTGTCCTTCCACATATAATGAGTTTCGCAATATCGTGGAGAATCATAAAATCAGCGACCATCCAGTCATCGTCGACAGAATTATAGTTCTGCATCATCCGAGTCTTCACCAAGACAACAAAGTCAAATTAATGGTCAGTTCTCATGATGTATGGGGAAGTATTAGTATGCAGCTGACGATTTAGAAATTTGGACCGGTCATAATCGAGCATATACTGAACATCGTGGACGGCGCTGAAGCGACGCCAGATGTTGTCAATTTATTGATTTCGCATCTTCACAAACTTTGCAAGTCTAATCCGGATGTGTTATCGGAAGCTTTTCGAGTTCAGCTTGCGTCTGTTCGTGAACGGATGGATGCCTTTTTGAGATCTGGCACCGACGAGTCTACCGACTACCCGTTGCCTTCAGATATGTTCTTATTTGCTCTAATTGGAATCTTGTTTTCAACATCGGATCATTTTCACTTGGTCGCAACGCCGGCAATGCTGCTAATGGAGAAACATCTTGCGCAGTTGAGCCCAACTTCGCTGGGAGAGCTTGTTTCTAAGAGTTTTATTTTATCAGTATTCTTGAAGGTACATAGTCACTTTGATGGATTATATGATTCCAGATTTTGATTTGCTAAAGATATATGATAGTATCAACGATTATCAAAACGTTATATTCCCTATGTTATGGACTATATCAATCAAGTTCTTCTTTCTCTGGTTCCCGAACTCGATATTCCTGACGTTGTTCCAACAACCAACATGCTCATAGGAATCTTTCCTCGAGGAGTCAATTCGCACATATCTACAAGAAAACTGAAGCTATCCGATATGATGGCCGATGCTAGCCTGAGTGAGCTCGATTCCCCAGCTGAGAAGCAGCTCCTGTTTTCGGTGTACCAATGCAACCTCGAATGTCTTCAATCTTTTGCTAGTTTATGGAAGGGAAAAGAAGCCTTTAAGGAAATATTCACGCCTAGTCTAGTAATTCTTCAGAACCTCCAAAATTCTATTGCGAGTTCTAAGAGCATCAAGGAGTGCTTGCATCCTGTTGCAGAAGAGATAAATCGGGCGATAAACTCCATAAATCAGCTTATTAGGGTAGGTAGTGCAAATCGTGTCCCGTTGGCGTTGCAAGAGCACAAGCCAATTCCTATCCCGACTTATGCTCCCAAATTTGAAGAGAACTATAACGTCGACAAGAAGTCTTATGACCCTGATGTGCAACGGCAAGAGTTCACTAAACTGAGAGCGCAAGTGAAGAAAGAAAAGAAGGCTGCATTACGAGACTTAAGGAAAGATAGCCAGTTTGATGCAAGAGAGAGAATTAAGGACCGAAGAAAGAAGGACGAGGAGTATCACGAGATGCTGGCAAGATTGGAGCGCAGCATTCAGACAGAGGAAGGTGCTGAGAAGAACAAGTACGAACGCGAGAAGAGAGCGAGAAAGGGCAAGCGAAAATAGATATTGATAAGGTTTTCATTGGTCTTGCAAGCATTTTTTAGACAGTTTGAATTTATCCCAAAAATAATCTCTTATCAAATGCCATATCATCTAATCTTTCAAACAAAATAAATAACAAGTTCCTATAGTATATAAAATGCGCAATAATATTAATATTATCATATGATTGCTAAGCAGCAATGATATTGACATGCCATCGATGTCACAGTTGAATACTGTCTCCATCGCCTCTAAATTCCGGCATTAGATGATGTTAAACAAAAAGTTGAGATTAAGGTAGCTAAAAGAAGCAACGTTAATGGCTGGTAGGACTGGGGGTACGTTCAGTGATACCAACGGGACTCCGCTGAATTCCTCTAGCAGTGGCACGGTGGAAGAGACGCCGCCGCCTGGGCTTGCTGGGCTTGTCTTTTCTGCTGATATTCCATCCCCATCCCCTTTTATATCCATTTCTCACAGAAACTGGCTGCGGATGAGTTCGAGTTGCGTCCTCTAACGGGCAAATGCTGTCATCATCAATGAACGCTCCGCTCTGAGTTAATGTCCTAGCGAGCGCGTCAAGCGAATGTTCTGTGTCCTTGTCGCAAGGTCTATTGGACATAGTATCGCTACTGGGACTGTGTCTCCGCTTGCTATATCGTCTAAGCCATGATCGTTTGCTGCTACGTCCAAATGGCATTCGTTGGTTCCCATTTCTAAATCGCTGTTGAATGCTGGTAAAGTCCAGTAGTTCTTGTATTATGTGCTGCCAATTTTGACCAGTACCCTCGAGAAGGGCTTTCATCTCTGGCGAGATGACTTGCATTGACAGAGTGCTCTGTGACGACGCGCTATCTGATTGCCGAGATGAAATAGAGAGCGCTTCGAACGAATCCGTAAAGGCTGTTTCAGCGACACCGACTGTAGCGTTCATATCTAGCATGTCAGGTGATGTCTGCGGTAAGCTGACGACTTTGATGAAAGACGATCTCAAATGAGAAAGACAAGACTTTTCGCGAGGACAAAGCGCTGCCGACAAAGCGAACTTGTATTGACCAATTTTGGACAAGAAATTACCGACAATGTAGAATATGCGAACTGGTTGGCGGCCGAGGCGATATATAAAGAATCTTGGCTGTGAGAGATGGAGATATCCAGCATTATTCCAGAAGCAGTAAGAGTCGCAGCGGTGTTGTATGCAGATTCAGATAATAGCGTGAGCAGATGACGACAGTGCATGCAAACTCTAATTACGAACTAGCGAAGGTAAAATGCATAAAAAAACTTCTGGAAGGCGCAGCAGGTCACCCAAATTTCCTAAAGAGGTAAAATAACTAGATTAGCTTGCATCATGTCGCCGCACTACGGCAAGTTCAAATAAAACCCGATGGCAAACTAGTCTATATGTGGCCAAAGTCCGAGTTCTGGCAAAATTTTGCAAACCTTCCAGCAAAGGCTAGTGGTGCTTTCGCACTAGTCAGGTCGTCGAAGATGGAACATATCCGCATTACTATCTGCTTTCATGCATTTTGAGATGAAAACAAATCAAAAGACTAAAATTAATGCGGACTTCAAATTCTCAGCTGTTTATTGTTTACTGTTTATGTAGCAATTCTCCTTATGCATTTGCTTTAAGTCGCAGTTCATCGTGTCACTTGTCAAGCGACTACTTTCACAATTTATCTTAGATTGGCAGCATCAAAGTTCGAAAACTTGCGCTTTCTGCCGTGCCTTGCGTTGGCTGTGGGCAATGCTAACACAAATGTACTTTTAATAGGTGTGTGGCCAATGTCCTAGGAACGCTTTGATTGTGAATGAAGGAATGTGCTCATCTAAGCAGTAAATTGATAAGCTCAGCAACCGTTACAATTTTGGTATGCAAACCTTATTCAATAGGAAATCAAACAGGTTCTTCCGGTTCATTTCCTTTGGTGGCGTTTGTCTTTTTGCTATTGAACTTTTTCCTTACTTTTGCTGTTACAAATCCCGAGGCTCACATCGGCTCACTTAACCGCACGCGCTTTACCACGAGTGTACGGATAGTCCCGGTTGGGGTCATTGAATGCAAAACTCTGATGCTACGCTGCGGAGAACTAAGGTTCCGGACAACTATGTGGCATTTCTAAAGTTTGTAAAAGCATAGGCATCATGTGATTTGTGACATGACTCCACAGTGTTTATAGATATATGCGTTTGGCATACCGAGGATCTCCCGGCAGTAAGGGATCATGCCAAGCAGCACTCATTCTCTCGAGGTTGCTGCATACTTTATAAGTTGGAACTTAAACTGATCTTTACTTTTTACAGTAATACACTCCTACTGGTTTTTTATGGGTTGCTTTTCAGTGAAAAACACTTGCTTGGACAAAGGAAAGGATGGCAGAGAAGTACATGACGACAGTTATACGCTAGCGATTACGTTGTTACCCTACTTGGTGAACGGCACGTGACTTGTTGATGTCGGTAGTTCGTTGTGGTAGCTGTAAGCACTAGAACTTAGAGAATCGACAGCTTGCTAGAACTGCCGACATTAGACTGATACATAGCTTATTTAGAACTGTTTATGGTTTTTTATTCTGTCCGGAGCACGGCTGATGATCACCAATTTCACGGAGAGTAGCTTCGATGCTGCTTCGAACTGTTTCCTGTCTGAGCATCAGAATAGCCGTAAGCTCTGTTCAAATGATAATAATGCAAGCAAGCAATTGGCAGACCTTCCATCCGAAATAATTCTGAAAATCTTCTCGTATCTGCCTGCGCGTGACCTTATGAATCTCCTAACGGTATCGAAAGGTGTTGCTATGGTGGCATCGTCGGCCTCTTTATGGGCGCCTTTCTCGATTCCTTCCGATCGTGTGCCAAATGGAAATTTGCAAGACGAGAATTACATACTTCGATACGTACTATTAGAGGCGCCTATATCGTTGCAGATAAGTGGATTTGACCTGGAGGATGTGCAAGACAATGCTTTGCATACTTTCCCTGAGCGAGATGATGAACACGCTCAACACTCTAGACGTAGCCATTCGTCTTTTGACAAGGAGATTTCGTCGAACAGTTACAGCATATTCTCACTGGATGTTCTGAATTACGACCGTGGACTGGTTGTTGGCACCGCTGACGACAGCACTATCCGGATCTGGGATGTCAACCGTAGTAAGAATATTAGCGACTTTGCGGTAGTCGACAACCACCTTAAGGATTGCTCGTCCAGCGATGTTCGAGTGCAACACCAGACAGGGAAGCTGTGGGTCTCTGCTAATAACATTTTACAGGAATGGGATATGGGCACCTTTCAAAAGTTATCAGAGATATCGTACGACAACACCATCACTACCCTGTCGCCTGATAGCCAATCGAACTCAGTGTTTATATCTACGCCGGGATTTTTACATAATATCGATACTCGCGTGAACATAAAAAGCATAGAGATAGCCAGCAGTCCTACTGCCTTGATCCCTGGTTATGCTCTGTCTGTTCTTCCTCACAGCTTCCGCTCTCCGCATAGTGTTTCTTTGTCCGGCAGGTTTCCTTCTATCATTACCTACGACATGCGTAATTTTAGCAAAGCTCTGTATAGCATATACTCTGGAGCACACTCTTTATGCTCATTACTTGACCTTCCCAAGCAGGAGGGTATTGTGGCTTCTGGAGAGTATAACGGACGTGGTACGCTTGAGTTCTATAAATCACCGAACGACGACACAATGGTTATATCGTCGAATACTTTTCTCAACGACGATCAATCAGGATACGCATATAATGACCCCCGTCGTACAGAAGACAGTAGCTGGGTGAACAGGTATACAGCCTCGAGGGCCAGCCTTCTATGCCTTCATCAGCCATCCTGGACTGACGAGCTGGTTTTCGCTGGATCCGCTGACGGTGCGATTCGTTGTTTCGACGTATCTCCTGGCTCAGATGGGACATGCTACCGTGAACTTATTGGTCACAATACAACTGGATATGTCAGTCGAATACTTGCCATTTCTGATCGTGCAAGTGTGGCTCTTGTTGATGGGTGTATTGGACTATTAAATATTGGTGCCAGTGCTAACAATGAGGATGATATTGAGCCAGCAGATAGCAAGCTTACGGAAAAACAGCGTGAAGCAATAATGCGCAAAGAAATGGATGACCATGTCAGACTAGTCATGCGTCGCGAGATATTCGGGAGGGATATGCTCAGTTTACACAATGTCCTTATTTCATTATAGACGTCTTTTCACCTTCAATTTCCTTGAAGCATCTTTTGTATCACTCTTAAGCATTTTCAAGGTGATAATAGCATATTTACGGTCAATGAAATGTCCCAACTAGAATATAGAAAGTCGGTGATGTCTGGCAAGTGATAACAGTAAATCAATCCAATTGAAGATTGCGAGTAGGAATATCCACGTGACCAAGCCAATCCCAATGTGGTTGGGTGACAGACAAGGGCAAATTTTTTCTTCCCAATCGCAATTTTTTTTTATCTTCACACTTTATTCTTCATCTCAGATTTTTTGTTTGGTTTCATTTCGCAAAATTTCTTCTCAAAATGAAGCTCACTTGGAAAGATATAGCACCTGTGCCAAATCAGACAGAGTATGCTCTTTCTATGTGAAGCTGCCTGTATAAAAGTCGTCTACTAATTGTCAATAGATTCTTGGATGTGGTCCTTAATCGGACCCAGAGAAAGACGCCCACTGTGATTCGGCCAGGTTATAAAATCTCCAGAATAAGAGCCTTTTATATGCGAAAAGTTCGATATACTGCTGGTATGATTTGAATTTGTGATATATGGTCTTATGCGAAATGCTTATCTCGTTAGATGGATTCACGGAAAAGTTGCAAGAGATCGTGGAGTCTTTTCCTAGATTGGACGACATTCATCCATTTCATCAGGATCTGTTGAATACCTTGTACGACAGAGATCACTATAAAATTGCTCTTTCGCAGCTTTCTATGGCTAAGCACCTGATTGAGCAAGTTTCGCGTGATTATGTTCGTCTTCTCAAATTTGGACAGTCGCTGTTCCAATGTAAACAGCTTAAGCGTGCTGGAATGGGCCGAATGGCTACTATCGTCAAGCGACTGAAAGATCCCTTGCTTTATCTCGAGCAAGTTCGACAGCATTTGGGCCGTCTTCCATCGATAGATCCGAACACTCGTACTCTGGTTATTTGCGGATACCCCAATGTTGGAAAGTCGTCATTTTTGAAAAGCATCACAAGAGCAGACGTAGACGTTCAGCCGTACGCTTTCACTACGAAGTCGCTTTTCGTTGGTCATTTCGACTATAAATACTTGAGGTTTCAAGCGATCGATACACCTGGAATTCTAGACCATCCTCTGGAGGAGATGAATACGATCGAAATGCAGTCAATCACAGCTATTGCTCATTTGAGATCATGCATTTTGTATTTCATGGATCTTTCTGAGCAGTGTGGATTCTCTATAGAGGCTCAAGTCAAACTCTTCCACTCTATTAAGCCACTTTTCGCAAACAAAACTGTCCTGGTCGTGCTCAGCAAAATTGATGCAATGAGACCTGAGGATCTTGATGAGGAGCGACAGGCTCTGGTTCAGAGTATTGCAGCCGAGAACATTGAAATACTGCAAATGTCGTGCCATCAAGAGGTTGGTGTTATGGAAGTGCGAAACCAGGCGTGCGACAAACTACTGGCCGCCAGAATCGAGCAGAAGATGAAAGGAACAAAACTCAGTGGTGTCCTTAACAAAATTCACATGGCGACTCCTATGGCTCGTGACGACATTGAAAGAGTTCCTCACATTCCTCAGAAGTTGTCGTTACTTCCTAAGTATGATGAGGAAGATCCGATGAGAAGGAAACTAGCGAAAGATATTGAGATAGAGAACGGCGGACCAGGTGTATTCAATATTAACTTGAAGGAGAAATACCTTCTGGAGAACGATGAGTGGAAAAACGATATCATGCCGGAGATCATGGATGGCAAGAACATTTATGACTATTTGGATCCTGAGATCGGCGCCAAGCTGCAACAGTTGGAAGAGGAGGAAGAGAGACTTGAGAATGATGGCTTCTACAATTCTGATGTCGAGTTTGAAGATGAGGAGGAAGCAGAGATTAATTCCAAAGCGCAGTGGATTCGAAATAAGAGAAAATTGATGAAGAATGAGTCTCGATCGCGCAAGGCTCTACACAATCGTGCTATTATTCCACGACAAAAGCAGAGAAAAACTCTTAGCCAGATGGAAGAACATCTCGAGACTATTGGTATCGATCCTACTCCAGTTACTGAGCGGGCTCGTGGCCGTTCTCGGACAAGGGGAGGGGAGAGTGGGCACGAAGTGGTCATGCGGGAGGCGTCGAGTGTCCGTGCTGCTGGTCGTCAGCCATCGCAGTCGCGACCTCCACGAGAGCAGAGCTCCAATCGTGCAGAGCTTGGATTGAGCACGCAAAGCTTGCGAACAAAGTCGGAGCGGTTGACGAAGATGAATCAGAGAATGTGGAGTCGAAAGGGTCGGGCGGGAGAGGCCGACAGACACTATACCGAGTCGAAACCAAAGCATTTGTATGCTGGAAAGAGGGGTATTGGCAAGAACAGCCGTCGTTAAAAGTTTTCCGTATCTGCAATTCTGTTTACGTTTATATATTTTGTAGGCAACATTTCATAGAGTTTAAATTTCATATCTTGCTGTCAACTTGATTGTTCTCCTATGCATAGAGCTCGGATCAGAGCAATTAACAATTTCTACAGTGATGGACCTAATAAACAGTGGACATAGCTCGAATTTCACATCATTTTCAAATATCGATATGCATGATTGAAAGTCGAATATCGAAGTAGCTTCCGTGTTTTGATGCCCAATAGCACTCATTTGTTTAGCGTTATGTCACGCCGGCCCGGTGCCCTCGCAATAATAATAGTAAATGTTACAATATGCGTGATATTTCCGACCGAGCAATGAAAATCTTTCATCAACTGTAGAACGCTACTATTGAAGATCGGCCATAGCAAATTATTTGAGAGGCAAGGTCACACACATAAAAGTCTAGTTATTACCAGGAGCACTGGGCAGTGAATTTAAATGCACGCATCGAAGCTCACGAAATAACTAGAAGGAAGCACTGCATCAATATGTGTACAGACATAACAGCGGCATCTTATGGCACAGTATTATATGCACAAAAAAAAAAGAAGCGTTGCGCATCAAGCAAGGTTAATGCATGTCTTTTATATTATTAACGTTACATAATCATGGGGCAGGATCGTCGTAATAAAGTTAATTTGACAGTCTGCATACATTATTATATCATCTGTCGTAACGTTTTGTGTTTACCACGACGAGAACTCGAAAAACACTTCACCTTTCCGTCACTTCACCCCTCTCTACGTTAAATCATCTCTTCATTGCCACTATTATGACAAAACCAGAATTTTTAACTGGCGTTCAAGAGCACTACCTCAAGAAGGAGCTCATTAGCCAGGAGTTGTCCAAGGAGATAAAAGAGCTAAGTACGCCGACAGCGCTCCGAGCGTTTGGGGTTCCGTTCAGATCCGAAGATTCTGTGAAAGATATTTCTCCAATTGACTCCGAATTTCCTATTTTACGCCATGTCTTCGTTAATCATATTCGAAATTTTCCGTTTCTGGATCAATCTAAAGAAAGCGAGTTCTGGCAGGATCGTGTTCAGAAATTTTGGGAGAGTTTCATGGGTAAAGAGATCAGCACGACCGAGGATCGGTCAGAAGAAACGAAACGGAGAAAGTTGGCCTACAGAGTGCAGAAGCTTATAGAAATCATGATGTCTGCTGGTATACGTACTTCTTCAGGCATAGAAGCTGGATTTGATGTTAAAGTCGATAGCGAGAATATCGAAGAGAGGCAGCAAGAGAAGTTTATGCTTCAAAATGCCATCGGCCATACAGTCAACGGAACAGATATCAGTGTTGTTGGTGTGCGAGAAGTATACAAGAAGAAACGTGTCACGAGTCAGTCCTACCTGGTAAGTGACTTCTGACTTTTTATAGCTCAAAAGCAGGACCGACCATATCAATTGGTTTGCAACAAGAGAATGTTAACAATCCTAGGAATACATCATCCGGATATCTCAGAAGTCGAAAGAAGATATTTATGTCGCCAGACGATATTCAGAATTCCATGCTTTACATCAAAAGCTCCTCCACGCGTTTCCCGAAAAAACTCTTCCGCATGTTCCGATGAAGAATAAAAGGACAACAGTTGTGTCTAACACATCCTTTTCTGGTGAACCAAATCAACTTTTTCCTTCGGCTCCGTCGTCACCCTCCACAGAATTGAATTCCTCACCATCATCTATTTCATCTGACTCATCCACTAGCGCTAAGTTCGCACCGTCCGCACAAACGGAGAAGCCAAGAAAATCAACGTCCTCGCGCTCATCCACATCCTGTTCTTCGTCCTCGAATGGTTCCCAAATTTTCCGTCGCAAACGAGTTGATCAGTTGAATGACAAGTCGGAAACAATCAGGCTGGTGGGTGAGCTGCAACGACTGTCGCTGAGGGCTTTTCTAAGATCTCTACTTGTTGTGCCGGTAGTATCGGAATCTGAAATTTTAAGAAGCTTTCTCACCAACGACTGCTTCCATATTAGTGACTTGGGCAAGCAGGATAAAGAAGATATCGCAATGAGGAAAAAGCTTGATGAGGTGCGATTTAATGAGCAACTGCGTTTTTTTCAGATTGCTACTCAAAGAGCCAAAGATCTTGACATGTACATCACCTCATTCAAGAAAGACATAGTTCAACGAAATGGTTTGTCCACTTTTTTCGCCGAGCTAAAGGAGAAAGATAATATCCAAGACTTATCGCCGAAATATAAGAAGTTTATTGAATGGGCAAGAATAGAGTAAGTGAAAGGGAATTATTTTATATTGCTGTTTCAAAGGTGTCATCTAACATCATGTTAGAACGGCAGCAACTATATATAAGCTGTTTGTTGGACAAGACAACGCATCTGAATTGTTGGCACAGACTAAGCGTATTCATAAATTAATACCGTACACCATCCTAAAAAACGTTATCCGTTTTTCTAATCCGGTGTCAATGATGAAGGGTGTTCTTGATGTTTTCTTGGCTCAACCGTTTGGTCAGAAGTCTCTTCTACAACGGATCATATCCATAACGTTGTCCGAAGACATTAAAGTGCAAGATAGAGCCATTAAAGTTGTTCAGAAGAAAATCGGAGACCCCTTCTTGTGCGATAGAATCCAACAGTATATCGACGTCATCCAGCCAATCCGAGATCACATTGCTTGGGAAGCTGAAGAAGACGGAGTCGATCTTGTTGTGGCAATCATCAAGACTGACGAACTCGTGCCAAGTACGGATCCTCACAAAGTGGGTGCGATAATCAATGCTTGGGTTGCATGGAATGTTGCTGTCGAGGATGTCACTGTTCAGATAGACGATCAGATGCGGTTGTTCTCAAATCTCAAGACTTTGCTCAAATTGATGACTCGGAGGAGGGATAAGAGCCTGATTCTATCGCTCTCTGGTGAACGCGTAACTATCGATCTGCTGAAAGATGTGTTTACCATGTTCTACCAGCCTCTTGTCAAGGTATACAAGTCTGCAAGTGTGCATCAAAGTGTTTCCGACTTTGCCGCGTTCATGGACGACTTAATCAAAACAGTCGAGGATTGCGAGGAAGAAGGCACAACTTTGGACGCGAATGTACTAGTTCAGAAATTCATTGACCTCTGCGAACGGCATCAGCAGTCTTTCTATCGATTTGTTCACGAAGTCCATGTAAATGACGATGGACTCTTTACCAAACTGATGCTATGGATCGAGAACATTTTACATTTCCTTCGTGAAGGCCCGAGCTTGACTGTTGACATGAATATGCTATATTTGCAAGCAATATCAGAGCAAAATGTTGTGGATAAGGACAAGTTGGCAACCGAGTTGGATAGTTTAGTTGCTTGGAATCACGAACGTAAACTTTGGAAGGAGCGAAGAGCACGAGAGAAGCTTGCCGTTGGAGGTGAAGCAGCTGGTAGACAGAGCGGCTACGATGATTTTGATGAGATAGTGGAGGAGGCAGAGTGGATGTCAACTCTGCCTAAATTAGGGCTGACAGGACAGGATTTTGGTCTCTTTGACGATGATATTGCGGATATCGAAGGTGGTGGCAATGGTGGTGAAGAGGGAGCTGATGATTGGGATGAGGATGAAGAGGGGCTAGATCCGATCGAGTACGAAAGGAGGATCAGAGCTCGAAAAAGTAACCACGAGGGTCGTAATGGAGAGCCACCAAAGCCATTCCTTGAGGAGATTCCGAAGTTAGTCGATCCTTTCATGAAGTGCTTAAGAAGTGTGTTGGCGTCATGAGAAGTGGAATGCTACCAGTTCTGTATATTTACTGTGTTCGCTCTTGTCTTGCGTAGGGCAATGGGTACATCTGTTTTTGTTCTACTATATTATTTTTGTTATCAAGTCGAATGGGGTTTATGGAGTAGTGTTGTCTGGATGGTCCGTTTGCATTAGAAATTTACTTTTATGTAGTTATAACTGCAAATACATTGCCAAAATGCAATAAACAAGACATCAATAGATTAAACGCTGAACGTACACATAGTAGAAGAAGAGGCGGAAAAAAAGGGCAAAGGGTGCAAATTTGACTACTACCGGTATGCAGAGAAAGTCGTCAAATCCTCATGCCTTCGCGAATCCGCTTGCGTAACTAACAGACGAATCGAAAAGCTTTGTATTCCTGCTACTCTGTTTGTATTGCACCCAATATATCTTGCCAAACTGGTATTTGAAAGTCTCTTCGCCAGTGAGGTTTTGTTCTCGAACAATCGCTTGCGGAGTTGTTCCCTCTGCAGGCAATCGATCTTCAGGGTTCAATTCTCTTCCAATTTCACGGAGATATTCGACGCCAGCTAGAAGTATTCCCAAAGGATGCCTTCCACAAATGGTGTTTTTTGACATCTCTAAGTATTCAGTCCAAAGCGTGTGTGAGCCTTCGGTAGCGAGATCCATACCACGGTAATCTAAAGCTTCGATCGCGCCATATATCGGAACATTTTTTTTTACCTTATCTTGTTCTCTTGCTTTGCTAGAAAACGAATCGCGACTGAGATATCGTACAGAAGTGAAGTTTTCAGGATCATCGACGTAGGCGGTATAACCAAACCTAGTCCCCCAGTGACAAAAGTCACTTGAAAAGACGAATGCGTTCGATGAATCCGAGAGATAGTTTGACAGCAATTTTCCATATGCAATCTCGCTTTCTGATGAGAGCGCGCCGACCATGATAGGAACTAGAGGTGGCAGAATGGTCGAAGATTGGAAGGTCGATGACAAAATCTTGTAGATGAACGGAAGATGCATTTCTAGAGAATGCTCGTCCTCATCAACAGAAAGCGACATTTTTTCAAATTTTCCAGTAGAATGCAATTCCTCGAGCACTAATTTTTGTTAACCATTGCGCTATCGAAGCACCATCACTTCAATAGGTGAGAGCAATACTTTCTATGTCTAGAGGAAGAGATCCTAGTGGTGTCTCGTAGGTATCACAAGCTGAGATAGCACACCCTCTCAAATAAACATGATGCGACGGTCCCAGAAGAAAAACCCGTTTTCTAGAATTGTCAGTGACCTAGTTTCTCGGAACATATGGAGCCTTTCATACATCTTAGTTACGTCCCAGGCCTTGTACGCCCATGCTGCTGTCGGACCAGAATAGTCGTACCCTGCGTGCCTATAAAAGTTAAGCATATAGAATATATACACCACAAATCCACAGAATTCCATCAACATACGGTGCAACTATAATTCGTGCTCCTGGAATTGGAAGAGAGCCATGTTCGACAGAGAAACCAGGGACAGCCTCAAGAAACGAAGCAAGATCCGCATCAAGCAGCTTGGCATCACCTTTATACCAGGATCCAGCATGAGTGGCACGTCGGCGCATGACTTTCAAGGTTACTATGAAATTTTTTTTAAACAAAAGTGAAAGCAAATCGTCTAAGATATAGATTCATGCTCAAAAACTACTAGTAAGGGTGATAAGTGTTGGGAGTTTGGAACAAGTCCATCTTCATTCCCCATTGGGAAGACAACTGTCCTTGATCTTTTGGCAATAGTTATGGGTTAGTCGTGCTCGTTGTGCGTTCCCGCAATTGGAAACTCAACCCCACCTGACACGTCACGTGAAATTCTTAGTATTGTAGTCACCAGCAAACCACGCTCGTCATAAACACCGATTTATCTAAGCTTCGCTCTCGTGTTTCTACAAACCGCTGTCAACAATACAGAGCCCGACACAAAAGTTCAGCCCAAATATGTCAGTGGACCATACGATTTGATGAGTAAACCGAATGTAGATTATCGTTGAGCCAATGCGACATCAACCCTTACCCCACTCAATGAAGGCATACGCTCAGCAGGCTGTGGAACCGAGATGTTCTAGCATGCCTAAATTTCATTCACATTCTAAACAGGTACCGCGAGAATGATGAGCGTCCTGTTCGGTTTTGTCGTGAGTCAAGCACAGACGTATTTAAACAAGTGGAGTGATTCAATTGTGAATCGCTCCATCCGGTCGAGTTATCGCTCCTCCATTTTTACAGATGTTTTTTTCGTTATATCGACTATCGTTATATCGACCATCGTTATATCGACCATCGTTATATCGAATATCGTTATATCGAGAGTTGATCGTTAAGTCAACGTCTGTAATGAGAGTAATTTTTTCATCGCTTCAAATTTCACGAGTGAATTTGGACAATATCTGACGTCGCATCAGAATGTAGACGCTTGATATAGAAAGTTCTTATGCTTGTGGTGCCGCTTACACTGTGTAAAGTGTAAGTGGCCTTAATATTAGTCCTTCATCTGTCCGCTGTTTCGTAAACTGGTCTCTGATATGTGGCCCACAGACTCCAATAGCATGGCAATTGGAACGGCTTTTTGCGCGAATAGAATTAGACAAGTTAATCTCAGTCTTTTTTTTTAACAAGGCTTACTTGTAAAAATCATTTTACTTCAAAACTTTTCAATCACTCTTAAAATTTGGCTGATGCAAGATTGTGTCGCATATTTCGCTTATCAAACGTAAGTTAAATAGAATTTCTCTGGAAACTGATTAGTTACAATTTTACTCAACAACTGAACAACAGACAGGTCGAGTCGCGACGGTGGTGGCTTTACAAAACCGTCTATTCCGATCCCAGGATTCATTCATTCAAACATTAGCTGAATTCCTTTCTGCTTAGATTATAATTCTCCGGTAACCAGACACGATGTGTTCTTTATAACCATCCTGCTATTCCTAATTCGAAATTGTTAACATCAATTTCCAAATGATTGATTCTTGCCCCCAGTTAGAGGAGAATATGACATTTATCTGATAATATTCACCGCAGTTCTGGCATACTACAGAAGAAAAAATTCTATAATCAGTCATTGAACTCAATCTTTGGGTAATAATATTAAGATTCATCTTAGCAACTCTGCCAAAACTCTGAATGCTCCTCTTTATTCAAGACTAAAACTTTTATGGCTTTTCACATCAGCTTTTATGGCTTCTTTGACAACTCCGGCTGCAGTTATCTATGTGTGTACTCTCATAATGGAAGCATCATATTCACTTTGCTCCAGATCTATTTGAGCAAACGCATGAATCAGATCGCAATCTCATCTCTAATAAATTATTGTCCAGCAGGAAACAATCAATTTCTGTCGGACCTCTGTCGGAAGATCGCTTCGAGTTGAGCTATGTCGACTTGAGTGCTTGAACAAAGACCTCCAATTTCGCAAGACCGTTAAATCTACTTTGCCTTAATACTAGAATTTAAATTGGAATTTAGCTGTTTTAATTGTGATATTATTTCGAATGCGGGTGGCCTGTTATGTATCATTTTTATTACCTTTAGATATGCCGTACACAATGCTTAGAATATTTTTAACTTTAACTACTAAACTTAATCCCGTCACGGCCTTATCCATGATTCACTATGAATGCAAACATGCGCTATCGGCAACTTCACCGAATGGCTTACTGTAATATACGCATATGATGCATTTTACCCCGATATAAAGGACGGCATGCTCGTCTGCTGCATAGAAAATCTTAGGTGAAACGCTAACTCCTGTGGGCTATATAAAGAAGTCAGTAATTTGGATTGAATTATTCCCAAACTTGATTATAATACCAGCGCTAGATGGTTTTCGAACCAATAAAAGGGATTTTCAGGGTTTACATTTGCCGTCAAACAAAATGGTAGTCTATTTTTTTTAAAAAGATTTTTGACTTGATCTGAAAGCAAATCAAATGAAAAGATCGCAGTAGACGAGATTCTACCTTATACAACAAATATACGTGTAATAAAATCAACAAGGACCGTGTTTCAGGTATAACTCGAAATACACTAAGCAGACACGAGTTTCACTCCCAACAGCGATTTTCCCGCACACTTGAGCCTAGTTACCCCCTAATCCACATTCGGTGCACGGTTAAATTTTAATAGGTAGGCTTGGACGTCATCTTAACTACCAAGAATTAACCATCTCTAGTGGCATATTGGTCATACCCATTCGTACCCATCTATGGATTGATATTTTGAAGACTCGCCCAAGCTGTCGATACAAGAGAATACGGTTCTTTACTGGAGAGAGCAGATAAGCAGGCCCTGGAATTAAGCAGCGAGCAGACATCTGGGAAGACAGCATTAACTGAAACGAAGGATCAGTTAACTGTTCCTTCGTTTATATTTTCAAGCAAGAGCATACACGAGATTCGCACAATGTCCAGCAATGGTTCAAAGTACTAATACACTACGGAACAATGAGCGTTACTCAAACACGAGCGGAAAATTACAATTTAGATAAGAAGCGTGTTTGCTAGATATCCGACATCGAAATTTCTTGATCTCTTGCGAATTTGCGGAGCAATATTCAATATCTTGCCGTTTATGCCCAAGCAGCGCCGACGAAGACTACAAATGTTTACGAGTTTACTAGCAAATTTCCTCTATTCAAAGATGATCCACGGATAATAGAGCCCTCCGAACACACCTCACAGACAAAGACGGCAGCGATCCTATAAAAGAAATGGTAAAGAGCTCAATGCTTCGAGAACGTTTGTTACTGTCAAGTCTTCGGTCGAGATATTCAAGAGCGTGGAGTCCTTAGATATTGAATCCAATCAAGCATCCAGTCAAACAACTTTAGCATAAGTAACCGACGTGACCATAGATATCAACTAAACCCAATAGAGTTCATTAGATGGAGAAAATCTTTTCCATTCGGGTTGTGTCGGTGGCCGTGACTGAGCATGCATGAGTGAGCACTTGTTGACACTTGGGCATACTCTATCTGAGCTAGCTTTGGACAGACTGGGCATCCAGACCAAGAATCGAATCGACTGGGAGGTACCGTGGCAGTCGATATTGAAAATAGTAACGCCAACCTACTTATTTGAATTACTCATGGTTAGATTTCTGATTTTTTGACTAAATTTTTTTCTCGTAATGAGGTCGTTTAAGATAGCATCAAGCTGCTGCTGCAGTCATGCGGTCGTCCATTTGGCATATTCTAGCATTGCCGACTGAAAATCTGCAATTCGAGCGACGCACACACACTCAGGTCTGACGAGTCATGTGACTTGGACCATTTCATACGTTTCGTACTAGTTATAACTCAATTTTATCACTTGATTTTAAAGTAAACTTTATCCGGTTCATGTGCAATTCTGCTGGAAAGCTTTTCGAATCCGGTGCCATTTGCGAACCGTTAACTTTTCATGTGGGTATCACGGTGGAGTGGGTTTTACTATATGCGTCAAAGCTTATCTTCGCTTGTGAACGTTCCTAGAATATTGATTCTTGGATTACCTACGGAAGTTAGGCTTATTTCGATTTTAGGCTTAGTGCGTAGCATGTTTTACCTTGACAGCGGCTCGCGGTTATTAGTAATAATTGCAGTTATCTTTGGTAACTCTTCGAAAAATAAATCCCTCACAAACGCCAACAACAGTTATTCGTTACAAAATCCCTCACATCAGGGCGAACTGCTTCTTCAAAGCTGGATCTGGATATAGCTTGCCATGCACCGTGATCTGCAATTTTATTTAGGTTTCCTTGAAGTAGATAAATTGACAGAAGCGTGAGGGATTTTAAAATTCCAGATCGAGTTGATCTGAAACCCATAATTGTACCAAAGCAACGAAAATCTTACATTATTGAGCCAGCAAATATAGCTCACGTTGAATGAAGCTGGCCCTGCCCTATCACGTTCCAGTCCGTCTGTTTGATATTGGATTCCCTTGTCTGTACTGTAGCCTTGGCTAATTGCAATGATGCAGAGATACGAGGACAAACTCAAGACCAATGATCCCAAAAGAGGTAAATTCAAATTTCAGGATATTGTCGGCTGCAATCGAGATAGCTTACCATGCAGTGCTAGTATTCTGACATCAGGAAAGTTAAACTGGATTCGATCCTATTATCACGGGAAGACGAGTCTTAGTGTACCCATCGTGAAAGAAAAAAAAATTTATACCTAGATTTTACGAATCATCAGAAGCCGATGTTCAGCTGAGAAAATAATAAATTAGCCTTCGGGCCCTTCTGGACTAGATTTTTTGATATCTTCTCCGTGCGCTTAATTTTATTATTTGTATCTTGAGAGGTTTTATTCTTTCCTTTTAAAGCAAGTTTTCGATATGGTAGATATAGGCTTCGTTGAATCGGCGCCCAAAAAAGGTGTCTTTCGTTCTGCGAAATACGGTTCGGAAAATGCAACTGATGGGACTTCATCGGGGACAGGGAAAGATAGGGTTGATGTTAAGTTGTCAGACCTTGAATCTAACACGATTGGAGATGTCCAATACGCTTACGCAGAGAAAGATATGAGGAGTAAACAGGTGAGTGCTGAAGGAGCAATCTTGTTTTGATGGGATATCATTTATTGACTACAAATAGGAATTTCGTGGTTGGACATTGGCCTGGTCAGTATTTTCGATGATGATAGTTCTGTTGGTTTAATGGGAGGGATTGTGAGATTCTAATCCTCACTTTGTTCAGGCTTGCTTATCAATCTATTGGTGTTATATATGGTGACATTGGTACAAGTCCTCTTTATGTCTATTCCTCGACGTTTACCTCTGATCCATCCTACGAAGATATTCTGGGGGCTTTGTCTCTTATCATCTGGAGTTTAACTTTGATGGTGACCGTGAAATATATGTTCATTGTTCTATATGCCGATGATGAAGGCGAGGGTGGAACTTTTGCTTTGTATTCTTTACTTACACGATATGTTAGTTATACGTTATTCGACTGATTCTAGAGCTTGGAATTGATACTGATACAAATATTATTAGACAAATATAATGCAGAGAGATCCTCGTGAAACTCCTTCAGTAAGGATGGAAAGATATCGGACGAATGATATGCAGTCACCAAATAGAACATTTCGCTCTTTCTTGGAAAAAAATGTTTTTGTGCAATCCTTGATCAAGTTTTTGGGTGTAATGGGTATTTGTATGGTTATAGCAGGTGAGTTTCTCGTGAAGGATGTGTTAAAAATTAGTGCACTTACATGTTTTAGATGGTGTCTTGACCCCTGCTCAGTCTGTTTTGGGTGCTATCCAAGGTAATTTCAATTTATTGGAATTGAATTTTTTAAATTGAGAATAATTTTCACACCATAATATAGGATTGAAGATCGCCGCACCTAATCTATCTATCCATGCAATTGTTGGTATTACATGTGGTATTTTGATTTTTCTCTTCCTGATTCAGCCTTTTGGAACGTCTAAAATTGCAACTGCTTTCGCTCCTATTGTGATAATTTGGCTTATTTTTAATTTCTGTTTTGGAATTTATGTAAGTTACTTCAACAATTTTAAAGTATAAGTGTGCTTACTGTCATAGAATTTGGCGGTGTTCGACTACACAGTTTTGAAGGCATTTTCACCATATTTC
The DNA here is from genome assembly GCA_030580435.1 of Babjevia anomala. Lineage (NCBI taxonomy): Eukaryota > Fungi > Ascomycota > Lipomycetes > Lipomycetales > Lipomycetaceae > Babjevia > Babjevia anomala. Next base: position 325,468 of record JAKTSW010000005.1, on the reverse strand, counting down.
GCTGGTTCATGGTTCGTTAGACATGGCACAGATGGTTGGATATCTCTTGGAGGAATTTTGCTTGCTTTCACAGGTATGAGATGTCGCTTAATTTCAAAGTCCGTTAGTCTTACTGTGATATAGGTGTCGAGGCTTTGTTTGCTGATCTTGGTGCTTTTTCTCGGAGGTTTGTTCGTAAGTGTATTGAGTCGTTATATAATTTGCTGATTTATTACTTTAGGGCCATCCAAATTTCCTGGATTTTTTTTACCTATCCATGTTTGCTTTTGGCCTACATTGGTCAAGCTGCATACATCAGCAAGAATCCGTCTGCTTGGGACAATCCTTTTTTCAATTGTGTTCCTCCAGGCATGTATTGGCCAAGTATAGTGATTTCGATTCTTGCGGCGATTGTGGCTTCGCAGGCAATGATTACTGGAGTTTTTCAACTTCTTTCACAGGCTATTAATTTGTCTTATTTTCCGAAAATTAAGGTTGTTCATACTTCGAAGAAGTTTCACGGACAAGTTTATATTCCACTCGCAAATTGGTTGTTAATGATCGGAACTGTAATCGTGACAGCCGTTTACAATAATGTAAGAATTGTTTGGTTTTATTCAGTCTTATAATATACAGCTAATCTGATTTTCCATTAAAAGACGACAAATTTAGGAAATGCTTATGGTGTTTGTGTGATTTCTGTTACCTTTATTACGACTTGTTTGGTTTCGATTGCTGCGATAGTTGTCTGGAGATTACATCCACTCATAGTCGTGGTGGTATTTATCATTATTGGTTTGTTAGATACTGTATTCCTCACTGCGGTTTACACGAAGGTACCTACTGGAGCGTGGTTTACGCTCATGATTGCTTTTGCTCTTTCATTTGTTCTTTTCTTGTGGCGTTACGGAAAAGGACAACAGTGGAAGGCAGAAGCTATTGACAACATATCACCTGGTCGTTTGGTTTATTCTGATTCAAACGGAGATTTAAAATTAAATACTGTTTTTGGAGAAAGAGATTTAAGTCTGATTAAGGGTATATATCATTGACAACATCAAGGAATTCTTTTCAACTAAACATTTCTTTATATTTAGGAATCGGAATATTTTTTGACAAGGCAGGTTATATGTCGCCGATGGTTTATACTCAATTTGTGCGTAAATTTGAAGCACAGCATGAAGTAACTGTGTTTTTTAATTTGCGGCAAGTTTCTCTACCCACTGTAAGTAATCTAAGTTTTTCAATAATAACAATAGGTTAATTTTGAAAATGTCAGGTACCATTGGAGGAGCGGTTCATCATACGCCGGATTAATATACCTCATACTTATCGAATTATTGTTCGTCATGGTTATAGTGATAATATTTTTACAGACGACTTTGGACCTGTCCTTATTGAACAGTTGCGAATGTTTGTTAACGGTGGTATTGAATCAGATGAATACCAAAGAGGTGGAGAAGATTCGATTGCACATTCCGAGGAGAAAGAAGGTATCGGAATGAAAAATGAACAAGAGATATTAGATTCAGCTTGTCAACATCAAGTGGTGTATATTGTTGGAAGAGAGCAACTGAGATTGAAAGAAGATACCGGTTTGGTTCGCAGAGTTTTAATGACAGCGTTTAATTGGATGAGAGACAATACTGGTAACAAAGTTATAACGTTTAAGATTCCTGTCGATCATCTTGTAGAAATTGGTTTTATCAAGGAGCTTTAGATTATTCGGAGGATATTCAGAGATTAATTAATGTTTACGCGTTTTGTATTTGAAAGTCTAGTTCTAATTCCTGTAATTAATAATAGTGTACTGAAATGAAATAATAAAAGTAGGATTTGTTTTGGTGTCGTGAACGGCACAAACACAACTCAAGAGATCCAGTTTTTATAGTTAATGCGACTTTGTGGGAATTGGTTGTCGAGCCGTCTTCAACTCATCGATTGGACGATCCAGAAATTTTGAAAAGTTGTGAATATAATTAATTTTACAATAAAATTTATATCAAATAGAAGGCAGCTAAATTTCAAGGAATACGTAAATCAAGCAATTACGCTATTTCTAGCAATACGTACAGGATAACGGATATCGAAGTCAGTCTACAAAGTTTCGGGCAGAGATAGCTAGGATGAGCCAATTCTGAGAACGAGTCAAGGTAACCCAAGTACTACAGATTTAGATTGCCAACTAACCCTAACCTGATGAGTATTTGTTCCAACGGATGATCCAAACGGCAGAGTTTGATGTTCCATATCCGCAAGTTGATTTAACGACTGGCAGTCTTCACAATTATTTTCAATAAACAGACTGACAAGCAAGAAGAAATCAATTAGATTCAGGCAGCTATACGCCGTCATGGCTCGTTTTGAGTCGTTACAACTTGTCATAAATCTGTTTAGACGGAGAAGACGTCAGATGATATTATGATTGTTCAAAGTTCGCGTTTTGCACCAGTGCTGATACGAAAAATAACCATTGAATAAATTCTGCTTCCAAGCTTTTGTTATCTAACTTCTTGAAACCAAGAATTAGTTAGATTAATTACAATTCAGAGACTGCTGAGTCCAGACGGTCGCAGTAGCCATGAATTGCACAATAAACGTTGAAGCCCACAATGAAGAAAGTCAAGCGAGGGTAATAGCACCGGAAAGTTTGCTTTGCTATTATTAATTTGTAAATTTGTTAACGTAGTTCCGGCGGAAAAAAAATTCCAAAACTGAGTAATACTTCATTTTATGTTGTATTATAAATTACTCTTTTCGACTCTTCTTTGACAAATATATATATACATTACTTCTTTCTACTTTTAAAAATTTCCGTTATTGCTTTCACTTTCTTGTCGCTTTTTCTTCTGAATTTGCCTTCGCTTTGTGAACTCAGTTCGAGTTCTTTTTCTAAATTTCAGAATATTCAATCGTAAATATATGAAGTCTAGTAGTGTAAGGCCTCTCATCGTGCGATTAGGCATACGGCAAACTTTACACCGCACGATATTGAAATATCCCAGAGCATTTTCTAAAATGACCGGATCATCTCTTCAAAGCACTGCCGCGGCGGACTTTCGCAGTAAGTTGCTTTGAATAGTAATACTAGAATTGGCCGTTCAAAGCGCTGATCGTCTTATGATACAGGCGATACAGGAACCACACCAACCGCTTCCATGCTTGCTGCCATACAGCATGCGACCCATGGTGATGATGTTTATCTCGAGGATCCAGACACAAATGCACTCCAGGCACGAGTGGCCCAGATGACGGGTAAGCCTTCTGGTCTCTTTGTCGTCTCCGGCACAATGGGCAATCAGATTTGCTTGAGAACCCATCTTCATCAACCCCCGCACTCTATTCTTTGCGATTACCGTGCTCATGTCTACGCATTTGAGGCAGGTGGGCTGGCTACTCTTAGTCAAGCGATGGTGACTCCAGTTCACCCCGCGAACAAGGTTTACATGACTGCCGAGGACGTTCGTGCTAACCTGATCTTGGGCTCGGACATTCATACTGCCCCTACCAAAGTGATTTCTTTGGAAAATACGTTGGGTGGTACTATCATGCCTATCGAGGAAATTGCCAAGATTTCAGCTCTTGCGCGGAAGTACAATATCAAGATGCATCTTGATGGTGCAAGAATCTGGAACGCGGCAGCTGAGACCGGAATTCCGTTATCTGAATACGGAAAGTATTTTGATTCTATGTCTTTGTGTCTCTCCAAGGGTATAGGTGCTCCTGTTGGAACCGTGATTGTTGGCGAGACTGATTTTATTCAAAAATGCATTTGGTTCCGAAAACAAGTTGGTGGTGGAATTAGACAAGCGGGTCTACTGGCTGCAGCTGCAAATGTTGGTATTACTGAGATTTTCCCTGACAGATTGAGACAGACGCACGAAACTACGAAGGCACTTGCGCGTGATTTGGAAGCAATGGGCCTTACTTTCCAGCTGCCGGTGCAGACAAATTTTATTTTCCTAAATTTGCAGAACGCTGGCATAATTCCTGAGGTTCTCATTGCCGAGGGTAAAAAGCTTGGAATCAATGTTACTGGTGCTCGAATTGCAATTCACCATCAGACTGCTCCGGAGGCAATTGAGAAGCTCAAGATTGCTATCAAGAACGCAATTGTTATCTCAAAGAACTATCAAGGCAAGCCCTCTAATGCAGAAGGCTCAATGCACTATGGACTGTATGACAGAACAGTAGGCGAGGAGTAGACTAGACGTATTCCTTGTGAAAGCAATCCTTACATGGAATTCAAGTTCTCGAGCACCACTTCGCTTTTTCAATCTCCTAGTTTTTTTGCTTTTTTAGTTTGGGTCAGAAGGAGTATCAGTCAAAATAGAAAGTAATAAATTTCATGTACTTTTGTTGTTTGGATTTGTCTGCACTTTTGCTATAGTATGATGCTGTGTACTGCTCAAGGGATATATTATGTGCAGACATGTTACGTGTATATCACTTCGATTGTAAAGATAGTAATATAATTCGCAGTGTTAACGGTTTTTGTGTCTCTTTATATGTTTTGTATACTAATATTTCTTTCATCATCGTTGTAATTTGATTTTCCTTTGGGAATATAAGATGCTTACTTATATGTTTCAGAGTAATTAAAAGCATGATAATTTCCTGGATTTATTAGAAATCGCTTATATAGAATAATTAAATGTTGATGTTATTAGTAAGACTGTTTCCTATAGAGAAACGTTCAAATAGTAAAATAGAGGTAATTGAAAAACTCCAAGGATTTTCATCATCAGCCGAAATTGAACTATGATAACATAACTTTCAGAATTTAAGAAGAGAAGCAATGAAAACTATGATATGATAGGAAATTCTGCAATTAATAATTGATGTGAAGTCAATAGAACAAACGACAGACCTTTACATAGAATATCATAACATATAGGCGATCGCAACGAGAACAAAAGAACAAAGAGAAATTAGTACAAACCCGCAGAAATAGTGTGTCATACGGAAATTATTACTTAGAAGTATTCATAACCTACCCTGCAATGTTTGTATTTGCTAATCTTATTTCTCATAGCTTCTTTCTTTTTTACTCTTTCACAACGACATATGTAAACCAGTCTTTGTTACCTTTTTCACAAAAACCAAGATAACACCAGAGAACTACTGCGATTTCACCTCAAAAAAACCACTTTTTGTTCTGTAATTGTTTACTAAGCTTTTCGAACTGATCCATCTCCCCATAGCAATCTCGTCCCCACTCGCATCCGGCCATATTAACAACAAAATCTCTGTCGTTTTCATTATAGAAGAATCGGGGGTCATCTGCCTGATCCATACACGCACCTTCAGGGAAGGAGTTGATCTTTCGTTGAGGCACAAACGCGATCCCACTACGCAGCCATGCTTGGTCGGAATACATATGCTCCTGTCGCAAAGAATGAATTAGAATTTTAATATTTCTAGTCAAGACATGTTATGCAATTTTGAGACTTACCAAAGCGTCTTGCTCTTTGTGTTCCCAATCCATATGCTTCTGCTCGTAGTAGACAGGATCCCACCATAAATCCAAAAGGTAGTCTGTCCACTCACTTCGCCGTATAAAAAAACTACCGAGGTTGAATCCGCCACAATCTTGCGATAGTATCAGATTTACCTGGTCGTCGTTGACAACATTTGGTAGATCGACTGTCAAATTCAGAGGATTGTAGACTGACAAGCTTCGATATGTACTGTTGTCCGTGTTTGCAAATACCTGGTCTTCAATTTTCACATCAGGCTCCATAATGAATGTGTTCTAAATAGATACTTTGTTAGCTTAAATGGTCGCTCCTATTCCGAAGCAGGGAGTATACCAAATCCAACCACCAAAACCTGAATCTAGCATTAGCAAAATTAAAGCATCTTTATAGTCGAGTGGGTAACTCACCATTCTGCTTTTGGATATTGCTTCATAGTTTGTCTTATGATATCTACCTTCTCCCATGACTCACGCCATTCCTAATGCTCTGTTAATCTCAATTATAACTTTCCAGGAGACAACATCGAATAAAAAAAGCTCACGTACGTGTGCATATCGCTTTTTTGTAGATATATCTTGGATCGCCAGATGATAGCCGTGCTTCTCAACATATGCCTTCTTATTGGCAATGCTCTTTCTCTCAATGGCCCATTCCTTGGGACCTTTCCATTGCATGACTCCTCCTCCTTGGTTAACAGCCAGGATGATAACGATTTTTCTTGCACCCCAATGTATCCTTGGTACAAATGGCACATTGGTGAAAAATGACAAGAAGAGAAGAACTAGACCTATAATTGCAACGAGCTTTCGCCTCCGCATCACTGTTTTGGTGCGATAGAACGTGCCACGCATCATTCTTTGAGCACGATGTATCATTCGCGTCTGCCATGTCGACGGAGCAAAATATGTTTGTTTCTCACCAGATGGTGAACTCTCGAATCCGCCACTTACGCTTTCGCGATTTGCCATATCCAGTTTTTCTGTGAGCTGAGCGCTGCTGAAACTGTTCTCGTTTATCGTTGGTGAGGTAGCAGCGCTGCTGTTCAAGTAATCGAACGTTGAATAATTTGTGTTTGATAAAGACGGAGTCGATTCTCCCGAAGAAGACGTGATCGAACCGACGTAGGGAAAGTACGACTGCGGAGTTGTAGATTTTGTATCTAACAGATGTCGTACACGTGAATGGTTATTCTCGTCATCTTTTGGCATAGCAACTATGATAACGAGAGTCAGCATCGATTGCAAAACCACCTCTAAAAGCAGATTGACAACCGGAGGCTACTGATTGAAAAATCGAGAAATCGTACCTGAAGCTCCAAAGGTTTCTTGGTTCTATCCCGAATACAAAATTTATTAGCACACGAATAACCTTCCAACTACCCGAAAATTAGCTAAAAGAAGAGAGAAAAATAAAAATTACAAAAATTTGGTGACAAGCAAATATATCCAAAAAAAATATCAAATAGGGATTGGAAACATTTAAAAAAAAATATCATGAAAACAATCTGAGCAGCTTTCTTCTGCATAACATTGGATACCAACACAAACCCACACACTCACCGTTGTCAACAAGTCGGTACACCAATAATTTAGGGTATCCAATAAGTATCAATGGCGAAAGAAAGCAATGGATTGCCGATGAATTTGAGCAGACGTCAATAGATAACGACCTGGAGTTGAAACTAACAATAGCGACCTGTTATTCTGTTGATCGTATGGAAAAATAAGGCGCGGAAAATAGCGTTAAAAACAATGTCTAATATAAACACGTACAGGTACTGAACTAGCCCATTAACGATGCTAACAGTTGATTTCGTTATATCTAATGTCATGTGAAGTTTCATGAAAAGTAACTTGTTACCCTACAAATATGGAAGAGTTCAACGAAAGCGTAATTTACATATTGTCTTTTTTTGATAAAAGTTTCTCTTTTCTGCCTTTAATTAAATACACATTGCTCCGAGAAGGGCATTCATTGTTTATAACAAATTATGTTGATACAGTATGATGCAATTCGTTCAAAAATTTATTCCGCTTAAAGCCTCCCTTTATGCTGTGATTTATTCGCTGATATTTCTTAAAACTGAAACTCGCTCCTAAACGCTGTAATATCTACACCAGACGTGATTTTTTCGGCCAAGTCGCGTCTATCCATAGTCAAAAACACGTTTCGAAGAGTCTCGTTTAGATTAGTACTTTGATTAGCCGCAATAGAATCTTCGATCTGTCCATCGACTTTATGAAGCTGGAGAGCACTCAACAAATGCTGCGCAGCCTCCTTATAGCAACCTATGTTTATACACGAGACTCCCAAGTTATATCTTGCGCGGACAAAAGAGGGCCGCAGTTCAAGAGCACGATAGTACGCCTCGATGGCCTCTTCACTGCGATGTGAGTTGGCAAGGGTAGCACCCAGTCGGTTCCAAAGAAGAGGATCTTCTGGCCGAACGCCGAGCGCTGCATTAAAGCAGTCTATGGCCTTATCGTACTCTTCATTCCCGTAGAATAACACGCCTAGACCAACCTGGACATCAGCATCCATGCTCAAACCTTCCGGAGATAGTTGTGCTGCACGAAGGAATAGCTCAGTCACACGCTGATGAAGCTGAAATCTGTCGACGTCCGACAGATTAGGCTCCTGTGCACGTGCTTGATCTACTATACCAGGATACTTCGTCGCCAGCCAGCGTTCCAAAGTCGCATATGCTGAATTTTCGTATCCTTCGTTGATATATGAAACTGCAAGGTTCTGAATGTAAATGAGTTAATTACTATCTCCTAGAACCAACGTTGCGTAACAAAAATAACTTTACCATTAGAGCAGCCTGGCTGTTAGGGTCAAGCTGGACTGCCTTTTCTAATGCTCTGATAGCAGGATCCTCTTTCTCATTCTGGGCCTGAACTGCACCCAGGCGACTCCAAGCCTCAATGTGATTTGGATTTAGCTGACAAGCTGCCTCGAATGCCAGCGCCGCTTCAGACAAATTACCCCCAGACTCCATTAGTCTAACACCTTCCGCAAACGGATCCGGCTGGTTCATGTACTGGTTCTCCAGCTCAAACTGGTAGTCTCCTGAGTTCTCCCGAGCAGTAGCATATTCCTCAAAATCACGGTCCCAGGGATTCTCTCCTCGGAACAGGTTCTCACCATTTGAATTATTGGCGAATGAGTCCGTAAAACGATCTGAGTAAGTAAACATGCCCTCATCTATATCCGTACTCATATCTCTTAGAGCATCTCGCTCATTTTGTATTCCTCTCCATATGTTCTCAAAGTCTCCACCAAAGGCTTCGGATGACTGTTGAGGATCATCGAATTTTGCTGCTCCACTCTCCTCTGCCCGTACTGTTTGCCCTTGTCTTGCACTCTCGGCAGTCTCAATGTTACGAAACTGCTCTTCCCACCTGTCATCGTCCAATTCGACTATCGCTTCTTTTCCCTTGGCGCTGCTCTGTTGCTGATCGACTCCACGCCCAGAATACTGGTACCGTCCGTATTCATTACCGGCAGCACCACCGTATGCAAACCTGCTTTGGAATCCTACCCGTCCCTGCATTGGAAAGCCATTTCCCATCCACTGTTGCTGTGGAGGTGTATCCATGGCCGATGCGCTCCTCGGGCTAGCTATACGGAACTCATCTGTCCAACGAGGCCCATCAGTCGCAGTCATCGGAGACGGCCCCGCTGACACTGGCCTGTGAACGTCGAACTGGCTAGGTGTGGGCCGACGCTGCTGGAGATGCTGCTGCTCCGGACGAATCAAATTGACTTCTCTACGCATAGCATCGAATGCGAAACCGTTGAAATTCTGAGATACATTACTGCCCGCGGAATGCATATACTCGTTCATCATTTGGATGTCCGCTGTCGCTATCCGAGGTGCATCTGACCGAAGAGACGCTGGCACATTTGTACCGGGCAAGTTGTTTTGCAATCTGTCCTGCTGCAGAGATCTGTCAGTTGATGCATATTTTGTGAACTGCGATAGCGGATTGGTGCCAGTCGAGCATTCAGCACCTGAAGAGTTCATGAACGACATCGTCTATTATGAGAAGCCAGTCGTTCTTGAAGTCTTTTTCATGTAATTCCAAGTATGTCTCCTAGTTGTGAAACTTCACTTTATGAACAGTGTATCGAGAGATACTGTAAACACTTTGTGGAAATTTAGCAAATAAATTATTAGCTCTCTCCGCATGCTCCGCTTGTGTTGCTCCGAACTAGCAACCTGGCTGATCGTTAGTTTGCAGTGCTGAAGGGTCACAACGACGACATGTGATTTGTGTCATTAAGCTCAAAACATGGTATGAGTTATGCTTACAGTATTGAGAGCATACCTCGGCGATGATATTACCCTGTCGAAATCATGACCACTTAGCACGTGACGACGTGTCTGCTTTGCATAAAGTGCTGTGCAACGCAGAACGTGTAAACGCCCGAGAATCTCGCGTATGAGCGTGTAACTGACATCGAAAGTTGGCTTGAACAAAAGGGAACAAGTGTCAGCTGGCATTTAGAGAGCTATAATATTGGGCCTGCATGATACTCGAACATATCATGTAGGATGACTGGTTCAAAGAGTAATGGTGGATTAGCAGAGGTGTCAGTATCTGAAGACGCCGAGAGTGCACATGACAGAATTGTCCAGGACTCATGTTCCGAAAGTACTTCATCTCGAGATTTCTGTTCTACTAGTATAGCAACTGAAGATGTGTCTCGGGATGGACCGCTTGACCTTTCGGGCCAGTTCAAATTCTATGTTTCTGCGCCAAGGAAACATGAGATATCTTCATCTTTTCTAGAGGCGCAGCTAGAAATAGCTTCGCAGGAATCGGCCAGCTCATCAAAGGCGTTGGGATCACTGGACCCGAGCTTTGAATGGCACGAGGAGAATTATGAAGTATTCTCGTCATTCAATTCATTGCGCTCACTGATAAATCCTCCGTATGAAATATATCCTCATGAAACAGAACTTTTCAGTGCCTCTGTCTTGGCGTCCGACAGCCGAAAAAATCAGCTCAGACAAAACCACCTGCAGATATTGACACCAACATTAGTCAAACAGACTAGAGCAGCTCTTCGCAGGAAAGACTTCTACCACGGATATGCGCGATATGCTCGCCAGATAGATGAACTAGAGCGAGGGTTTTGGGTAGTTGACACCTACGGTTGGCAGGCAAGGAGTAAGGCTCAATTCTGGAGCAGCGTGAAGATGGTTTTTGAGTCAGGCCGCTGCGGACCAGTAGCGTTGGTTCTAGAGGTAAGGAAACAATTCTTCCACATGTTGATGTCTGCTTATTTTGGTTGTCAAGGCAAACGGGAATTCAGTCCGCATCTACTGTTTCGGAAAGGCCGTTGTTCACATTTGGGTTTTTCTGTTCATAATGAGTTCACGCAGGACACGATCTGGACTTAGATGGCTAGACAGCCGTGGAGATATTGTAATCACAGTTGGCATTTAATTGTTTTGACGTCCCAGTTTGAAATGAGTATTCGACTTCGTTCTAGACCCTTTTTTTGATATTTCAAGTTTTTTTCTCATAGAGAACCATAAATTTAACAAACAGAATACGCACAGTATCCCTCTAGCTTAAAACGTACAAGCACCATGAAAGACACGCACAGGAACTCTCAATGTCGTGCGCTAGAAGAAAGGAAACCCATAAAAGCCAAACAGCGTAATATTTACATAATTGGGTTATTAATATAAGATATGTCACCGATCTAAAGAAGTGCTCCTATTATTCCAGCACAAAACAACAAAAAAAACCGAGAAAGGAAACAAAAAAGAAGAAAAAAGGACAAAAGTAAAAACAAGAAAAAGAAGAAAAAAAGAGGACCCCGCACCTAATCAATAGAACGACACAGAACACCGAACCGATAATCGCCTTTCCAGTCCAACACCAGTGTACTTCGCACCTGCCTTACACAGACCGTGCGTTCAAGCTAATTTCATGCATAATCTACCAGAAAGTAAATCAATATCTCCCCAAATTCCGGGTTCTGGAACGACGGCTAAGTAACAAAGAGCGGTCTCTAAATCTCTGGCGGTCGATTTTGCCGGCAACCCAACAGTCCGCAATCTCGTCGACCAGCGTATCTTCATCGAACGCCAAAGCTCTGATATTCTTTGTCAAATCACTGAATTTTCCGTCGTCAGCGCTCTTTCTGTAGAACAGTTTGCGGGAATACGGACGCGGCGCGTTCTTGGCCGACTTCGCCTTTCCCTGCAGTGAGAAAGATGATGACGATGACGAGTCAGGAGAGGGAAGCGCAACCACCTCAGCGTAGCTTAGCGGCTGATGCTGTACCAACATAAAGTCATCGTCGTCGATACCGCCGTTGCTGGCGCCAGACACCTCCAACCGGGACTTCGTTTGACTGGAAGCAGAGAAATCGGTATCTAGCGAGGCTACAACCACATGAAATGCCTCATCGGCAGGCAAGATATCCTCTGACGGCTGAGCTGAAGACTTGTTTGGCGCACCCGCAAATAAACGGTACAGGAACGACATGTTTGTCTGCTTTTCAGAGAAAATGCAGCACAGGAACACACAAAATCAAGATCAAAATATGCAGGCGACCACAAACTCTGAAGCCTTTCAAAGGTCCAGTAGGTACCAAGAATGCCAATGAACGACCAGACTAATTTCCAATAGAAAACAAAACACAACCAAAAACTAAACGAGCGACTTGGGTATAAAAGAAAGGCGAGCACGCGCGAGAATAGCAGCTGTAGAACTAGAGATATTCCACGCACGTAAAGTGACACTCCACAAACTAGCAATAGAAGATTATTTATCAAAAGATGTCTGGACCTCAAAGGACTGGAAGAAGGAGAGGAGACGAACCTGAGCGGCAAGTCGGCTATAAATATACGAAGAGAGCGATATCAGATAGTGGCTCCAACCGTCTAGCCATGTTTATCAAGTGGGAGTTTTCGTACATTCTGCCGAGTTTAAGTTCGGCCGTGCTAATTCGGAACGGTCTGTGTGTAATCTTTCATTGCTATTGCCTCGAACTAACTCGTGACTCATATCGCTAGTGCAATAACCTCAGAAACATTTCTCGAGGGCTGAACAACGCCAAAACGCATCCCTAGGAATAGCCATCGGCCAGAAAGAAAATCAAGTTGTCCAAGATTATCGACAAGCTCTCTTTTTTGAGGACAATTATCTACGGAATGAGAATGATATAAAGAGTTGAGACCAGGAGCAACGGCAATCGACTCTTGGTAATTCCGAGTAATTCCCAACGCTTGGTCCAATTGGGAGAGTTCTCTATTGGCTTGGCTCGTTTCGGCATACGGTTTGAATGAGTCCAAATTTGGGTCCGCAGGGACTCGATCACCCTTACATAAATCCGCAGATGCTAGCATTACGCAAGCAAAAAGATGCTGTCAATAGCATACAAGGCGCGAGAATTACCGGGGCCTTCGCGTAAGCACCTCCCACTCATCCGCAAATTGTGTCCGGACCTAATTTACAAGTCCACGCAGAACGCACTTCGAGGAATTCGCTATCGCTGCCAGATAGCCAACTGATTTAGGACGATACCGATAAAGTTCCTCATCGTATATGCCCATTGAGTGAGTCAACAGCAAGACTGCATTTTGTAGTATGTTAAAAGTGCGTTGTCTGTTCTTGTTGGCACGCCATCTCAGACATCTCTCATTATGAAGCCTCTCCTGTTTGGACTATAACGATATTCAAATTAAACAGGAGAACCACTAGCACTTTCGTTAGGACGTAGGCGCGACAACGTCTCTAATAATATCTCTATAAAGGCGTCTGGAGGGGTCCAGATGGGCGTGTAGGTCGTGCAAGTAACATATTTGTTGTCTATCTTAATGTGACTTGTCCAGACTCGGAACTCGTCGTCTCGTCAAATATCACAACCTGCGATTTAATGCAAACTGACCTTTCCTTTCGAGAACCGCAATACCAGCATTGCATATTACATGCTTGAGAATGGCCAGCTCATCTACCGCATTGTTTTAGTCGGAGAACTTGACGTCAATGCATATACGGTCGAGAGTATTGAGGGACTTCACAGGGTAATGCGCAGATTATTCACTTGAGTGACAAAGGCAAAGTTTAGGTTACGAATTGTTCGACTATGCCTTAATTATAGCCCTTTTGCAATCTACAAGAACGCCTATCGAATTTAAGCGCTAGCATTGTCTATCAGAGCTCTACCACAGTCCCCATTTCTTTGACTCTGGTGCCTTTGGCTCTTCCGGATTTCCTGCCGCCGCACCTTCCTGCTGTAGCTCCTCAGGCCCATACTTCTTGCGCATCCAGTCCATGAACGTAGGAACGTCGCCGACGAGGATTCCAGGGACTGAGTAGTTCTGCAGCCATCTGGGCAGGTTTCCTCTCATGTCGCTCTTCAATAATGTCAGAACACACGGCACTCTATGAGCATAAAAGAACAACTTACAGTCTGTGCTATGGTCCACTGGATTTCTTTGGTCTCGGGGTCCTCCTTGACATGGTGGAAAAAAGAATAGACACCCCTTGTTGCGTTTTCAGGCAACTCCATGTCTGCCGGCAGAGCAAAGACGAAGAACTCTTTAGCATCTTCGGACGGCTCGAAGGTGGCCAACCATTCAGCAATTGACCTGTCCGCAAAATATCCAGGAAGCATGTACTCTAATCTGTAACCTAGAAACTCATGTTAAATTATGCAATGGAATTAAAGCTTTACATTAGGCTCACCTTTCCATGGGCCGTTGGCCTGGTCTGTTAGCGTAGAGCTCTTGACTACTTCGTAATATTCCACCATATGATCAAAGTACTTCTGCATCAGCCCCTGTTTGAGCCAGTCAAATGGGGTGTCGTCTATTCGTACGACCCGGGCAAACCACGGCTCATCGTGCAGGGTAGCAGAGTAAACTGCTATTTCTTTTGTTGTCAGCTTTGCGTTCTTGGTCCAGTTCGGAATTTGCGAGAGTAGCTTTCGAGCTAAATCGACGGTGGCTTCAATCGTAGGCAACTTCTCCACTGATACCAAGTTCAGATCGAACTTCAGCTCTTGGCCCTCGGAGGCCGTCTTATCCGCATCTATAGTCATTTCTTGCCTGCCTACGTCGCAATCGTTAGTATCTAGCTAAGTCAAGAAACATCAAAGTGGTATAGTCCTTCATCTCAGATTCTCCCCACTTTGCTTCACATCTACCTTTGTCTTTATTCAAAGTTATTCGTATTGTCCTTGCAATTTCCTTCAACTTAAACCAAATCCCAAAAGTTTACAACGAACAGGATGAAACAAATTGTTCCTACTTGGTTGCGGATGGTGCTAACGTGTAAAATCTAAATAGATTACCAGCGCTATTAATATCCTTCTATTCCGGTTTTACTAGGCTGCAGTTTTTCAGGGCTTATCGCGATGCGGTTATGCATCTCGACGATAAATTAGAGTTTAGCCCTGAACATTTCCCCAAACCTTGACCATCGTAAATTCGTAAATATTACCCCAAAACAATTACACGTTGCATGTTGAAAGCAAGTTCACAGAGTGCTACACCAAGAGAATTGACGAGAGCAAAATTCATTAGTTAGATCATAAAAATAAAAGCTTACGTCAGAAAAAGGGCATATATACAAATTATATTCATTAAAGGATCATTGATTTAAAATACAACACCTTCATACTGTAATGCAAATGTAGAAGGAGATCTTACAAGAAAATGAACAGTACCAGTACCATGACCAGCAAGTTTGGCAATGAGTCTAACAATACCTTCGGCAGAACGAAGGACAACTTCTAATGAATAAAATAAACGAAGTGAAGGCCAAACAGATGTGGAAACCAAAAAAAAAAAATGAGAGGGAGGAACTACAGATCAACGCTGTCGTCTTGAGTGACCTCGATGTATCGTTGAGTGCGTGTAAACTTTGGCACAGAGTCCGACGCCATCAATCTGAAGACTTGTGTACGAGCTTCATCTAACAGCATTGCGATCTCCTTCAAAGTTGCAATAGTCGCAGAATTTTCAGTTCCGCTGTTCTTGACCATACGGATCGCCATCGCCTTTCGTAAACTGTGATCAACGTTGAGCTCACACGGCGAGCCGGGGGCCAAAAACGAGTTGTAGATTCCGTACGCTTCAGAGATGCAATCTTTCACCTGGAAAACACTAGGAAAGTCATGCTTCTTCAGCTGCTGAAATCTGTTGAGGAACTCCTCGATCTCAAGATAGAATGTCAAATTTTCCTCACAGAAATTATCAGCTAGATGCTCTCTGAACAGGAGTAAGAGACCAGGATCCTTGATAATATTTTTCAGCTTGTTTTGTCTCAGTTCTCCTTGCGGAGCCTGCTTGCTGTTGGACTTGCTGTGCGGCTTCAGAACAGATCTAAGACGACCATTGGCATCTTTGAGAAGCTCATTGAACGATCCTGACGGTTGCGACGACAGATCTACACTTGAGTTCGACGAGCTACTGCCATTCGACAATGTCGCTGACCCGGCGTTGTGCTCGTCGTTGAATTTCCAAAGTGACATCTTCCTACCTTTGTCTGTCATCACATAGACCACGTTGACGCTGGACCCATTTGGAATAGGACCTGCACGTGTAGGAACCGCAGAAGTGATAAGTCCTAGGAATATGAATGCGTTTAGCATGTCCTGAGCCTCGTAGGGATCGATAACAGTAGTACAGTCAGATAGCCATCGCAGAGCGCCCTGTCCGGTAAAGCACATTGGCACTGTCTTGTCTGCGACCCGCTTTGTCTCGTAGATTTTCACGCCTGTTATGCCGTCGAAGTAATCAGACAGCACCGAGTCGCTATCGCCTGTAGTAATTGTTCCAATTTTCTTATTGCTTGACAAACTGTAACCGAACGTACTACTAGAAGTTGCAGTCTCGTTATGTGTCGCGAAGTTCGGACAAGGTCCCGCAAACCGACGAAAGATGATTTCCATAACGGTATCACTTTTTATTATGCGGTCAGTGTCTACACTTCGCTCCAGTCGGATCAGCTTCATTGAGTTTAATGAAGAGTGTAGCAAACGAGTGATTTTCGGGTCCTCGATACCGTATCGCTGGCAGAATCTCTCAAAGATATTGATACCTTTAGGCGTGGGCTGGAAGAGCATTCCCGCACGGAATTCCGTTTTCGTTCGATCATTCACGCATTTGAAGAATCGCGCGTCCATGTATTTCTGTAGGATGTGATAGCACGTCTCGGAGCGCATGCCGTATGTCGTCGTAGTAGTCGCGGTCACGGTCTTTCCAGTCTACACATAAATTAGTACCTAACCGACAAATGGGTTTCTGTTCGAATACGTACGTCTGGATCGACCATCTTGTTTCTCTGGCAGAACCTGAGCGTCGCAAGGTTCGTGACCGCCTCCTCTGTAGTGAAAGAAAATAGGTATTTGGTCTGCATGAGGCCTGCCTTGTGAACCTCCATTGGTAGACTGGCAATCAGAGTACAGAACAGGTCCTCGAACTCGATTGCAAACGGCCGGCCGTCTTCAGTCTGCCGGAGTATTCTTGACGTGGCATGCTGAATAGTTCTCCTCTCCGCCTTTGCTTTGTGCGCGGATTTAGCTATGGAGGGAGCAGTCATTGACGACAACGATACGGCGGTATCTGACGAAGCGTTCGAAGAAGCGTCCGACCTAACGCCAACGGTTCCGCCACCGACAGCGGCCACGGATCCCGCGACGTCCAATCGAGTGTATCTGTTTACGGCGACGACCGGGTTTGCGGATCTCAGGGGCTCTGACGCTGGCACGAGAGCCCGCTTGGCTGTCTGTGCGTTCTGTGCCGGCAGGCTCACCCCTACACTTTGCTCTCGCAGGAACTGCAGCAGCGAGAGCTCATGGCGGTCGTCAAGTCCTGGCTTCTCCTTTGCAAAGACCCGGTGGTTGGCTTCTTCGCGGAGCAGGAACTCGTCGATCGAGTCGATCGACTCGGTCCGCGTGAGTGTGGAAGACACTTCGGACGGCATCGACACTACTGGCTGTAGGGTTGCTGAAATTGGTGGAAATGCGGCTGAATCTCGCAGGCTGCTGAAGTCTTCGAGCGGCGCAGGAACCGGTCTTGGCGATACACCAACTTTGGCAAAATGCAGTGGCAGTTTCTCTGTCAGTTTCGCTGTCAACTTCAGTGGATCTCTCAGTAAAGGGTTGGCGGTGAAGCGCTTGACATTATACGACAACGACGTCGTGATACCGCTGCTGCTGATTGTGAACAAGGCGTGCGAAGGCTTGGAGGCAGGAGCAGACATCACGGCCTATATATTTGCCAGCTGTGCGCCAAAGAGCAAGGAAAGGGACAAGAAATTAAAGCCACACGAGCGGTCTAACACGGATATGCAATGGTAATATATGCATAGGCAGCCAGAACAATGATAGTGCTGGTCCTTGAATATGTACCTTTCTGCAGATTTACTTTAGCACGGAGAGAGTCGAGAGTCCTTGCCCGCGAGCCTCAAATCCGCGGTCAAAATATCTCGATGATGCAGGATTCAGTTGGGACTGGGTCTTATGCAGGCCCGGATTGCCGGTCCTTTTCCTAGCTGGCCTAAATGATTATACCAGGTTGCAAAACAGTTGCGAAATAGTTGCGAAACAGTTGCGACCACTTGCACCAGCCTACAGTAGCCTGTAATTTCTTGCTACAGTCTGCAACGGCTTCCCGACTTCCTACGACAGCATGCGGGAGTTTGACGGTGGAGCTTGTTGAGCCTGAGGACTGGTCTTGAGGACCTTGACTCCGGCTCCACAAATGCCGACGGTAAAACTCACCAATTTCTAGAAGCAAAGACCGCGGTGGGCCCAGACGGAGCTAGCAGTATGCAATCTAGCAGCATCCAGAGGCACGCGATGCGGCAATATATCCTGAATCGGCTTTGCCCTCATTGAGTCGCGTTCTTTGGACGCCTTCCATCGTCGCCCTACTTCTTAGTCTCGTTCTGGCCTAGAACGTGGGCCCCCTTAGTGCTGGCACGCTAGAGCGAGTCTGCCGCTTTCTGCGTCTTCTTTTCTGCAGTCCTCGTTCCTTTTTCGCTCGCACACAGGGCCTCTACACAGGCTGCACTCCAGACGTCCAGGGCCTTCGCGCAGTGCGATGCAGTGCAATCTCTGGCGCTCTCACCAGTGCGTCGCCGAAGGTCGGGAGGGGCGGCCGAATTCCGTGCGGCGGCGCTGGTGCGTAGATAGGTACGATAGACGCCCGTTTGCAACTAGCTCAAGAGAAACGTGAAATTTTAATCACGCGTGCGCGTTGGCACCAAGCGCTGAGAGCTTATTTCTGCACTAGCTCCGCATGCAGCCAATCAATGGAGTCGCACGTTTCTGCTGGATCGCGGCTGACGCAAGGGATCGGTCCCAGCCGCTCGCGTGTCGCGATTGTGCCCTGAAACAGTGCCGCTGGGGCCGAGTCTGCGTTGGGGCGTTCGAAAGTCGCTAGAAGCTGCGCACGCAGGCTCCTTGGACGTCAGTGCCGCTGTCCGAGAGCGAGTAAATAGCTCCGAACGAGCGCCTAGTGAGCACATGGCATTAGGGGTTTCATAGCGATATCAACGTCACCAAAACTGGTTATGGTTAATTGCGCGTGGCAGACACAGCTTATGCGCTGTTTCGCAGCTCGCGCCCGGTTGGACTACGGCGGGCAGGAGAGCGTCAGCAAGCGCGCACACGACCGGCTGTCAGGGCAGCAGCTGAGACGGTGACTCGCGATTCCGCTCTTCACGAGTCTGTTGTGGGGATGTGGAGCAATATAAGTTGGTTTTATCAGGCTGCAGCCTGCTCCTGAACTTGACGTTGAACTTGCTGCATATTTATTTACACTGGTTACAAAGCTCTGCACCACTGGCGGATCGTGTCCGACACATCCATGCTTTGCAGGATGGCCGACAACTCAGCCAGGCCGACTTCGCAGCGGACCATCTTCATCTCGCGGCCGCCAGCTGCGTCGCCGCCACCGGCGGCTCCAGTCTGCGGCACAATCAGATGCGCAGACTCCAGCGTCTCCCACGCCGCCATGGCGATGTCCCTGCTCCATATGCGAAACGCGCTGCTGACGATCGAGCCCGCGGCAGCGCGGTCGAGCTTGGTCTTGATCGACAGAGAATAGTACTCCTCGTACACGAGATTGAAGTTCACCAAGCCAGGGCTGTCTTTCATGGGGAGATGTTGCTTCTGTGCCCAGGTGCCAGCCGCCGCATCGTTAACCGAGCTCGCGTATTTGATCTCCGCGCGGCCGGCACATGTCAGCAGGATCAATTCGAGCTCCGACAGGCCTACATGATATGACAGGGTCAGTTGTTATGCCCAGCGACACGCACACTTGCCCGCAAGTTAACTTACCCTGGATATATTCCAGCTGCGAGTCCAGAGGCAGCAGGTTGTGCTCTACCAGTGACTTCACAGACATGTAAGGATAGTTCTGTTTCGACTGGCTGACTCCAACAACACAGTAAAGAAAGAACTGCCGGACGTCTTTGCTCGTCAAGAATATCCTGTGCACCAGATGCTTCAGCTGCGTGTCGTTGGGATCCGTGTACAACTCCTAAGGCAGTTAGCGACGGGAAACCACTGAACATCAAAGACCCAAAGCACCAACTTCGCCCAAATTCACCCAAGTAGTAACAAATAGTAACAAATAGCAACTCACGTCGATGTGCCTGTTCCAATTCTCGATCGTCGCGATCTCCCGCAGGTCCGTGACGCTCTTTCCATCAAACACATATTTGTCGGTGTCGTCTTGCTCTATGCACAGTCCGTTCCTGCAGATCGCCCAGAAATCATCCACTGTGGATGGCATCCGGCTCTGCAGTACCCGGTGGCTGAATCGGCTCTTGACCCGCTTCTCAAGCATCTCACCGGCGTTCTAGAACATTCGTTAGCGAGGCTACACTTATGCTCTCAACTTTACAGGCTCTTTGTTACTGTGATTCGTCTCAGCCCTTACCATTCTACTCGAAACCCCAATCACACAGATAGGGGCCTTACGACTTTGGGCAATATCGAATAAGTTATACAGCAACATCTGTCGGGGGTGCAGCGCGAATCGATCAAACTCGTCCAGCACTATTATTATCGACACGATATCGTAGCTCTGACCATGCTCTTCCGGATGAGCCAGCAAGGCAAGCAAGCTCGCCATAATCTCCCGTGATGCTTTGTTGCTTAAATCGTTCTTCTTGTCGTCCAAAGACAAAGACAGCAAATTCCGCTCGTACTCTAGCTGATGAGATATCTCGCGTAGTGCAGTTCTGTCGTCGGTTTGTGCAAAACCAGAAAGCCTCACTGTTAGAAATTCAGACGGATGCTTCAGCTTTAGTTCTGCCAAAGCCGTTTCTATGATCTACGTAGGTTAGCAACAATTCCTCCAGATCTTTGAGCATAGGACGCGTACGGTAGTCTTCCCAGAAGCCCGGGGCCCTATTAGCAAGCAGGAGTTCCCTTCTCCTTCCACTACTGTCTGTTCCAATAAACTGTGTATTTTTCTTGATATCCATGTTAACAAATAAATCTCATCCTTCGTAAGATTTGCTGACATACCCGTGCACATCGCCCACTCCTGCTAAAGGAATTCTCTTTCTGCCGTGAAGCCTTTGCAGTACCTGCTGCTTAATCTGACCAAGGACTTCATGCTCTACCTCGGCTTTGGCAGGTGTCATCTTCTTAACGGATCGACTCGGCTGCGTCTTCGGCGTCTCAGCCACCAGCTCGTCCTCCGACTCTACCTTGGCTTTCTTTGACTGACTGTGTATTGGCGCTTCAATGGTGAACCGAGTTCTTTTGACGGGCGTGACCGGGCTCTGTGAGTCTTTTCGTTTCGCTGACCTCGTACTTCTTGTCTGTAAAAGCGCCGTTGCTAATTCATCCTCATTCTCTGCCTCTTGAATGGGACTGCTGTCAACATTTTGTTCTCCATGCAAACTAGAATCTCGATTCAGGATAAATGCAGTTTCTTTTGTCCGCGAATTCAAGACAATGGTATCGTTTATATTATCTCTATCATTTTCGTCATTTTGATACCCAACAGACTTGATCTTTACTCTCGTTCTTTGATCACTAGGTGTTTCAGTGGCTTGTGACGTGCTTATGCCTTTGTTTTCTTTCGAATCACCCTGAGTGAGCAGGACTTGATTTTGACTCTTCACAGAAAGTCTAGAGCTTGCTTTAGTAGGCGTTCCTTCAAGGTTCTTTTGAAGCTGCTTGCCCGGTGAGTCCGTCAACTGATTATCATTTTCTGATCGCTTTCTAATCCGTAAAAGCATTGTACTACTCTGCCAATAGGGTTAAAATCAGAAAATTTGCAAATGAGCGGGGTTGCCGAAAATTGAGATCGATGCTGGAGACGTAGCCAAGTCGGTTTTTAGGACGAGCGGTCGCGTCGAAGCGTTGACAAAGCAATTTTCAATTTACTTTCTTCTTGTGTGCTGTTACGCATACATAACGTGTCGCGAATTCCAATTCACGTGACCACATAGTGACGATGGTCAGCAGTTCGCTCTCATCATAGTCACTTCGACTTTACAGCAATCTTTACATTGTTTCTTGGCATTCTCATTCTTCACACGTACGTCGTGTAATATTGTTTCAATAAATTACTATCGTCTAATTGAATAGTCACTGTATCTGATCGTTAAAAAAGGATAATGCCATCATCAAATTCCAATGATCAGCTGAATCTTCCTTCAGACGTCATCAACACTCTGAAGTCAGCACGATTTGTATGTAAAACAGATGCTCGTGATTCATCTTTATAGATGACGCTTAAATGAAATTGGATAATAGATAGTTTAATGCTAACATATATACAGCTACACCTGGCAACATCTTACAAAGATTATCCGCATGCTAGTTTGATGAACTATGCCTATATACCCAAAGGAGAGGGCTTGCCATATGAAGAGGATGCTTGTATCATTTTGTCTTCTGAGCGTCAAACTCAGAAGTTCTTCAACATCACAAGAGTAAGCTTTCTGTATTGAAACTTTATGGCTTCTGGATGTCAATGATCCATTACTAATCTGTATCTAGAATCCAAAGGTTTCTTTGCTCGTCCATGATTGGGTGTCCAAGCAGACAGTAACAGGATCTATCGCAGGCTCAATGTCGTCTGGTCTCTCTCAGTTTCTTCAAAGTATGAACCAGGCTGAACTGTCAAGTATCAGTGCCACTCTAAATGGATACGCAAATGTGTTGGATAACAACTCGGAAATGGCAACCTTCTTCAAGAAAAAGCTATTAGAAACCAGCCCTGAAGAATCTGCCAGATGCTATATTGAGGCCGAAAATGTAGCTATTATCTTAGTGAAGATAATAAGTGCGAGAATAGCCGATGCTGAAAACCATATCGTCAAGTATGCTTCATTTTAAAACAAGTGATTTCGGGCAATTTTGTAGAATTGAAAAGCTAATCTTTGAGTAGCTGGGAAGAACCAGGCACAGATCCTGAACCGGAATTCAGCACTACGTCGGCAATGAATGGAGAGTAATCAATCTTGTTTCGCAATGTCGATATCGTGAAAAGCAGAAAATTACTGCAAAATATAATAGGACGGAAATTTGAATAATTTTGCATAATATTGAACATAGTTGGCTTTGTCAACTAAAGAAGCACTTCTTATTAACTAGTTTACATTTTATTGCATGATATCAATGAGTTCTATAATCATTCAGCCAGCACCCCTGGGATAGATTCGTGCATTTCAATATCATCATACTCGTTGCTATCACTTTGTACTTCTCTATAGCTTGAATTTATGGTACTGCTGGCTGGGGTTGCGGAGTTAAATCGTGATGACACCATGCCTTGTCCTGTAGATCGATATTCTTGACTATCAACGTTGCTGCTGTATCTTGTACTTTTGCTGTCGGTTATAACTTCGTCCCCATCGTCCCCATCTTCGGAATTGTCATTTTGATAGTCGTCTTGGTCATCGTCAACTGCTCTAGTAGATTGTATGGTACGTAGTTCATTCATTGTTGCAATAGCGAAGGGTCTGATTTCGTTCATCTCCATAGCACCGACATTATCCATTTGTAGGTAACTTTCGTTCAGGTTTTTGATACCTTCCCGAATTTTTGATTGCCTTATCTCTCGGAGGTCACGCAGAAGATTTCGTATTATGTGAGGAGGTGATGCTAAATCATCAGGTGCACTGTCCATTAACTAAGCTATAATTTACAAAAGCCAATAAAAGGAATCAGTAGTCATACTTCGCTATTATTGCCTCACCAAGCTCTATCCATCCCCACGGCAAAGGCGAGAAATTGTTCATATATCGTACTTCCCGTTCGTAGCTGTCTTTCAAAGAGTGCTCTGATAGCCAATCTGGAGGGACGATGTTACACCTTGATTGTTTCTTCAATATCAATGCAATCCATAGCCGCACTTCCTGTCGCCGCATTGGTCGCAGCTGCGGCAAGCTTTCCTATACAATCCCGTCAGTATTCTGGTCAACTATGAAAACCTTCGCTTTAAAGATATACATACTCCAATCAGTTCAACTTCAGGGATATTCTGCCGAGGAATAATATTAATGAGTATTTCTTCGGCCAGAAACGATATCTCTGACGGAAGAAATGTCGACACTAGCTTTTCAGGTAGCGCCATGATATGCTCGATCTAAATGCAATTGTGTATGTATATCAACGGACGACGCTCGACACTGACATGCTTCAAACGTGATAGTATCTAATAAGGTATTGTCGAAATTTTTCTAATAAATCATTTAATAATCTATCATGTTAGTTTTCAGGTCGATTTAATTTATTTGCAGAGTCTTCCCGCTGATAGAGCCGAGCCAAAGTTCGAGAAACTAGACATCCGACATTAAACGCGTTCAAAATTTTAGTGACACGCGCCCCCCGTAAATTAATTCTCACGTTTACCTATAAGTCGTCTTTTCAGTATCTTTCATCACACGTCACATGACTCGTTGGGAGTAAAGGAGCAGCTGGCTGGACATGAAATTGCGATCGATAATAACGTACAAGCCGACTCGCACTTGACTGACTGAAACAATTTGAATGCAACTAAGCGAATTTATGGAGATTGTTTTGTTCAGTGGAGAGGTAGTGCTCAACCCGAATAGCTAGATTAGTGCAATCGCAATTTTATATAGACTCAATATTTCTGAGAGGGAATTCAAAATTATATCTTATTTTTAGGGTAGTCTCTTAATACCTCGCTAGCAATAACTATTTAGTTCGGCAAGATCATAGGTACTTATGGCAGATTTGAGCGTCCATTTGCATTTCTCAGCTGATGAATAGAGATGTCATCGAACTGCGATCTTTCGACCTTTGCCATTTGAAGTATTTAACATTATTGCCATGATCTCTATTGCAAATCTTAAATATAGTCTAAAATTATTACGCCACATCAAATGAACAAAGCATGTACATGTATCAACTACATTGACGATTATCATTTTCCAACTAGACGCTCACTCTAATATGAACGCCGAAGCTCTAATTTGCATATTTCGAACGTGCTCTCAGCTTATGCCCCATACGGAGTAACACAATTGGAATGAGTACCATCAATCCTGCGATGCACCCAAGAAGCGTAGATCCAAAGCCAACCGGGAAACCGCGCGGACCAAGCTTTTTGAACATCGCTCGAGCAAATAGCGGGAAGGCGGCCGCAAAGCATGATCTGAACAGATCGTTTCCGGCGAAGACTGAAGCCAGATATCTCGGGTAAGACATCCCCAAATAATTGAATACTACTTGGAAAATAATAAAACCGCCTCCGATAAAGAGACCACTTGCAATAACTGGAGCAATCCAGTGAATTGAAGGGGTGGAGGTCCATCCGAACAAGAATATTGAAGCAGGAAGGATTGGTGCAGCGAATATCATGACTTTGAATAGCACTTCTGGCCGACTACCTGCAGTCAGCAGAGGAATAATATAGTAGCGGATAATACTACAATATGTGACACAAGCAATTGAGCAACCTATCAATATTCCTATGTATGACAATCCAGTCTCAATTAAATTGAAATGATGAACCTCTTGGAACACGATAGGAAATGCCTCGAACCATGTGTACATGACTGCGTAGATCAAAGCAGTATAACAGTTCAAGAAAAAAACGCCAGGCTCTGTGAACGTGATAATGAAAGGTCGTATGAGGTTCTCTTTAGTAATATCACGGACTTTCAGATCTCGGTATTCAAGCTCGGCTTTCGTAGTATATCTCGGATTTCCAGAGCGAATCCTAAGTCGGCGAGCTCGTCGTTGTAGAATTGTACTCGCTGATGTTTCTGGGAGGAAAAATGTGAGCACGGCTAACGCGAATCCAGAAATCCACATCAGGCACCAGAAAGTCCACCTCCAGTTCTCTATTTGAGAAAAAATACCGCCAAGCAGTGGCCCCATTACCGGGCCCATGACTGCCGAAGATGCCCAGACAGCGATGCCATATGGAAGATGTGACGGTGCCAAGATATCTCCCATTGAAGCGCCACCGTTAGCCAACGGCGGTGAAGAGAGAAATCCTGTAATTGCTCTCAAAACAATCAGTGAGCCGATGTTCGGCACCAACGCTGTAGGAATTTGTAAAATTACAAACAGAAAGAGAGTTGGCAGATATACAATATTACGACCAATAATAGGAACCTCAGATAAAGGAGCAAAGAGCATAGGGCTGTAATCTTGTTAGTCGTAGCTTCTTTTTTCTTAACTGAATCAAGTAAAACAGCCAACCATACCCTATACCGTAACCGACGACATAGACACACAGCGGCAGTGAAGCGACAACAGGACCAATATTGAATTCTGCGCTCATTCCTTCAATTCCCATAGTATATATAGCGGAGCCAATATAGATTGCAAATGTAAGCAGACAGATCTGTGCTATGACGAAGACTTTCTTGACCGAAGACCAGTTCTGAGGATTCTCGGGGTCGTTTGGCCCGTACCAGTCAACCAGAAACGGGTCACCACCTTTCTCGCTGTCAAGA
This sequence comes from Babjevia anomala, assembly GCA_030580435.1. Taxonomy (NCBI): domain Eukaryota; kingdom Fungi; phylum Ascomycota; class Lipomycetes; order Lipomycetales; family Lipomycetaceae; genus Babjevia; species Babjevia anomala. Next base: position 299,064 of record JAKTSW010000005.1, on the reverse strand, counting down.
CATGGATCAATCTCGCAGTCTTTCTCCGAAGCCATGCTCAAGTCGCTGCTTGAACCGCTACTTTTTCTTTCTGGACATCGGCTATCAATACTCAGATCACTGGGAATATGAAAATCAGGTGACTGGTCGGGAAATTTCAAAGCTCTTCCACCAGAGAGAAAATGGACCACTTCACCTCCGAAGCTGTAGCGTATTATGTCCAACATATCTGAACGTAGCGCTGCTTAATAGATTATGAAAATTGCAATTAGATTGCAGAAGAGTTTGTAGATGAAGGAATAATAATTTCAAAAACACAGAACATCCTCAGCTTTTATAATATGAATTCAATTCATAACATTGTATAGAGTTGACGATAGATCTAGATAAATGCTCAATTGCACATGAGAAAAACAAAGAACGTAATAGTCTCCAATCGCAATTATTTGGATACATATTTGTAAGCTTTGCTATTATAAGCAAATTGTATTGGCGGCCTGTGTGTTTGTCCGCACAATAAGGTTATAAAGTTTAATGTCGATTGTTCATGACGTCATGACGTCATGAACTTCACGCGAACAATACCCTGTCAGATCAATTAGGAATTGAGACCGAGGATCGCTTAACAAAGAAAAATTTGAAGAAAATCAAGTATTTAACCTTATTTTTTTTTTGCCAATATAGAATATTAGTAATACAGGAAAATGCTATTCCTATAATCATGATGTCGATCTATAGTGGCATTCTCTGGATATCTAGATGTATATAAGACCGATGGAGGAACACGATTCTATCAATTGATAACAACTGCAGTTAATTGAATCAAACTTTTTTAACACTTGTATAACAATACAATCTTCAAATCAACAATATATCCTAGCAATTAAACAATGTCTGGAAAAGTTTTAGTTACAGGGGCAAACGGCTTTCTTGCCAGCGAGATAATTCATCAACTTCTCGAGGCTGGTGAAACTGTCGTTGGCACAGTTAGAAATCCTGCCAAAGCAAGAAAACTCATCACTAAATACCGTTCGAAGTACGATGATGGTCATCTTTCCTTTGTCGCTCTTGATTTGAACACAGCCGATCCATTCCGTGAGGTTTTGAGTAATGATAAGAGCATCACGCGGATTATCCATACTGCTCAGCCGATGCCGTTTGCTCAAAAGCAGGATGTTGTTGCCGAAATTGTCAGTCCAGCTGTCAAAGCTGTTGAGACAAGTCTTAGGACAATTAAGGAAGTGGCACCTCAAGTCGATCGTTTCGTCTATACTTCTTCGTCAATGGCAATATACAATCAGCTCATTGACCATCCTGATCACACTCTGACCGAAGAGGATTGGGTCTCAACAACTCTAGAAGATGTTGGCCAAGATCCTGTGCTTGCATATATTGCAGCCAAGAAGTACGCGGAAAAGGCCATTTTGAAATACGCGAAAGCCAACCCCAATTCAAATCTAACTATAAAGATTGTTAATCCTCCATTTATCTTCGGTATAGTCGATCAAGGTTTCACGACACCTGATGACATCAATGATACCAATGGCATTTTTTATTCGATTTGGAAGGGTCAACCGTTTAGCGGTATGGGTGATGGCGGTTGGTTCGCAGATGTCCGTGACGTTGCCTATACTCATATCCAAGCCTCTGATCCCAAGAAGACACCTGATACACTTTCCCGCTACGTGCCTGTAGACAATAAGTTCACTTTCTCCGAGGCAAGCCACCTACTGAGAAAGCATTTTGGTGATAAGGTCTCCGGCATTTATAATGACCCCAAACCTTCGGATCCGGAGGAAATTGGTGTCCCTGACTATGACTTTTCGAAGACCAGTAAAGATATTAAACTCAAATACAATCCTTCGTTTGAACAATTAATCAAGGGCGTCGGTCAGCAATTCTTAGCTATTAATGCGTAAATTTGATGTAATGGTTTTGGATTTTGGATTTTGGTGTATTCAGTGATGATAATTAATAAAAATGGGGATCTGCTACAAATTGCTGGTATATATTTGCCAAAACGGAAACATATTCTTATCCATATGACAATAATAAAACTAAATTTATCTCTTCGCGCCGAAATCACTTTAACTGAGAACATCCTTCAGTCAATCACTGATATGTGCTTGGAAACAGGCCAGTCAAATTTGCTTAACCTCTTAGAGAAAGCGTCCTGACTCACTGATTTACCCTAACCCAAAGTCCCATTTGGGACATTTCTCCTGAGTGTCATCTTATTTTTCTTAAAAAAGCTGAATGTGAAAGGTTCGTCGTCTTTACAACTTATTGACTACATTCTGCGGTTGCTGTTATATTACATTTTGTCCTCTTTTCTTATTTCCATATGCATTTCTAACTAAGCTACTTTTCGTGGACCGGTTAGTATAGCATCGATTTCGTTATACCTGCTATAGGCTTTTTCTGAAGGATCTCTGAAACAGCACTGCATGTCTCGTTATTTAGCGAAGCCTACTACGTCTTTGTTATCTTTTTATCTGCATAAAAGACCTGCTGTCAATAATTTAAGGGTACAGAACATAGATTGACGCGCTTGTGCCGTCGGATTGCTAATGTTAGCCCAATAGAATCGTAGGCTCAGCCATGGTCTCTCCCATATAACATCCTCTGTCAAAAATGTCCGCACGCTCAGTAAATCTAGTACTCAGAGAGTTGCTGGTGCTTTAGATTCAGATGGGCTGAAGTACGATGATGTTCAAGATCAGTCTGATTTCAAGGTATGCAGCCAATAAATGTGGTAGCACTCATTTCATAGCTGACTATGGATTAGGATCTGATCGTATCCATATTGCGAGCACATGCTACGAAGCGTGATGCACGGTCTTATATTAGTCGATTCGGCGATGTAAGTGCTGACGAATCGAAAAAGAAATTTGCGCAAAAGCTTTTACATGATTCGAAAAAGAAATCCGACGACTTCAGATCTCACGCGACCATGATTGAACTTCACGATACCCTTCGACTAGCAATTATAAAAATGCGAGACATTGACTCTATTGGTAATGGTCGCTTGTTGGAGATTGGTCGCACTATTGTGAGATTATCAAGACTAGGACTAAAGCCTATTGTTGTCATCGATCCCCGCTCTGATGACGAAATGGCTAAATCCAACAGCTCGCGGACAGCTACAGCTTCAGCTATGAAGCGTCTTGATACAATTGCGGACCGAATGGTGAACGCAATTAGTGGGACTCTTCACCTCGATGTGGGAAAAAATCATTCGGCTGATGACGCCGAAATGATTACTCGTAACCGTGCAAAGGTACACGCGGTCAAAGGATCATTTTCTATCGACGCAACTTCATTGAAATTGGCTTGGAAATTGCCAGACTTAGTACTTCTGCCTGTAACACTGGACATTGTTCCAGTCCTGATACCCTCTGCATTTGATGAGAATAACTCTAAAATTGAGCTGGTATCTGCAGACGATGTGGTGTCGCTCATTACTGAACAACTAGCTGGAATTTCTGATCTGAATCTAATTGCTGTTGAAAAGATTATCTACATAGATCCATTAGGTGGTATTCCTAGTCTGGAGAGGAACTCAGGTGCTCATGTTCTTGTCAATCTCGAGCAGGAGTATCAAGACATCGTCTACGAACTGAATAACTATCCATCTTCGCATATTAAAACAGAGATGCTACGAGAAATTCATCTATCAAACCTGTCGATTTTTCAAAGATTGCTCCCTCTGCTGCCTCCTTCTTCTGCCGGGCTCGTAACAACTCCAGAAGTTGCTGCATCTCCATCTACTAGAAATCCGTTGATCTATAACTTATTGACGGACCGGCCAGTCCTATCGTCGTCGCTTCCTTTAGATGGCAAACGAACACATGAAATTCAAACGACTCTACTCCGACGTGGTATCCCAGTAGCGATCTTCTACAGTGAAGAGGGAATGACTCTTCTGCAGAATGCTATTAAGTCTGATGGAGCGCTGCCACTAGAGACCAAAAACGGCAAATTTGAAGTATCTGGTAGTACCGATGTCATCAGCATCAAAAGACTCGTCGAACTTATTGAAGACTCTTTCGGCAAGAAACTTGATGTGAACAAGTACCTTAAAAGGGTGAACGGTAATATCGCTGGTCTGGTCATTGCTGGTGACTACGACGGGGCTGCAATTATAACGTGGGAACGCCCGCCATATGATTCTGACGGAATAAGAATAGCTTATCTTGATAAATTTGCTGTTTCACGAAAATTTCAAGGTGCAGCAGGAGTAGCAGACATTATTTTCAAAGCGATGGTGACTCAACTATTCCCGGAGGAGATTGTGTGGCGATCGCGGTCTGAAAACCCGGTCAATAAGTGGTATTTTGACAGGTCCAAGGGCTCGCTCAAGCTTCCGGGACAGAAATGGACTATGTTCTGGGCGGGAGCAAACGCGAACCAGGAAGAAAATTTAAAGCACTATGTTGATATTTGCACAAAAATCGAGTCTTCTTGGGAAACATAAGAGGATCATGATGAGTCGTCTCGTGGGTTAGTTTTGGAGGGAAATTGCAAAGGAATTGAGAACTGTGCTGTATATATAAGTTTGACCCCAAGCAAGAAGAGCATTCGCATTATTCTTTATTTTGTTGGAATTTATTTGGTATTATTTGGGCGAGATTAGACTGTATTTACTATCTATGGACGATGTTATGGCTTGTTCATGTACAAAAGCTGCGCATATGCGGTGGTAAAAAAATGCATAGCTCCCAACACAGCTGAAAATAATTAAATAATTAAATAATTGATATACGATAGACTAGCTTATGGCTTCATTTACAAGCTTTCAAACAAGATAAGAAAGGTGGTAGAACATGATGGAACAGGCATAAATACTGTCATTTAATAGGCCAAGAAAACCTAACACCTCTATGCGTGATCGTTGCTCAATGCTATTATTCCGGACAGCAGCGTGTCTCTAATTAAGATCGACTTGATTAAAATCCTTGAGCAAACACTGCTTTTAAAATACTATTGGATAACGAAAAAGCTCTTACACCCAGTATCGAGATATATTTAGAAATCAACCGCCCAGCCATTCTCCTCAAGAAATTGCTATATCACCACATAAGAATCTCTACAATCAATCATGAAAGACAACAACCTACCTCACTAGCAGCTCGAAGAGCCAGGTTGGGCCTCAAATCTTCTGGTACAAGATACTCCCGAGTAAATGGGTCAAATTTGTGATTTTTGAGATGCTCTAAAAGTACAGATTTCTCGTATGATTGCCCTGATTTGCTTATGACAGGATCTAAATATAACGTTAGATGCTATCAAGTCATGGCTTAATATCGACCTCAACGAGTATACCATAAAAAATGTTAAATGATATGGGATCAATGAGATATTCAGGCACCGTCTAGAAAGTAAAAGTTAGCCAATGTTGTTTGTTCGAATAACCCATACTCTCTTTATTAATTGCACGCCTACCCTCTTGCGAAACTTGTCGCTAGAGCGAGCGAAGGTTTGTTCCAGCTGGCTTATTTTCTCGTCATACAAGTAGTCAATAATTTCCACCTCCTCGTCAAGCTCCATTCCATCTAACTGACTCTTGATTTTCTCCAATTTTTGACGGCGCGTCGTATTTAACAGGTCTCGCATTTCCAATAAGAGCGATCCTTCATTCTCTATACGTCTCTCTTCAAGGAGTTCCCATCGGCGCTTCTTTGCCTCTAGCACAATCGCAGAGATATTGGAAGCAGAGGGAGACTTCTGTTTCAGTGCGAGTTGGTATGCTGTCTTACAAGCGGACAGGGCCTCGTTCGGTCGATCAAGCGCAAGAAGGCTTTGTCCTTTATAAAAAAAAGCTTTCATGGAATCTGGTGCCAACTCAATAGCTTTCTGGCAGTCCGTCAGAGCTTCTTCATATCGCTTAAGTCGCAGGCGACACAGCGCTCGATTCGTAAAGTATGCCTGATTATTCGAATCCTTAATAATAGCTTTTGTATACTCCTTTATTGCGCCATCATAGTCTTCCTGGCTGAAAAGGACATTTCCGGCCTCCTTATGGCTATCGGCCCTTTGCATATGACTTGACTTATCCCACTCCAGCTTGAATTTTTCAAAAGATCAATGATTATTGGCAATAATATACAAGTATTGGTTTTGAACGCTCGGCGCTTTCTAAAACAAAATCAAAAAGTTGAATTTTGTTTATCTTTGTAATTTCTGTATGAATGGCCTCCGTTTAAGCGAAATCCACTATAGCATATGCTTTTCGATTCTCGTACTCGGTATATGCGACTATATTGAACGCTCTGCTATAATAATTAAAGCCCTCAAGATAATGACGAGATATATGTAAAAATACAATTGTGACTAGAAAAAGGGAGTAACTATTATTGTTAACACCAGTTATCTATAGAACCGAGTCCGTGGATGTCGATTTTTCTTGTAGCTCTATTAAAAGACTATTAGAAGCTCAGATATATAGAGAACCCAGCAAGGACGACTTGACGGAACAAAAGTCAAGTACGTCGCTGAAATTAACCCGAAGAGCTAAATCCGAGAATCGAAAGGATTGGAGTTCCGAGGCGGACGTTCGTGGGTTTCCAGCTGGTATAGAGTGAAATAGGAAGAAATTAATGAATTTGCGGAGGTCACAATGTCCAAGGTACTTCACTTATTACTAGAATGTTGGTATATGTCGCACACTATTACGACGACCACAGAACACGTAGAAGTTCCCCGGAGTTCTATGGTCGCCAACTACTCTTGACATTTTTAAAGATTAATTTATTTCTTTAAGACCACGAAATACAAACTTCTTAGATTTTTACAACAGAATATTTGAAGTTCGATATCACACCATATGGTATTTCCTGAGTTGATATGGTAAAGTAGGCCACTGTAGAAAAATTAGAGTATTAACTCTAATTAGGAAGCCGTCATAAACACTCAGTATTATTTTAATTGTTTGTACAAAGAGGTACAAGAGTTCAAAACTGATATTGAGACTCATGCTTATCACAACCACAATTGTGACAGTCAGTATGATGAGTTTATAAGAGAAGTTGAAATGGATGGATATGACAGCAGTTTATTTGAAGAGTCGTGGTTATTGTTAATGAAATCAGATCAGTCTGCACGAGATAAAGACTGGCAACAAGCTAAGATATACTTCGAGAGTGCAAAGCAAATTTTAGTTACTGAAGCAGACAAAATAGGTTGCGTAATAAATTATTAACAATGTTGACTTATAGGATCAACTCTCGATATAACGATAGTCGATATAACGAAAAAACTCTGTAAAAATGGACGAGCGATAACTCGACCGGAGTGGAGTGAATCACTCCACTTGTTTAAATACATCTGTCATTGACTCACGACAAAACCGAGCAGGACGCTCATTATTCTCGCGGTACCCGTTTAGAATGTGAATGAAATTTAGGCATGCTACAACATCTCTGTTCCACAGCCTGCTGAGCGTATGCCTTCATGAAGCGGGGTAAGGGTTGTTGTGTTGCATTGGCTCAACGATAATCTACATTCGCTTTACGCATCAAATCGTATTCTCCACTGACATGTTTGGCCTGAACTAATGTGTCGGCCTCTGTATTGTTGACACCGGTTTGTTTCTACACGAGAGCGAAGCTTAGATAAATCGGTGTTTATGATTAGATATCGAGTAAGGAGGGTAATATATTAGATATAACGAAATCAACTCCCAGTGTTGTCTTGTACAGTGAACTCAGAGTGCCAAGTCTCCTAAATATATATACTATCGGTCAGTTTTGGCTGATAAATTGACAAACAATAGCATGTATGAATAACAACGTACGACCAAGAACATGGTGGAGATAATTCATGAATTTAGTAAAGCATATGTAATCTCATTGTTATTAAGACCTTCTAGGATTCGCTGTAGGAATTAGACATTATTATAATAAAATAAGATGGTTTAACATGATGCATATTTCAGCCCATTGGCAAGAAAAATAATCAAATTGCAACAGAACTATTTCACATAACACATCATGATTAAATAAAATCGCTGACCGTATCTACTTCGTTAAGTATTCTGACAAAACTGTTCCCAATGACTGGTACAAACGCAATACACGGAGCCTACACAATTGGTTTCGCAGCATACATGACTAGATAATCCTCCATCTTATTTATCTCCTCGTCCGACAGTTTTCCCCTTGCAAACTCGATGATGTTTCTCACGTTGATGATGCTGATGACCGGCAGGCCATAATCCTTTCGAACAGCGTCGATCATTGAATATTCGACACCGACCATGCATTCCTGTCTGTCTAGAATTAGGACGACTCCTGCAAGAATGCCCTGCTCAGCTGTGATGATGGCCATCGACTCCTTGATCGCAGTACCGGCAGTCATAACATCATCTAAAATAAGAACGCGCTTGCCTTTCAGAGCTGCACCGACGGTGTTACCACCTTCTCCATGATCCTTCTTTTCCTACAGCCCCCTCGTATTAGTAACGAGATTCAGAACACTTCACAAACAATTATCATCCAAGATTTTTACCTTTCTGTTATAAGCATACTCCACTTTGCCATATTTGACCGGATCAATCTCGGCAAGTTTAGCTAAAGTGATAGCGGCTAAGGGAATTCCCTTGTATGCCGGTCCAAAAATAATCTCAAAGTCAAATTCTGGGGAATCGATAATCGTCTGAGCATAAGAAGAAGCAACAGCAGACAGGACCTCTCCGGTTGTGAACAGGCCTGAATTGAAGAAGTACGGTGACTTTCTACCAGATTTCAAAGTGTAGTCTCCAAATGAAAGGACTTTATTCTCGTACGAGAGCTCGATAAGCTTGTTCTGATGTTCCTTCATTGTGCAGTCAATTGTCCTATGTAATAATGTGCTTTCTACAGATGTCTAGTAGGAAATAAATTAAAAGTTTTTCTGTTACATAGACAGGGCCTCGTCGATATTGGTGCGGCGCAGGCGAAATCCTAATGTAATTTGACGCACGCTTTCGACAAGACAATAGATCCATACAGCCCTTGTTACTGAGAACTGCTAAGGATTGGAATATGTCCACATTGTCAAGAACATAAAAAACGATGATGGACTTGGTGCAGTGGCTGCCGAAGGAATAATTGATTGAAGACTGGGTAACACGAGCCGCCTTGCTGTAACTTGAACATTAAATAGCAAAGTTTCTACGCAAGAAAATAGTCTGTATAATCCAGTTTATTCCAATATATATTTGTATTATATAAGGATTAAATGGATATATCAGTCGCCATTCTGTGATCTATGTCAGCTTGAAGAGCGAGATTCAGCTGTAGATCCAACTGTTATAAAGGCAATTTCAAGTCTAGATAGACTTTAGCTTCTCCTAATTCATATAACCATCTGTATCCTACGAAAATTTGCTCTTTTCTTCACAGTCCGCATCTAACAGATTACGCAAGAAAGTCTCGCCTTTTTTTATTCCGACATTGATTACAGATGTTGACTTATAGGATCAACTCTCGATATAACGATATTCGATATAACAAAAAAACATCTGTAACAATGGACGAGCGATAACTCGACCGGATGGAGCGATTCACAATTGAATCACTCCACTTGTTTAAATACATCTGTGCTTGACTCTCGACAAAACCGAGCAGGACGCTCATTATTCTCGCGGTACCCGTTTAGAATGTGAATGAAATTTAGGCATGCTACAACATCTCTGTTCCACAGCCTGCTGAGCGTATGCCTTCATGAAGCGGGGTAAGGGTTGAGTCGCATTGGCTCAACGATAATCTACATTCGCTTTACGCATCAAATCGTATGGTCCACTGACATATTTGGCCTGAACTAATGTGTCGGCCTCTATTGTTGACAGCGGTTTGTTTCTACACGAGAGCGAAGGTTAGATAAATCGGTGTCTATGATTAGATATCGAGTAAGGAGGGTAATATATTATATAACGAAATCAACTCCCTCTAGTTGATCAACCAGTTACCCTGCCTTAAAAAATAGCAGCTAGAGTTGTGACGTGGATGAAGCATTTGCGCTGCCAGTCGTTTTAACTAGGGCAAATTTTTTTTTGCAACTTCCCATCAGCAAAATAAAATATTCTACTGTTAAGCATTCACTAAGAACGACTTAGGCACAAGATTTTGTGTGGACATATATTGATATTGGCATATCCAAGTGGTCTGCTATTCTAATATATTGAGAATTTTGTGGTACTTGTCTTTAAACAGAGATTTCTCGTCTTACATGTATATTTACATTTGAAGAAAGTTGAACCGACACAAAAGCCGAATAATAGGTTAAAACATATATGTGCATATAATGAGGATATCCGAAATATTATATCAGAATCAGGATTCTGAAACACCGTCATTCTCTTTTGAATTTTTCGTTCCAAAGACAGCGCAGGTAAGCTAGTTTTATGATTGTCATTTGCTAAAGAGATTGCTGCTGCTTGCACGAGTGCGTTGATCGTATCGCATTGTCTGGGAAAGTGCTGCGGATAATCTCAATAGTGGAGTCGAGGGGAAGTTTTTAAGAAGATTACTCACAAATTTGGACAGGGCGTAACGAATCTCTATGAGAGAATTGATCGCATGAAACATCTGCAGCCTCTTTTTGTCGACGTGACTTGGAATGCCGGCGGATGCAAAGGTGCAAATCTGACAACAGACTTGATCACGAAGGCACATAACAGATTTGGGCTCAATACTTGTATGCACTTGACTTGCGCGGATATGACCCGCGAGGCTATCGACAGAGCATTGAGAGTATGTATATTTCTAGTGGCACTTTTTCTATATCACGTGGATCATGAGGATTTCCCGCTGAATTTAGAAGCTGATATCTTGTTTTAGGAAGCCTACGTTGGAGGATGCACGTGTATTCTAGCACTACGAGGGGATCAGCCCGTGGAAAATGAGAAATGGGATCCTAACTCTCCGGAAGAGTTTCGCTATGCGCAAGATCTAGTCGCGTATATTCGGCAGAAGTACGGTGACTATTTCGAAATTGGCGTCGCCGGCTATCCGGAAGGTCACCCTGAGGAGCAAGACGTCGAAAGAATGGTCGGATACCTTAAACAGAAGGTCGATGCTGGTGCCTCCTTCATTATTACGCAAATGTTTTATGATACTGATAAATTCCTGTCATGGACAGCTACATGCCGGAATATGGGTATTACTGTACCGATCATTCCAGGTATCATGCCGATTACCTCTTACTCCAGCTTCATCCGACGAGCAAAATGGTGTGAGGTCAATATTCCACAGGAATTTTTTGATGTTTTAGATCCGATACAGGGAGATGATGCCGCGGTGAAAGAAGTGGGTACTAGGTTAGTCTTCAAGATGTGCCAACGCATTTTAAATGCTGGTATTTATCATTTGCACTTCTATACGATGAATCTCGAGAAAGGTACGCGTAGCATTATCGAGAAACTTGAATCATCAGCTGTCGCCATCTAGGCATTGTCGACATTCTCTTTATAGCCTTAGAAAACTAGATAGACACTTCAACGTGTCTACAAGTTATTGTCGTACGCATTGGAAGTTTCAATTTAAAAGAGCCCTTATTTGGCTCTTAAATCAACTTATTGAGAAAAACTAAGAAATAGACAAAGCCATTTTGGATATATGATGTTATGATATACTTTTCTACCAACTTTTTGTCATTTTCCAACGGCAATTATCTCATTTCTATTTATTTTAAACTTTTTTTTATTACTTTTAAAAATTTAAGACGTTATGTCAACGAAAAGTTATGCCTTTTTCAACAAAAGCATTGATTGAGGAACTGGGACTTACGCTTTATGTTAATTGGTATGGGTTTAAATTTTTTCGCTCGTCTACTTGCTTTCCTTTCATTTGGATGAGCATATAACTAACACATGATTTATGATGTTACAGCCTGTACTTCAACCTTACGGCGCTCTAGTTTTGGACTTTGTATATTTTGGGGATAATTGTTAAATAATTATTGTTCTATATTTGCTATTTCTGTATATATTATATTTACATTATACTATATCATGATATACATTATTACATTGGTTATCTTGCTTTTGAGACTAATTAGTTATTGTATAGTCTGACTAGTATTATGCTTAATATCACAACGCTTCTTTTCAACAGAGAAGTTTATCATAAAATAAAGATTTGTTCACTATCTATGACCAACCTAACATAAAACGCATGGAGTTGACAGAAATTAAAAAATCAACCTTCGCTTTCAGAAGTTAATTTGGTCCGCACAAAAATGTTAATAATATTGCTAATCTCTTTAGTTACAACATAGTTCATTCAGTATTCGGCCAGCTCGAGCACAATTTGATACTTGTCATTCTACTCTGCAGCCGACCAAGAAGCCATCAAATGACTTTTGCGTTTCAAAATATGTTCCTGACCAGAAACGATGTCTTGAGAATACAGTTTCTTTTCATCTATGAGTGCCACCTATAGACACAAATATCTTCAAGGAGCTTGTACAGCTTGAAACAATAGAGAGAAAAGCTTAACTAGCACATCGTTGACAGATCTTATCCTCAGAAGATGGAAATTCCACCGAACCATGTCTCAGATACATACAGCGTCTTGAGGGAATCAGTAGTAATGGTAGTGGCCAGCGGGCTCAACAACTATCTCCGTTTTCTGCCCTATGTTGAGACCTCGATCTCGAAAGATGCCCTCGAAACTTTGTCGTAAATCAATAGAAAAAAGTGCAAATTCGCTTCGAGAATTTGGTATCCTATACAAATAGGTGCGTATTTGGGTGCACAGTTAAGAACACTCTTGTTGATTTATGCAGCTACCTCCATGCGCTTTGTTGTCGTAACGATCAGCGATATCCAACAATTCACCAGATTTGCAGGACTGGTTCCTACTATGGGATATCGACGTCTCAACAGCAGTTTTAGCTTCGCTGCCTCGATTTCTACTGGATTTCAATGATCCTTAGCCGCATGTCTATTTATGAATGTCCAAGCTTCTCTTGTATCTACATCTTGTGTATTCGCCAGCTAGATGCAAGCTGTGGACAACGCAACTCATCGACGCACCCATCATCCATTCATAAGTTTACAGGCCGTAGATCGACTGAGCATTTCCATCTGACTATGCCTTGGACATTCATCGCGCACCTCATCATCTCGGCTGTGAGTAATACAATTGGTCTTGCTTTCTATTTGTATCCTCGATCGTCGCCTCAATCACTGATATGTTGACAGTAGCGGACGGTCGAGCCAGCCGCACGCCAACGCCTCCAAGCCAGCCATGACAGCCAGGCTCAACGTGGCGCAGTGTATTTCCATTTTTTGTAACTAACATTGAGCTGCATGCAAAGAAGAAATTGTGTTTCACTTTTTCTGCTTATCGATATGCATACTTGGCCCAATATAGAAATTATATTGCCATAATAAACATATTAGAGATATCATTGATATAATCTAGTGCAATTTCGAGGCAATGGCCAGCCCAAGAGCCTGGTTTACACTATTTCTGTAAATATTTGACAACAGAATGCATGGATCTAGCCAGGTCGAGGTTAATTCATAAACAAAGCAAGCTTGCAAGTGGTTAGCCTGGTAAAAACTGGCTTAGACCTGACGACGAAGTGGTCAAAAACACCTGCAACTCCAGCCTTTAGTTCCCAGTTCGCTTTTTTGGATATTTTGTTTAGACTCGCCTCCGTCCAACTTCGTCGGAAAAGTCTGTTTTTTTTAGATCTGCTTCTCTGTCCTTTTCTTGTTCCTCCTGCAAAGCCTCGACGACGTGTTCGGATTACCGTTATCTTCTTCTAAAACCAGCCTTCTCAGCACACTAAAGCTGGCTGCTCTACTTTGATCTGATTTCTTGAATTAACGTCATCGTTATTAGTTGGCTACGGCCGTCCACTCATTTCACTGCTTTATTCAATTCATTCTTTACTACCTAGCAAATTTTGGTTTATCCTTTCTATATCTTAAATTTTACAATTCACTAAAATACACGTTCATTACTATTGTCTTTGAATAATCGGTCTTTCTAATAGTTTACGAAAGAAAATTTGGTGAAATCCAACAGAAGCATAGGTATGTGGACTCTACGTCGAAAGGCTTCTATGATTAAGATCTATGCGGGTATGCTGACATCAGTATATAGTGTTACATACCAAATGCCAAAAGTCGAACATAACTTTATTATCGGCACGGCGGTGTCGCTAGCTATTTTGGTTGTGTTGCTCGTGGTATGGGCGACTCTGGTAATTGTCCGTCGCCGTCGAGAAATAAGGTATGGATTTTCACAGGTCGGCGCAAAGCAGACTGGGGACGAAGAACGCAGTATCAGCCAGCACAAAGCGTGGTCGCTGTCGACAACTACGCTAGATGCATCGTCTGATTTGGATGACGGCAAGCTTTTACCCATTTATTCCAACGCATCTGAGCAGACCATGGTTGGAGCAGAGATCGAGAAGCAGAAAGAGGCTATTATAAGCGAATCTGTTGTTTCAAGAAAAGGGGCAATCGAGAATATTAACAATGATGACCGGACTGCTTGGAAGAAACTCTCAAGCATAATAAACAAGTGCTTTCATCTTCAAGGCCAGAGCAGGGATGACATTGATATCCCAGAGATAAGGCTGACGATTCCCGAAGAGTGCGACGAGCAAGGAAAAACAGTAGTACCGTCGCGGTGTATGGTGGTCAGCATAGGCGAATCTGGTGCTGCTTACCTCCGAGATCTGCCTGCTGACAGGCAATACGTCAGTTAGGGACGATGCCTTGTCTTGGCTACTAAAAAGTGCGATGGTGATGTCTTAATGACAAAAGACGTGAGGTTAGTTTTGAGATAAGAGAGATACTGCATTTGCATTTGATTTGTTTTCATTTTACCAATTGTGTCGGCTCGCACGATATGGTTTATGGTACAACTTTTTTTTAGCTTTTTGGTCTTATGCCGTTGTATGATATCGTGGTGTACTTGTATAGATAGAGAGTTGAAACTTAACTGATGTTGGATCATTTGTGTCAGCTCGCTTTTTTTAAATATAAAATTGCATTCTCTAATACGGTACAAATTTTTCTAGTTAATCTTTGTCGTACCGAGGAATCTTGTAAGATTTATATTCTTCGTCGTTCTAGTATGAAGGTGATTTTTCTAACTACCTCGAGTAAAATGCTCAAAACTCAGTCTCAAAATAGAAACTCCTGAATTTATGATTAAAGGAGATGTTCGCGGTAGCAAATGTCATACCAAAACGCAACGCTGCGGCAAGTCCCAGTAAACAACTAATAGTAGATATATACAGATATTATGCAGTGCTATAGATGATAATTTAACATGGGCGAGCGCAGGATGGAGGTCGCGGCTATGAAATAGGCGTTCTATTCAGTTGCTTTCGAAATAATTATCTCCTCCGCATTATCATCTTCTTCTTCTTGTGTAACTAGTGCGTTCTTCCTGGCGGTTGCCCCATTGTCAATTTTGACATTTTCAGTGGCAGGAGCCGTCAGATCAGCGTGTACGTCTTCGTCGTCATCCTCAAAAATTGTGCTAGTGTTAAACGTTTTTTTGCCCATACCAACAGTAGGAGCAGGACCAGCAGCAACAGGACCAGCAGCAACAGGACCAGCAGCAACAGGACCAGCAGCAACAGGACCTACATTAAGTTGAACGCCGGAAGAACCGCCGGGAGGGTTATTGCTATGAATACTAGAGTTACTGTTTTTACGCGGTCGCAGATCTTGTGTAAAGACCGAGATAGTCGGTGTCAGCATCTGTTTAGGACTGGTTGCTGCTTGCACGTCGCTGGTCGTAGACAACTTCGGCAGGATCTTTGCGGGTTTTGTGGCCATATTCCTTTCTTGTGACCCTACCATAGATGGGGACCAAGGATTCACGTTCTGATTTGGCTGCTTCTCACCGGGAGATACCAAGGGGAAATATCCGGTAGAATATGATATCCCAGTCATATCTTCCCAGGTTTTTGACGGATCTTCAACTGTCTGTCTTAGGACACTAATTACATCTATCAAATTTGTCAGTACTATTTCAGGAAAGACAAAAGCATAAAGTGAGATGTACCGTCCAATGACATGTCATTCATGGCCTGAGACCACGACCCATTGTAGACAGGCTGAAGAGGTCTGTGCTCGTTATTCTTCATCCATTCATCAGCCGTCAGTCCACCTCGAACAGGCGAATGCGACATAATAAGTGCAGTCTCGACCCCAACCATCTGACAATATCTATCTAAGTCCAGATCGTTAACGTCGAAGCCAAACGGATTTTCGATCTGAAGTCCGATTGCAGAAAGTCCTAGGATAACGTATGCAGCAACGATAGTGGCTGGAATCGCAACCCATCCGATTGTCGAAACTAGCTGGAAGGGAAGTGCTAGAACAAAGATCCAAGCAAGCTGGTTACAGAGAATATTGTAAGCCAACGGGAGAGGCGTCCGCAGAATTCTCTCCGAGCTGATCCATGTTAGTCCTAGCCTAGGAAAATAAATAATCTCATACATACCCTGTTAGAATTTCTGTTAGAGAGTTCGTCTGAGCATAGAAGAACGAACATTCAGCAGGCGAAATCACCTTATGGGTTAGCTGTAGCTCTCGACAATAGTATGAAATGAACTGTAGAATCTCCAAAGGCAGATTTCCGTGGATAATAGTTGCGCGTGCAATTCTGTCATCTCTGTCAACAAGATATTCGTGCAGTCTGGGATCTATTGGTTTCCATTGCTGTATGCTGGCGTTGATTTTATCTTTAATGTCTTCAGAGGCTTTTCTAGCAGTGGCACCAATCGCCTGCAGCTGAATACTGGCAGAAGTCCGCGTACGTGTCAGAGGGACAGCTACGATATCGGCGGCGGGCTGATCCTGCTGACCAATTCCACTGGTGACGATGTTGGCTAAGCTTTGGGCGTTGGAGTTGCTGCGCGTGCGGATAGTACTTAAATTCCTACCAAATGTGTGTGCAGCAGGCGAGGATGGACTGGCGTAGGACGAGGTAGTGACTGGTGGGGGCAGACCGGACATGTTGACGCTCTTCTCCAGATCTCCAACCTCCCTTAGACTTTGTTCATTTTCCTCGGCGATTCTAGCTAGCTCAGAGCGTCGCTTCGCATAGGTTGGAAGGTATTCGACAAGATAGCGCAGATCCTCGTAGTCTGTGCCCATTTCCTCGCGGAGATGGTGTTTCAGCGCGACGGCGAAACCGTGAAGCAGCTTCAGACAAGTGACCTTCATGAGCACGTCTTCCTTTTCGAAACCTTCTCGAAGTGGGACCTGAAACCATAGGTAACGCGAGAAATTTCTGACCGTCAGCGTCAACTGAGCCCAGTACTTTCGGCCTTCGTTGTAGCGTTCGTAAGCGGTGTTGATTCTGAAAGAGAGTGCGAGACCGGTGACGAAACCAAGAGTCGTGATCAGGATGCTCGCGAAACCGAGCGAGCTCTTGAGCAGCGAGATCGAGACGATCATGCTCGCCCACGCAGAAACAATCATCAGTTGCGGGCAGAGGCTCCAGAAGATACTGCCCCTAAATCTGAGCGCGTAGGGAATCCTCGACCGCGAGAACGGGTCGTCATGGACCTTTGAATTGAGAAACTGGTCGATTTCACTGAGAGCAAACGAAGGTCGCCAGGTTATTCGCTTGCGTTTAGTCCACCGCGGGACCGACGATGCATTAATCTGTGGCGGAGGAGTGACCGGTTCGGCCTCATCAGCATTATCCTTCCTATCGCACATCTTCTCATCGCCAGTCTGGTTTGTACCGTATGTGCTAGAGCTAGACGAATTGGTCGACTGGATAGAATCGGCCTGGCTCAGAGGCGATGTGTTGAACTGGGGATTGCGGTCGGCGTTGGTATGGATTTCGCACTGTCTCGAGTCAATGCTAGTATTTGCAATTAAGGGATTTCGCCGAAACGCGTGCACCATAGCAGCAAGTGGCAGTATTCCTGCAGTGAAGTCTGTAATTCCTAGAACTCTAAAAATTCAGTAGTAACCTTTGAGACTGTCAAAGCTTTCAGACTATCGTGTTTAAAAATAGTTTGTAAAGTTTCATCAGGTCTCGAGGAAAAGTTTACGTTGGCGACGATGACGACAGTTGGGTAACATCGAGACAAAAATAAACCTCACCCACCGGCTGTATCATAATAATAATACCTTTAACTCCAGCATCCGCAAAAATATTTTATACCACAAAATAACTATAATATTCTCGTGTTTTCAAGATGTGGAGGCGCAGAGATTCTGTTCGCTCAGAGACGCCCGATGTCTTCAAAACGGCTTCATGAAAAACCTGGCTAGCCGTCCGTAGTAAATATGCGTTGCTCAGGGGTAATCTTGAACAAGCCCGCCAGTTTACAATCCACCCAGGTTAAGAACTTGACCATTCTACCTAATGTCGGCGGTTACGTTACAAAAACTGCCTCGTTCACTACACCTTGCAAAAGCTTTTGCAAAAGTTCTACAGCAGTATTTTTAAACCAATTCCAAGGTCGAATCGAATCATTCAGTGACAAGTTGCCGATATTATGACCATTCTCGGACTGAGACTCTGGCTTTGCCGAGCAGTTTACCCTGTGTGTAAGCAGATAGCTAACAACAGCCACACATTGTCAGCTGCGGAACAACAAGAGACTTCTGAGAGCTTCGACACTGCGTTCAGGTTCGGAACAGCTTTGTTCTTGCCACTAAAAACTCCTGTCAATTGCCGTATATCTTGCTGTTCGTAAATCTCTTGTTTATTTCCAGTGTGAGTATCCGGAAGAAGCAAGCAGAGCATAATCGCTGCCGTCTATGGTGCTATACGTGACGCGGTATGACATCTGTAGCCGTATATGCCTCACCACATTCAACCCTTGCCCTTGCCCTCGCCCTTAGTTTGAGTGGGGAGCAAACATCGGTGTTTCATGTTTTTTCTGTGTTGCTAGCTAGGTATGCTGAGCACGCTCGGTTCTCTGTGTTTGTACGCTCGCTCGCAAGCGCTCGCTCACTTCTTTCTATACGTAACTTACACTTCCCTGCAGCTTTTTTTTACAATCTTTTTGTCCTTTCTTCTTAAACCCATCTTGTCCTATTTGTCTGCTTGTTCTTTATATGACCCTGCTCTTTAGTTACAATGGCAAAACAAACTAGTGATATTCGCAGAAAGCTCGTCATTGTTGGCGATGGTGCTTGTGGAAAAACCTGTCTCTTGATGTGAGTACGCATTTTAGATGTTTCTTATTATCTTTTTTGAACAAGAAGACTCGTTTTCTGTCGCTGCGGGGAGCGAAGGTCCTGGCCACTTAGTTATGGCTAGGTACTGTTAGATTCTGCTAGAATTACATTTGTCTTCGTCGGTTCGGCCGGGTTCTAGTGGTTCTTTGAAGGGACATGCGACTTCTTTGTGCTCTGTTATTACCAGTCGCAAAGTCAGCGACACATGTTGCAGGCATTATCAAGAGTCTTGCGATCTTCTGATTTGAATGCGCATCGATGGTACTATGTGGATATCGACTGACTTTTGTTTAGTGTATTTTCGAAAGGAACCTTCCCTGAGGTAAGTAGATATCCTGTTCTGCGGGCGATCGCTGTTCTGCGGGCGATCGCTGTTCAGCTGTTAAGTCGAAATCAGGGTTGTGTCTAACATAATAGGTCTATGTTCCTACTGTGTTTGAGAACTACGTTGCTGACGTCGAGGTTGATGGAAGACACGTCGAGTTGGCCTTGTGGGATACGGCCGGTCAGGAAGATTATGATCGTTTGCGTCCATTATCTTACCCCGATTCCAATGTAATCCTCATCTGTTTCTCTATCGACTCTCCCGACTCACTTGACAACGTTCAGGAGAAGGTATGACCATTTTAGAGTTGTTTAGGACTTTTAAGACATACCGGTGAACAAGTTTCTAACTGTTGTTGCAGTGGATATCTGAGGTATTGCATTTCTGTCAGAATCTTCCCATTATCCTGGTAGGATGTAAGAAGGATCTTCGTTTCGACACCAAGACCATTGAGGAGCTACAAAAGACTTCTCAGCGACCAGTCTCTCCTGAAGAGGTAAGTCCACATGAAAAAGCAGCTACAGTTAATAGAATCTAACCTTTTATGCAGGGACAAGCAGTTGCCGAGAAAATTGGCGCCATCAAATACCTCGAGTGTTCTGCGCGAACCCACGAGGGTGTTCGTGAGGTTTTTGAGCATGCTACCAGAGCGGCTTTGCTCGAGCGAACAAAGCCCAAACGAACAAAATGCCTGATCTTGTAAAATACTTTCCGCCACCATGGTCCATTTCTCCATATATATTTTCCTCCTATGATGCCGTCCTATTCTGTCCTCTTTTTATCCGTGTCTATCTTATATAGTTACATAACATGCTAAAGTTTGATTTGTTTACGTGAATGATTTTATTTGTTTGGCTTTTTCGATTATATTTATATACTATTATTGACATAGTTCTTATTGTTGTTTTTATGTTGTATGAAGATTTGTAAAGGTAATCCGGAATAAATATACAGTTCTCGTTTATTAATAAGAATGAATCTCAAAAGTTCGGATTTATCCTCACATTTCTTCCTCCAATCTCTATCAACTATATCATCTATTTGAGGGTTGAGGCTCTTCTAATTTTTCTGACTTTACTTTTCGATATGATATTACGTTTGGATAACTAATTCCAATAGATTTTGTATTATGTTATAGTTAGTCTTTTATCATGTTTTCCTATGTTCCATGTTTTCCTGATTTTTCTTCCGATATATTGCATGTTAACGGTGTTTATTTTATTCAGGTGCGCAGCTACTGCACCTCCAGAATATATTCACTGCAGGGATGTACCGGATTTTCACCGCTGGATCTCTATGATGTATTCAAATCAACGGTAATAACTTGTATCCTTTTAGCTGAGCTTGACTAGCTGAGATTTTGATAACCTTCAAGTTACATTACTAAATAAGCAAGTAATTCAATAAACCAGCGAGAACATGTTGAAACGCTTCAATAATTTCATCTCCAATAGGCGAACACCCTTCGTGTATACAAATGAAATGACAGAAAATGGTAAATATTATGCTATATATGAACATATAAAACCACAACCATCGCTATATCGTCATCTCAACGTCTTCATCAACTCCAGTATTCGCATTTGCAGCACTCTCGGCCATCCGCCGCTTTCGACCTTCCATCATCTTCTCCATCTTAAAAATTCTAATCTTCTCCTTCAACTCTGTATCGGGAATTACATCTGCAAGCGAGAGCGGCACTCGATTGAAAGGGTCTGTCGCATCTGACAAAAGATGCGACTTGATCGTACCTCGATCTAATGACACACGTGAAGATGGCAAAATTACAGGATCTTCCATCAACGTATACATAAGTGGATCAAGAAATTCGTCAGGAATCTCTCCAAGTTCTTCCTCGCCGAGCTCTGTCTCAAGTCTCATAGCCTCGACCTGGTCTGCAAATGCAGTAAGCATCTCGATGTCCTTCGACGACTTGACTGCGTATTTCGACATTATGGAAGCTGCTCGAGTGAAGATCTCGCGACGGTATGACCTTCCATCTCGTGCAATTGCCAATACAAATGCGTTGTGCGTCCTTAAATTCAAATACACGTCCGTAATGTCTGATAAAAGGGCCTTCGGGTTGAAGTGATAATTTTGAGGATCTTTCACTTTTAGGCCAGTACATTTTGGACCCACAAGAGCTTCCAAGTTGTAGTCAAGCATAGCAGCGAGTCGATCAACAATTTCTGAAGTAGTGAACGCAGCAGGTACCGCTTTTGTAAACAGCTTCAGCAACGTCACGGTCTCATTTGCGAGAGAAACGTACGACGTAGCTTGCCGTTCTGTCGAGGCCAACGTTGCTTGTCGTTCTCGAGTTTCCTGCACATTCGTACTAGATCTTGCGTCACTCAGTTCTCCTTGCATCTTATGGATTTCTGCCAGCTTTGAAAGCGACTCGTCCATTAAATATGTAACATCATTGAGAAGTAGAGCCACAAATCTAACAAAAAACTCGACATGAACTTTGCTTTCTTGCTCAAGTTTATCCCGATAGACTGGATTATACCAAATGCACTTGATGATCTGTGATATGTAATATCTTATGTTGAATTTATCATAAAATTGGGAGCTCGCGCCAGTTTGTTCGATCTCGATATAAAATGACATTAGCGAATGGAACAGATGATCCAACGCAAATGACAGCGAATTCAACATATCCCCGAGGAAACCATATTTTCTGTCCGCCTGCCGCAACGTACCATAGAACAACAGCTCGATAATTTTAGATTTCAGATACGGATTCTTAATAAACGATGACGTTCGCAAAAAAGTCACACTAAAAGTCACCAGCTCTGTCATGCTTTGTTCGAATAGGACCTGGGGCATGTGCCTTGATAGGTAATTTATAAACCCAGTAATATTTTCGATACAATATTCCGGCAGGTACTTGAAAGTATCAGGACATTCACCAGCCAATGGCAATTGGATGTGCCTCTGTGGATGAGCTTTATTTGGGTCAACCATACGGACAAGCCAAGTAGCGAGCGTCATCAGGAATGCAAAAGACCGCGATTCCATTAATTTGTCGTTAAGTGCTGCTTTAAATGCATGTTGGAAGGCTTGAGCATTACTTATCTGCAATCTTACCCTTGCCAGCGTCGCTTCTAGCATGGGGGCCTGTAGAGAATTGACCCACCGGGCCTTTTCAGCTTCAAGCTGCTTCAAATGCTTCTCCATGTCGGCAATATCACCGTCCAACTGTCCCTGATTGTGCATTGCACCACCTAGGCCATAATGATGGCTAGCAACATTCAAGAAAAAAACTTCAGTAATAAAATTTGGCGGAACTACATTACCACTTGCTTTAATTTCTTCTCGCTTGGTGGAAATGAAATTCTCAAAAGCTTGCTGATCTGCGTCCAACTTGACTTCTTCTTTAATATCGATTCGGTCGGACTTTACAAAGTAGAACGGATCGATTCGGTCAATCTACAAGAAAATAAGTAAAAAAGATATACCATGAATGAAATTGACTTATACAAACCTTGGAATATGTAGCGTCGACGAAAGGCTCACAAAGCTTGTTGAGAACTGCATTTATATTGAGCATAAATGCACCAGATGATACAAGGTTATAATCTACTTGAAGAGCGCGTCGCTTGTGATTGAGATTCATAACCACAGCAAAATAGTTTAGCATTCGTTCTCTAGCCTCCGGCGAAGCACGTATTATTTTGTCGACAATAAAACTAAGCTCCTCCTATAAATGCATTAGAATGTTGTCATGAAAAATTATCTGTACTTAAATTATCTGTACTTCATACCTGTAGCGTGCTCAACTCCGTACGGAGAGCCGTAATTGCAGCATTGACCTCTGAAGGTGGCCGTTCTTTCACATTGGCAAAATATGTATTTGCTACTTTAGACTGTTGAAACTCATCAGCAAAAAATTGCGTCGAACATATCGAGTCATGCTTACTTCTAGTGGTGATATTCTAAAAAAGGGTCCAAGAAGGGTTGCGAGTTCTATGCTAGGCGCCGTGATGTCCGCAGGGCAAAATAATGGCGAAGAAGTGATTAGTAATGCGATAGGTTTATGTACAACAAGCGATTGCAGTGCCTAAACGATCTATTAATCCTGAAGAGCACAAATTACAACGAGCAGAGACTTACTCTAAAGTACGATTGGTAATCGTCAACCATACTAAGCGTTCTCAATCTCGAGCTCAACTGCTCAAGGATTGGGCTGATGAAATCAGAAAGAGACTCATCATCGATGGAGCGATTTATCAAATCCGTAAGAAACTCGTCCGGAAGTGCCTGACTTGAATCTGGCTTGGCTAACAATAGGCTCAAAAAATCTGTTGGCTTATCAGATCCGAACATATCTGGCATATTAATTGCCATGACCGCATATCCAGAACATAATCTCTTAGCCTCACTCAAAAGTGACTGTTTCTGGGATATTAGTGGGTCCGTTCCACGTAGCAGACGACGAGCTGATATAACTCTTTGCCACGACGTCAACAGATATGCAAAGGGATCCGAGATTGGTACCTCTGTCAATCGTGCAAGAAGAGCTCGATCTAGCGTCTCCAGACTAAGTTGAGTAGCTGCAAAAATAGATAATTAGAACTTGTTCGTAACAATCTCCAAGAACGAGATGCGTTGCCTACCAAGCCCATTATCCTTCAATTCTGTCGCGAGATCCTCCATATACACTGTAGACTCGTTCAAACTAAGCCCAGGCTGCCCAAATATTAACTTAAGACATATCTAGTGTAGTGAATCATACGCACGTTCAAAGTGATATCAAATATCTTGCACAGGGTTGCATCAGCCCACGCAGGAAAATCTTGTGGCTTCTCTGTTTCGATAAGTTTCTTCGGTACGGTCGGCGCGGTTATATGAATTGGTGATTTAACTGATGAAGACTGTGACTCAGCCTTGTGAGAGGTAAATGCACTGAAATGGTTCCCTTTTGCAACCGGCGATGCAGAAACAGGCGAAGAGTTGGCTTTAGCAGAGGGACCGTGAGACGACGAAGCGGCGCCACTTGCCGGAAGCGACGTCGAACTGTCTTCTGCATTGGCGGCTAACCGTTCTGCTTGCATCTGCAGCTTCGCCAGTCGCTTATTACGTATCTGTGATGTTAGACGAAAGCTAAAGAATATAATCGAACCTCAACATAGGGAGGTGCGAGAGACATACCGTATCGGCATCAGATTGTGAATCAGACATGATCAACGACTTTTAAACCAAAGAAACAAAACGATTAGGCTTTATTTATAGATAAAACCAGAAATACAAGAATCAGATGCAAAGAATGTTCGTAAATAAATTGGAAATTAAGTAGATGAACTGACAAATGATGAACTTAAAGAATATATTGATCTCCGCGTGCGGTTTACCCAAGATTCCATGGACCATTAGCCGTAGCGCAGGGTAATTCGAAGTTCATGAACACAACATGCAGATATGGCATAATCATCCAAATAACCTGCAAGTATTGTGTATCATTACCCTGCCTATATCATTTCATTTCTCCTGAAAACATTCTATTGCTGAGAAGCCCACTCTCAAGCAGCTTCTGATATCGAATTCCGGTCGATTTGTTTAGAAGATTGACGAGGATAATCAGATCAAATACTCTGATTTGGCTTGCTCACAAGAAGAGAGGTAAGTCTCAAATGTTTTCTCTTTATCGTCTCTCGATTTTGTTTTAAATTTTTTATCGGTTTAAAATTCTCATTAATAATTAACTAGACAGCTGGTTCTTTAGCTTTTCAGTCTGATAGCTTTAGTTTTGACAATCGCCGCATTTTGTTGAATTTGAGGTTAAAAAGGTATCTGTTCGATCAAGTCAATTGAAAGTGAAGAAGGTGAGACGAGTTTTACTTTGAGCGTTTCCAGTATTAGTTTTAGCATTAATCAAAATAGCAGCGACGCCAGTCAACTAGCAACGACGAGATTGTTGACCTTATCTAGTCATCATTAATCACGGATTGCACCCAAAATATTTTAGAAAAGTGACGCACATACCTATGCATTAAGGAAAATATACGACAGGTCTTGCCCCAGCTTGAATCCGGCTTTACGCGATTTACTCCGATGAAATCTCAGAACAATGTCTCGATCAAGATAATGCGGCGCGTGACGCTTGACTGCTCGTCAGAAGATGGCAAGGGTGCTTCCTCGTCTGCAGTTGATGTGGTGTCATCTGTGAGTAGTAGCAGTAGCAGCGTAACCGATCGACACGATAATGGCGCCAATAGGTCGACCTCGACGTTAGAGGAAAGGACTGCAGCCTATGAGGAAGCCCGTAAAAGAATATTTAAAGATTTTCCAGAATCTTCGTCGTCATCAACTGCTTCGGACGAACTAGCACGAGAGCGTGAAGATAATGGTAATCTGGAAAATGGGACCGTCAGTGTTAGTGTAAGTGGAGCAGCGAATGGAAGAAAGGCAGATATTGCTGGTATGGACGACATCAACGACGACTTTTTTCCCAGGAGATCACAGTATTTTCCTGCCATTGACGGGCATTATCATGTTTCCCCTCAAGACCGGCAATACAATGGAATGTACGATCCTAGACAACAGAGCAACAGCTACAACAGTCTACAAGCTAGTATGGGCATGCTCAACCTGACCAATTCCCCACCGGTAAATTCCAATCCTTACATGGGATATCCCAACAGCATGAAACAGTCGGTGGGGTACAATCCACTTTTGCAACAACCCCAGCAACAAGTGGGAATGGTGAGTCAAATGATACCGCCTGGCTTTAGATATGGAGCGCCTGGTCATAATATGGGAAATGGGCAATATATGCCGAACGTGCAATATCCACCCGAGTATTACCAAAGTGACTACAGGAATAACACTCATCAACGGAGAATATATCCTGCGCAGTCGCCGACCACTACACAAAGCGTTTATCCGGTTGGTTCTTATCAGCAGCAGCAGCAGCAGCAGCAGCAACTCCATCAAACGCAGCCTTTCCAGCCACAGCATCAATTTCAATATCAGCATCAGTCACAATCTCATCCTCAGGAGCCACATCAGGCTCAGCATCAGAATGCGTATAGTCCTTCTTTCGTCCCACGCCCTAATGTTCCACCTGCTCAGCAGACCCAGCCGATGAACCCGCAGAAATATCAGAGCAGTACTTACATGTATCCACAGTATCAATATCAGCAAGGTAAGCAGCGTTATGCAAATACCGGAATTCCTCAGCAGTATTCAATGGGCCAGACAAGTTTTACAGCACAATTGCCTCAGCATCAACAGTCGTATTATCATCAATATCAGCCACAACATCAGTCACGCCAACAGCAACAGCTTCAATTTCAGCACCCAAGCCAGCAACGTCAGCAGTATTCTGGGCAAGTATTTAGACCTGGCATGGACAGTGTTGCCGATTATCCGCAGATTCACGGTAATATTGGTAATATCTCGAAAACAAATAATTTGCAATTAGGTAATGCAACTAGTACTGGAGGGAATGGAGCAAGTGGCGTTATGGCAGGGTCGTTTGCTGCTGCTGCATTGAATGGATTTAATGAACGGGTAGGAGTTCATCCAAGGCAGGAAGTGAAGCCCCGTTCTCAAAGAGAAGCTAGTGAAACACTGCCCACGCCGCTATCGATGTGTTCAGAGAAGTCACTGTCTACATCTGCACCGGCAGTTACGATTTTTGTGCAAGATAATGAATCTAACAGAGAGACTCTGCCGGTTGTTGATAGAGAGGATTCGGCGGCGGCAGTTGAAGATGACAAAAAGATTGGGCTTCCTTCGAATAAGTTTACATCTACACCAAAAGTTGCACCAGAAATTGAGAATATCGCGAATGCGGTGGCACTACAGGCGAGAAGCGTATTAGCAACTCCGCCATCGTTGGAATAGCATCTTGGGACTGTGAGTAAACTGCTAAAGAACAATATGAGGATGAGTGAGAAGAAAACACGATCGAAGTATATAATGTAAATTATTTTCAAGAAGACAGGAAAAAGATATAATGTTTCATTACCTATCTCAATTTAGATAAAGTGATATAAAATGGAAGCATTGAAAATTGCAGCCGCTAGATCAAAAAAACTTTTCACTGCGATCTTGCTTGTTCTGGCTGATCAGTCCCATATTAATGGTTCTAAATTGTTATAGATAATCTCATATGCTCTGAATATTTCATGGCAGTACTCCAGGACAGGACAGCAATGAGGATGAGAAAGAAGTATAACTATCCTCTTTTGTAAATACTTCAAAGCAATCTGTCTTTTTAAAACGTAACTTCCTCAATCTTTTCGGCAAAACAGAAATAACGGGTCAACATTAAGCTGGGGTTTTGGAAGCTGATAGTTTTGTGTATTATGTCATTACTTCTGGTCTGAAAGATAAAATTCTAAACTCCCCTTACTACTTATATGTGAGAGCTACTACCACTCACGTATCGAATTTACAAAAACAATGCACCAATTTAAGTGTAGAAGCGCTTGAGTACGGTACACGTTCGATATTTCCCTTTTTGTAGAATCTACAATTGAGGACCAGTACAAATAACGACTTGATATGACGATAAAATATGGAAACTAACTAGTTTGATGTGAAGGCGGTTGGTTATAAAGCGTGCTGTTTAAATTTAAATTCAAGGACCGAGAAGTTGTGCATCGTCACGCTCGGAATTTTTATACCCGGTACGACTTACGCTACTCCTACCGCTACTATGTTCGCCGTCTGACGAAGAGACATCGACATCTCCCTTTTCAGGGCTGAGCATCCGACTCTTTTCTGCAATATCTCCGCTATTGGCACCGTTGTCATCATCCTCGAAGTCGTCCACAAACTCGTCAAGTGCCTCCACATCATCGAAGTCTCCCATATTCTGGAAAGCGTCGTACAAGTCTCGAGCCTTCCTTCCTCCTCCTCCCACTCCTCCGCTACTAACTTTGTGGTTGCTATGGATGTTAGATTCTCTAGCTTCATCTTGCGCTTCAAGATCGTTATTCCGCAGAACCTGAACTTCGAATTCCTCTCCACCGGCATCCTGCGTAATTCCTTCCCTTCCTGCTCTCTCGCTACCAGTTGATCGACCAAGCGACAAATACTTGCCCGTTCTGCGCTTACTGACGCACAGATAGACGACTATCAGAGCAACAAAGCCGATTATAAGCAACGCAGATGCGTAGATCCACACTGCTGTATCTGACGACACGCCAAAAGAAGGTAGCAGCGAGCCTAAGTATGCAAAATAGTTGTGATTGCTCTTACCGTTACCGTTATTGTCGTCATCGCCGTACTCGTCGTCGTCACTAGGAAATGGAGTAGCAGTCGGATGCGCAGACCAAAAGTGCTGTGTGGAGGTATGACTATGAGTAGGGGAAGCAACTGAATTGGACGAAGATAGCTTTGGTCCACCAATGGAAGGCAGCGGATACGGGTGGGCATCTTTGGCATTGATTGCTTCGCCCCAGAGAGTAAGTTGCCAATTTACGAATATACCTTTGGAAGCAGGGTTTGTAGTATCATAAACAGTAAGTTTCCATGTGCCAACTCCAGATTCGCCCCAGTGAACGACGCTCATGAATGTCCAGTCTTTCATACCCGCGGGGGAATCATCGAATCCTCTAGGCGTCGCCAGCTCTGAATAGAGGCCCAATGGAGACACCAGCCTGATCCTGAGGTCGCCGCGACGTTGATGCTGTATATTGACGGTAACCTGGACGTGTTCTAGCCTGGCAACGTTCGCATCCTTCATGTCATTTTGATCAACTGTTATATATGAGGAGAACCCATTGACATCATCCGAATCCGGAATATGCTTGTTGACAGGTGCTATATGAGACATGTACCAAGCCTGTGGCTTCACCTTTTTCCAATTTTTCGCAGCTTCAACGATGGCATAAGCATCGATCTTACCGTAGCCATACCGATGAGAAAACGCTTTGCCCGTGGCAGTTACTTGCCATTGCGAATCATCGTTATCTAATTTGACAGCAGTGTTGAGAGCGAGGTACTGCATGTCACGCCAGGTGAGATCAGGGCGGACAGAAAGAGCAAGAGAGAATATTCCCGCAGCAAGAGGAGCAGCTGCAGATGTGCCTCCATGAGCCTTGGTGCATGCTTTCGTTCCAACGTCTGTGGTGTGGATGTGGTCTCCAGAGCCGGAACTGTATGTGACGACGAGTTGGGCGCAGCAATCTTCTGCATAGTAGGGATGTAAACCCTTTCGATCGATAGCCCCAACAGTGATGGAGTAGATGCTATTGGTATATCCATCGAAGTTGCAGTTGTCACCGTTAGCGGCACCATTGCCGGAAGCAAATACAAACAAGCTGCCGAGGCCACCGCGTCCATTTTCGACGCCATTAATGAAGGCCCGTTTAATCAGTTCGCCAGGAGCATCCATGGACTTCCCATCGTCAGGTGGGCCCCAGGAGCAGCTGTAAATGTCATTGATGTCGAAGGCATAGTTGAGGGAGAGGGCCTCGTCTGCGTCTGTGATTTCCTTGGAGAGGATGCGGATGCCAGACACGCGAGCATCATAGGCAGCGCCAATACCGCATATGTCGTTCCGGACAGCCGCAATTTCACCAGCACAGCGAGTTCCATGTCTATCATCTGCTAAACGAGGTTTGGGTTCCTCGGTGTGATCATTGAAATCGTAGGATCCCTCGGGACACTTTTTCAGTCTGATTAGTATTAAAATCAAGGGAGACAACGCGAAAACACAAATGAGCATACGTAATTTGCCTTGAGGTCGTCGCTGTACATGTCGAGTCCATCATCTACCAGGGCAACCACAATTCCTCTACCGGTAATGTTTTGAGTCCAGACGCCGGTGACGTTAATATCATGACCGGCCTGGATACTGTTCAGCAGGTGCCACTGCTGCGGAAATTCCGGATCATGAATCTGGAGCTCTTCCTGGATTGCCTCCAGATATTGGGTGCTGGAATCAACAGTTGTGTCGCGCTTGTAAAGTTTTTTCAGCTCCATCTTTTCGAGATATTTGATTCCGTAAGCCTCGGTTGAATCCAACAGTCGCTTGTGTAGCCCAGATGGGCCAGCCGAATGAACATCGCCAGGTCCATGTTGTGGTGTGTTAGAAAAAGCAACTAGAGGAGCATGTGCTTCTTTCGTACCAGAAAAAAGGTAGTGGTAGTCGAGCGATCCGAGAGGTTCCTCGAATTGTAGATCGTGCTCACTTATGAAGGAGGATAGCACTGGTGGAAGAAGCGGAGCTAAATCAACAGGTGCTGAGTTGCCTTTAGCAAGAGCATCGACATCCATGAAGTCGAATAGGTGTGCATGCGGCAAATTTTCGAATTCGACGACATAGTACTCTCTGGAAGCATGATCTCGTGCGGGCACAAGACGCCGTGGAAATGACCGGTTTCGCTGAAGTCGCTCATTGGTCGCAGAGGAGGCCGCCGAGCAATAAGAAGAGGGTAGAACGGCTAGAAGAGTAAGGATCAGTGCAAGCACCGACAGGGAAAAAAACCACATTTATTGATGGCGTTTATGATTAGCAGTGAATGCCCTATACGAATCGAGAAGTTCGAGCGGATCAGCTCATAGATAATGCGATATTTAATCAGGAGTAAAGATCTGAGTCTCAAAAATATGAAGGCCAAACAAAGACTAGTACACAATAATGCAAGAAATCCTCACAGAACGGACTTATAGTTGCTGAAGACTAACAACGAACCTGAAGCAAATCAAAATGGTCGAGAACGGAGCAAAAAAGAATATCGAGGGGTTCTTTTGCTAAAAAGTAGGGAGCGATGGCAAAATGTCGGAGAGGAAATGTAGACAATTTGGATTTGGACGTTGGAAGAGTTACCCGGGCATTAGCCCCTGGAAATAGATATAAGGTTACGGGTTATGGATTCGGGGGCAGTTGCAATTGAACAAAGATGTATTTTCCGTTTAGCAAATAGATTTTGATTGTATACAGATTCTTGTTCTAAGCCTCTTCTTTGCTAGTCTTAGCTTTGTCATCTGGAATCTTCTGGTTTCCTTTGGAAGAATGCTTGGGGGGTTGCTCCTTGTAAGGTTCTATAGGAGGATCCTGGTTCGTAGTCTCTTTCTCGTCTTTAGATTCGGGCTCAGACTTCTCAGACCATGAGTCTATTTGCAGCGATTCTATGGCGGCCTCGATAATGCGTAGTTCGTCAGATATTTTCGGAGCGATAGAAGGTGCAGTGCGTTCCCACAAAGATTTTAACTCCTTGTCCCAGCCGCAGAGCTCAGAGAGCTTGAGGATGCCGTCGTCGCAAGGGCCGAGGTGCGTGACATCTGATTTACGCCTGCCAAAGTCGCCTACTTTCTCGAGGTTGAACAGTACTCGTGGACAAGAGACCTGGGAGGGCAAGGAGGCGAACGGGTGAACCTGGAGACTTGTGCCAGCGACAATGACGAGGTCAGCCTTGCGGAGATCAGTCGCGGACGAGGCGAAGAACTTGGCCGGCAGGTTTTCACCAAAAAAAACGATGTCAGGCTTGACGAGGCCCTTGCATCCTGTACATTTTGGGATTCTGTTCGCCTTCATCTCTTTCCTGAGGTCTGCGGATGACATCTCCTTGTGGCAGTCGATGCAGTGGTTCTCGGCGAAAGAACCATGGGCCTCGATGATACTGTCGTCGGGTACGCCGGCGATGCGCTCGAGCGTGTCGATATTTTGCGTGTAGACACGTCTAAGAACTCCCTTATTATTAAGCAGCGATAGGAAAGAGTGGAACAGTGTCGGCCTGAACTTGCCGGGGTACAGCTCTTCCGCGAGAGTGTAGAACGCCTCTGGCCGTTTGCGAAAGTATGCAATATCGAACACGGCCTCAGCGTACGGCAGGTTCAACCGAGCCAGATTATCGTACAGGCCAGTCTTTGGAGACCGGAAATCTGGGATTCCGGCAGATGTAGATATGCCTGCGCCCACCATGACCACGACGTTCCTTGCCTGGCCCTTTGAGAGCAGCGCAGCCACTGAGGCAAGGTCGGCAGAGGTCGGCGAGGTTTGTTTCATAAAGCGGAGAATATTATCTATTTAAGCTAAAAACACACAGCGTCGCTCAGCTTAGTGTCGTGCGTTCAATACGAGTTAGTAAAGTCGGTATGGTCTAGCAATTGCAGCTTATTGTGGAGATACGATAAGATGAGGTTGAAATCTCACTAGCGGTTCACGATAAATTAATTTAGATTGCCACAAGCCAGCGAGAACAGTATCAGCAACACTAACAGCACAGCGACAGAGACTCGACGGACCACATACACTGCACAAGTATGACTAGGTCAAGGCAGGCATTGTACGAATAAGCAACGCAAATCAAGGCGCCCCGAACATGTTCCATATCGATGCAATATCTAGTACGATACTATCACGTGATACGACCCCAGAATCGTGAAACAACGTTCAGGCGAATGTTCGTTTGAGCGTCATCGCGACCGGAATGAGGCCGTCTGGTGTTGTTGCCAGCGTAGCAAGTTGTGGCAGATGCAATTAAGTATCAGCAGGCACAGACAGATGCAGACAGATGCAGATAGCTGTAAACGGTTGCCAGCCGAACTCCGGGACAGTTCGTTCCTTGGGTTCCATGCATTCCATGCCACCTAGTCGCGATAGCTAGAGCAAAACTGATGATTCTCGAGGAAAATGCCTGTTCGCCGCCTTTAGGCTTGCCCATGTGACCTTGGAACTTTGAGTTGTTCTGAAAGTATTCCGGCTTGTCCGCAATTGTAGACAGCTGACTCCAGCACAGAGCTGTGCTGGCGGATTAGACGAGATGACGATATCTAGTTTTGCTCGGATGCTTAGGATTATCGGCTGTTTATTCTCGTAGTTTACGCCGCTTGCTTACCAGCAGTCATCGCTGACTGACTAATGGTCTACGTACTTCTTGCAATATCGCTTCTGTACTGCCTTCGGCGACTCGTTGTACGTTTGCAGAGTCAGCCGGGGCTTACTGAATCTGGAAGAGCTACGGATCATGCGCACGAGACCAGGGCTCGTATTGCTGGAATTTTGCGATTTAGATCAACTCTATGACAAACGCTAATACTAAACGCGCAATATCGCGATCAAATTATGCCCAAAGGCGCACAAGATGCAAGATCTAATGTCTCTTTAACGCATAGTCAACGGATTCGAAGCAACGTTATGCCGAAGAGAAGAGTACCTGAAAGTTGTCCCTGACGTCAATTTACCCGGCCCCATTTTCCGTCCCACACGCCGCCCGTATTGACTTCCAACCGCCGGTGAAGAATTCCGTTCACACACTGAGGCGCTGTCTGGTTTGAATCGCCTGCCCCCTTTCGCCAGCAATTTGTGCTGTTATTTTGTTTCTGTGGTTCCCGTCAAACACGGACGTTTCCTGATATATAGCAGTCAGTTTCCCTTCTTTTTGCTGCTCTCTCGTCTAACACTTTCTGGGTCGTTTGCGTGTTTTTTTACTCCCATCACGAACCTGGCTCGTGTCTGTCTGCAGAGTTGTCGCGTCTCCTTTGGCTAATCGTATTATAATCTTGCACTGTCCTCTAATAGTTTGCAGTTCGTTCCATTTTTTTGCACTGGCCTGAATTGGCTCGCCTGCTTTTTTACGTTCTAGTTCTCGTTCTTGGCCTGTTGCCCTCCTGTTTCAGAAAGGCGTACATAAGGCGTACATACGGCTGATGTCGCTTTCTTCCTGCGTTTCGTGTTCGACAGCAGTCGCGCTCTCTGCTAAACCCTTGTTCAGAAAGTATATCGCCGCATCGGCAGATCGACCTGCATTCAAGAATGATCTGCTCGTCGCCGCTACCGCGATGACAGCCAGCGGTAATGCGAAACAGCTAATGACACTGCAAGATCTTCCGTCGGATATCATGGACAACGTGTTTGACTACATCGTCGCGGGAAAGTTTGGTCCTCGAAAAGGTCCTTTGTTAGCGCTCGGTCGGACCTGCCATAGGCTGGCGTATCAAGTAATATTCTATTCGTCAGGCTATTGTTTTTGCCGGGGATGCTAATATCTCTTGACAGGTCAATCGATATCTGTACCGGTGTATCGAGTTGACTTCGCTGAAAAATTTTGGCATGCTGGTCTCTGCACTGCTAACATCGCCAATGTCACTGGCGCCACATCTGCGATCATTGAGATATGTCTCTCCAGGTGAGTTCACGCCATCGTCACCTTCAGGTTATCTACCGGAAAGCATAGAGCCAATACTTGCTCATCTGCCCACAATCCTTCATCTCTGTGCCAACTTAGAATCGTTGTCACTCGAAAATATGAATGATCTCACCCTCAAGGACTGGCAACACCTCTTCCCTGCTTCCGCTGCCGCCGTCCAGAACATTAAGCGGTTCAAGTTCTCGTACTACACAGGATGGCGACGCGGAAGGAACTTCTCCCGAGTCTGGTGGACTGTGATCTCCCGGTTCAAGTCTCTTATCCATGTGCGTGTGGCCGACTGCATCATTGACGCCGAGGCGATCAGTCTATATCCACCCGACAAAAAGGACAGACCGGAGTACGCGTCATATCCACAGCAGCAAAACGTTGTCATCGCTGGTGTGACCTGCCTTGAGCTCGAAAACATCTGTTGGAGCATAGAGGACATGGAGTTCTTTGCGCTTGTTCTCCCAAACGTGCAGGATCTCGACCTTAAAATCATAAAGATCTCACCCGCTTGCGAAACTCCCTACCATCCACTACCCACAATGTTCAAGTGCCTCCGCAGTCTGACTATGGACTGTCCCTCTCGTATCCTCACAAATAGACATCATATCTGCAGCGTTTTGGCCCCCGAGCTGCGGCGCTCACTGAAATACATAAAGATCTACGGTGGTTGCTCGCTTTGTCCTGAATTCTTCCGCGGGCTCAAAGCAGAGTATCTATACGTCCAGTTATCGCAACTGCGCATCTGCCACGGCTACGAGAATCTGCGTCAGTTAAACGATTCTGTTGTCAACTTTGTCAAAGAGAATGAGAAAACGCTCAAGCGCGTTAATATCCATGCCCCTAGTTTTGCCTTGATATCTCAGGACAATAGAAATGACTGTAGCATGGTGGACATTGGTAGGCGAAACGCTTGGATTTTAGCTGATCTTGATTGCGGCCTCCAGGGGTCGTCAAGGGAACAGATCCTCGGTATACCAGAGGAAAGGATTGAGCAAGTCGAACAGACCTACCGGAACTACATGGCCAGGCTCATTTAATGTTGCATTCGTTTTTCTTTAGCGGCGTTCAGGGTTTGCTGTATTTTAGGGTGAATTTGCATCGTAGTCTTATTGTGCTTTCATGATATCTCTCTTCGTTATCTAATGTGTAGTGTAAGAACCAAAGAGCACTCATCATCTTTGGACAATTCCTTAATGCATTTAGCTTATGTAAGATTTATGGTCAGTTTATTAAGTGTTCAATTATAACATTGAATATTTTATTTGATTTCATTATTCAGTCCATTTACAGTCTAATATTCAGCTCTATGGAGTTTGCGTGTCAAAAATAGTGAATAAATATGCTTAGGTTGTGTTGGTTGATGCTTTTCCCTGTAGCGGCCAGTTAGTAATTCAGGGACGGCAACTCATCTAAATTTCCGAGATCTTAAGTTTTGCACTGACGTTGCAAGTTCTCCGGTAGTCACAATACAACTCAAATTGACAATCAGTCATGTCTTCCGCTCGTCCTGGACCTCGTCACACAAAGGCAAATATAACGACTGCCCTACTCGAGATCCTGGCCCGGAAAAGTGGGCATCTTGCTTCCAGTGTCGGTGGTACCAAAGCTCTCGAAACTAATCCGTTGAGGTCGTCTGATCCCGTATTGGAGGTAAAAGATCATTTGGCTCACGTCGGCCTCGACATCAACGATAATAGCGAGGGAGACTACGATGGAAAGAAAGAGGGTGCCTTGACAGAGAAGGACGGATCGATAACACTGGATGATTCAAAGAAAAAGGACAAAAGAGACCGCCGAAAAGAAAAGAAGCAGGCAGGTCTTGCGGATCCACGCAATCCTCGAAACCGACTACAACATCAAGTCGCCTTAGGTGATTCTGTGAACGTGGTTAAAAGGAAACCGTTCTGGTTTGAAAAATATTTTTGGTTCATAAGTAGTGACGGCTATCTCGTTGTGGGGTATGGTTCATTCTTCACTTCTGTCAACTATCTCTATATGATGTGAGCTGATCTGCTTGTGTAATTACATTGACTAAAATTTTTAGTGGACGGTATGCTCATCAGTCACACGTTCTCCTGACTAGGCACTTCGGTGCTTACGATATTTTCCTCTATTCTGATCATGACAACGCGACTCCGGTTCTCATCAAGAACCATCTTGCGTCTCCTGAATTATCTTCAACAGGTAAATCCGTCGTGATTCCGCCCTCCACTCTCTCCCAGGCATCCTGTCTTTGTCTCTCGACAACTACAGTATGGGAAAGGAGTGCTGTGGCTGAGACGTGGTACGCAAGGCACCGCGATGTCAGAGTTATATTTCACGAACGCTCTAAACCCGCGACGGTCGATGATGCGGACGATGAGTCGTTGGATGAGCCAGCTAGTAGGGTAGTTTCATCGATCACCACTGCAAAAAAATCCGAAGTTATCAAATTTGATCAACTAAGCGTGTCCGTTTTGGAAATCGACGTTGCAGAGCAGAGTCGCGTCACAGTGCCGCCAGTTGGGGAGGCGGGCATGGCTCTCGGCGTTGGTATCGTATTTGTCGTCGACGAGGATTCTGCCGAGCGTAGAACTCGACTGAGGGTGGAGCAAATAGAGGAGCCGATTGTGGCAGAACAGGAGACCGAGGAAGTGACGGCAGAACAGCCAGAAGTCGATGATGCAGAT
This sequence comes from Babjevia anomala, assembly GCA_030580435.1. Classification (NCBI taxonomy): domain Eukaryota; kingdom Fungi; phylum Ascomycota; class Lipomycetes; order Lipomycetales; family Lipomycetaceae; genus Babjevia; species Babjevia anomala. The sequence goes on along the minus strand of JAKTSW010000005.1, from coordinate 261,822 downwards.
GCCCGCGACGAGGATGACGATGACGATGACGAAGATGAAGATGAAGATGAAGATGAAGATGAAGATGAAGATGAGGATGAAGATGAGGATGAAGATGAAGATGAGGATGAGGATGACGATGACGATGATCAAGAGTCAGATATTACTATCTCCAAGTTAAAGAAGGTCAGTGCACTACCGAGGGGAAAAAAATCCAAGTTGAAAAAGATTCAGACAAAGTATAAATCCCAAGATGCAGATGAGAGAGAGTTGAGAATGTCCTTACTTGCTTCCTCTGCTTCTGTTGGGAGGTCCACGGAAGAAGGCGAAAGATCAGCTGCTTACATAGAGGCGGCCCAGCAAGCAAGAGAGGAGGAAGCCGCCAGGCAGGCATTGCAGCAGGAGCAAGCTAGGATACAGATGTTGCGGCGGAAGGAGGCCGCAGAGCTACAGCGCGTGCCGTACTCTGTTTCAGGTTCTGACTACGCAACTGATGGTAACGATGAGGACGTGGAGATGTTCCCAATGGCACGGCTGGTGCCCAATCCGATGCGGCACGATGTACCTTTAGCGGCTCTCCCAGTTTGTGCTCCGTGGACCTCAATGCCACGTTACAGGTATAAGATAAAGTTGCTTCCAGGCATGGTCAAGCGTTCCAAAGCCATGCGCAAGTGTGGCCCTTTCTTCGAAGACTGCGCTAAGCGAGAGCTCAGTCCCTCTGCACTAAACCAATTGAACAAGTTTGGCAGAATTACTGGCAGTACCGAAGGAAGTCCAATAGACGGACCCAGCAAAGAGTGGGAGCTTCTTTCATCCAAATTAGCCGGGGAAGAACTCGACTTTGTCACTCCAGTGCCTGTTACAAGACTTCGTATAATTATTCCCGATATCACTGCAAAGGCTAAGGCTAAGGCGCGCTCTGCGAAAGCTACAAAGCCAAAGTCCTCAGTGGACTACAAGGGTAACGCCGCTGGAAAAGCCAAAGGCAAGGGGAAAAGCCAGGGCGGCCGGCGAAGAGGAGACAGTGAAGACGATGCAGAGGACATTAAGAGGAAAGGAGGCAAAGCTAGAGGCAAGAAGAAATGAACAAGGCTGGCGCAGGAACTGTTGATAAGCTATTTTGACCTAGATGGCCTCAACGACGGCATTTATAGATATGTAGAATACAATTCCGGTATTCAAAATAGTACAGCTGTTTTGTGACTTCCACTATCTACACGCTTGGCATTTTACATTTGCATTGCTCGCATTGCATCGCTTTGATATCGCATGAAACTTCGTCGTGGAGTTTTTGGAAAACCCCACAAAAAACTGCTACTCAAATTTAGGCGGTACTTATGTCCCTAAAATGACGTGACACAATTCTCGGTACACACCACGATATATTCTTTCCAGTTTTGCCAGCAATCATATCAAGAATATTACGCTACAGGACGATTATCGTTTGATTTATATATATATCTGAAAGTATTTTCGTATATTCTGTTCTCTAGATTAGCAAGATCAGCACGAATTTGTGTTCCGCAATCGTGCTCAACTCTAGAAGATTTGCTCACAGATATATATCTATACCTGCACGAGTCATTGAAAGCAATGTCAGAGGCACCTTTGGCTCCATCCTCGACGACGCAAGCAACCCATTCATTAGGTCACATGCCATCGAGTAGCAGAACTCGGCCGAAGGGCATACTTAAGAACCCACCGCTGTCTGAGACCTATTTGCACGATCCGAGCCCTGTCGACAGAGACGTGGTGCATGTCAACACAGAGTCAAACGCGCAGATGCATAACAGCGGATCAAATAGGCATCCACATTTAGACCACACGCATCAGCAGGCGCCTCATGGGATGGACAGGGAAGAACTTGCAGGACGGTCTGATCTTGTGAGAGATATCCCGGCAAGCCCATCGCCGCGGTTAAAGTGGGATGAGGCAAACCTTTACCTGACTGAGCAGGAGCGTACGTCGACGATGAAGATCACCGAGCCGAAAACTCCATATGCTCGTTTCACCGATCCACCTTCCGACATCGATGAAGATCTTGACGGTGGTCTCGATGACGACGAACTCGCTCTAGGCCCTGATTCTGAAGGAGGAATCGGCAGACGAAGTCGTATGGAGAGAGGTTCCGATGAAGTGCCCGGTTTAGATTTAGGAGCACCCGAAATAGATATGGGAGAACCTAATTTCGGTGGATCCTACAGTTATAGTTATTTGAACGGCCATAGCGAGCTTGACTCTGCCGGAAATGTTGAAGCTGATGACCAAAGGTACAGTGTGGCAAATGGCAGCGAGGCAGGCGAGGACGACCGAGAACATAAAGTAACGCTAGATGAGGAAAGCATCAAGGGCAGTGGAGATGAAGGCGAGGAGGAAGAGTGGGACGAAGAGAAACACCGCAAATTTCAGGAAATGCGTAAAAGGCATTACGAGATGAAGCATGCTTTGAAGCTTGGTCATCAGTGGACCGAGGATGACGAAGATGACGAGGTAATGTAGGAGAGCTCTGTTCCCGAGCAAGCTATTAGCATAGCCTTCAGATATTTGTTTCTTCTTGAAGAGAAGATACAAAATTCAAATTAATCAATTTTGCTACACTTTTGATACCTCTTAGGGATGTCAATTCTGTTGTTATATTGCAGTAATATGCAGTGTTTATAATATTTTAATATTGTAATGTGTTGCTTTCAATAGTAAGTTCATTTGAACAAAAAGAAGCAATGTAAATATTACAATTATAAGTTTATTTTACCATCAATCGTCAATCTTTTTTTGGACTAAGGTCTTCACTTTATAACGAGAAAACAAAATCTCAGATGTAAGGGTAGAAACTAAACCAAACAAATAGTACTTAATATAACAGTGGAGAAATAACATAATAGATTGTAGCATCATAATTATAACAGAAGAAAAACGCCGTTTTGAATCTTTTCTTATATCTTTTTGAAAAATATAAAGATGAACATGAAAATTTGTGCATTGCTTTACATCCAACCAGACGGAGTCCCACCGTTTCGTCCGTTCTTGCCATCTTTATTATCCTTTTTAGTCTTGTCCTCTTTCTCATTTTCACCCCATAACCACGTTCCCTTATTACGAGCTTGCTCCCAGAAAGTGCCCATAGCCTTGTCCATACTTGTCCAAATATTACGTGCTTCCTGATTATAACCGCGATTTGCACCGGTTGTATTGTTGAAAAAAGAATCGATTAGCTTTTGCACTTCTTGTACAGACGATCGCTCATCTTTACCACCGTTGCCCGAATTCGAATTGAGTCTATTCCATATACTAGTGCTGTCATTACTGCTTGCAACATCTGCGTCATCTGATTCAGACTCTGTCGACGTTCCATCGTCGTAGAACTTCTTCACCCTCCTCTTCGTCACCGTCTTACCGTCAGGTCCTGTAAACGTAGAAGTGGCATACTGAGTTGCCACTTCTTTTGCACCTTCACCTGGAAGCTTCTTGTTCGTCACCGTAGAGTTTCGTTCATTGTCTTTGGATGAGGCTGCGTGATCGGCTGTCGAGCATCTCCAGGTGCCATCGGCAGCAAAATCTACTCTACCGTTGTGCTCCATGCATTTTATGAGGTCCATCACATTTGGAAACCCATCGGCTATTCCCATTTCGAATTTGGGGATCGCTACCGCGACTGGCAACTGAGCTGCCTGTCCGCTGTACTCTGGATGTCTTCCAACTGAAACCTCAGAGTCGTCATGAAAAACATCTTCCTCAGCTGACTGAGCACCCAACTTGACCTGAGCACTCTTCCACAATAGATAGTCTTCATATCTATCAAAAAGCTTCATTTTGCTTCTTTTTGCATCTCCAAAATCGAAATTGTTGTTTTTGTCTGGAACTAAGCATCGCCATACGCCGAAACTGTCCCATACACCTTTACCGTTTTTAGATCTGCAAAAGTCAAACTGCGCCATTGATGGAACCGGGTGAGCCCATTCTTCGAAATGGGGCTTGCTGGAAACTTTCACAGGCACATTATATTTGTTGTCATCGTCATCGTCACCATCATCGCTGTCACCTTTGCCAGAAAAAGGCAACGGCGAAGATCCGACCGGAGCGGGTGGCGGCGGCAGACCATTTGCCTCAAGTTGTGAAATCGCAGGACTTTCTTCTGACGCCATCCGGCGCTCCACAGACAGGCGTACCATCTGCTGTTCCTTTTTCTCACTATCGTAAAGCTGCGACGAAGGTGACGAATATATACGTTCATACAGCTCCCAAATCTTTGTTCTACCGGAAACGTGCTTCAGGGCCTGATCTCTTTTAAGCGAATTCCACCATTCAAAGAAACCACCCATATCAGATCCAAAGAAAGGGATGGATGCGCCAGTAGAGCTAATTAAATCCTTGAAGTAGTATCCCGGAAAAAAGTCCTGCACAGAGTGGTAAACATGGTTGACATGATCGGAGAAAAACAGCGAACGATAGCGCGACGCCAATCGCTGCTCATCAGTCATGGAATGCGCCTGCAGAAGGCTTTCCGAGTTCTGTCGGACGATTCGAAACGGAAGGAGCAGCTGATCGTGTTCGTGTTTCATCTCAATCTGGTGCTGTCTCTGTTCAAATTCCTCTAGCGACATTCTACGAACTTGTTGGTATTTTTTCGATTCGTCTAATTGCCTTGACTGTGACTTCGACTGTGAATATGAGCTCGCAGAAAATTCAGAACTAGAAATTGAAGATGAGGAGTACGAATAGCTGTTTGAATTGTCAAAATTATTCACGTTGTGGAGAGGTCGTGATGAGCGCAGTTCACCAGACTGAGCAGTTGCCTCGGCAACTGGTAACGGGTACCCCTGGACCGAGTCAGAGGGTCGATTCTCGTTGTTTTCTGGGTCCCACCGCATCTCCTTCTGTGGCTGACGGCTGTGGCAAGTTGCTTTTGCGGAGGAATTCTAGGATTTTAGAATGCGATCCGTTCAGAAAGAAATTTGGCGATGTTATATGGAAAATATCAAATATAAAGAAATCAGAAGATCAAAATTGGCAAGGCACAAGATTATATATATATATATATATAATCCCTCTAATTCAATGCTGATTTGGACAAGACAGAACTGAAACTTTGGGCCCGAGAACGCCGTAAAAACGAAATATATAGAAACGTTTTTTTAATAAAAAACTGACAAAAATTGTTATATTTAAATGACCCACTTCATTTTGTTCTACGACTATGGCCAATGGCTCGCATGCAATCTCAAATAGCGGAAGTGGGATAAGCATATATTACGCCCAAATAGCCTATCTCTTCTTTATGGCGAGCTGTTCCCGTTTAGATGGAATGGAGTAGCAATGAGCAGTAGGAATGAGGGGAGAGGCGCAGACGGCGGCGGAACCGACTGGGTACCGATTTTATTGTGAATCATCACAGTACTAGTTACTATCCCCACATTTTTCTGCGCCTCGCCTCTCTGCCAGTCCGGCTCTATCCGCGCCACAGTCCTGAAATGAGTATTTCTGTGACTGAGTTCTCGGATCAATGTCATACATGACCTTCTTGCTTGCGTTTTTACCTGCAACCGTAATTAGGGTCACAAGAGAGTCGCAATCGGCAGGTATGTCCGGACCCATGTCTTGGTAATTTCCCCAATTGAGCAAGTCGGCTAATTTATCTCGTCTCGCGTCCGTGAGCCACCCCGACACCAACCTCGAATCGATGATACGCAAGAATCATGAGCCGATCAAGCCATTGAGAATAGCCAATAGATTTTGTACTCTATCTGTCACAGTTTAATGATGGATTTTTGTAGAGTTAGCTGGAGAGTCCGACAAGAGCCCGCAAAAGAGCCCAGAAAGAAGCTTTTTGGAGACAATTTGCTGGAGCACGCGGCATCCCGAAGTGAACTGCCGAACTGGTTGTTAGCATCGTAATCCACAAGCCTCCGAAGCACCAGGCCTATCGGACTTTCGATATTTCGATTCCGAGAAGCCGGATAGCCATATCGGTATCTGTATTCACAGCATTCGCAGCATTCGGAAGGCAAGCAGAAAAGAAAAGTCATGTCGGATAACGGTTTGCCGTATTATTTGCTCACTCATTTATGTACCCCTTCATGTGGTATTCTCTGCTCATGTTGTTCGGTCCGAAGATCTGAAGAGCTAAAACATACCACCATTGCGTAATTAGATAGAGATCCCAAACCCTCGGGAAACATTGCATAATTTGGCTTGGACATGGATCGAAACTGGGCCAGAGGATTTTTAGTATTGCGGGACCGTCCATCTCATTACTCACATCTTAAAATGATGTAATGATTCACCGTGCCATGCCAGCATAATCCACTTTTGCCGTATGCCAGATCTATGCCAGAGTTTGCTAGATTGCTGAGCAGTGTTTGCTTCGCAGTTGTTGTACAGAATGCATATTAACGTAGACCAGTTGGTACCAGGCAGTCCTACTTGATAGTCAATCCTTTGCTTGTATCAAACTGTCGTCTTTTCGATCTGATCTATGTCTTCTCTCGACTGTGGAATACTTTGATGCTGGAATGATCGCAGACTGGCCATGGCCAATGGTCAACCTTCCAGTTAGGGTATCCGGCAGAACCCTACTTTACTTCGAGTGATTGCTTAAATAGTTTTTTCAGAACACCTTTCAATCTTTTTTTTTCTTCATCACGCCGTTTTATTAAATCGCATATGACAGTTCAGCTTTTCACAGTAGATTTATCTTCTAAATTTGATTCAGCTGAGATTCTATAAACGTGATTTTGCGAAGAACAATTTGACCAAGGGCTTTTTAAGAACTCATCTGGAACGGAAATGTTTTTTACTTTTTTCTTGCATTTATTTGCCTGATGGATGGGTGTCAGAGAAGTCCTACATTTAAAAAAAAAACTTAGTTGTCTTTTTGAGGCAGGTATTGAACTATAGTGTGCAACTACTGCAAGAATATTGAGCAATCGGACAAGTTTCATTAGTCGAGAATATTCTATTGCTATGTACAATACTTTTTTCGTATGACGACGTACTCCCAAACATGCAGAGTTGCGTTTCCACAGCTCGTGGGCGTTAATTTGCCAATTTCCCAGTAACGAGAACCTGGATGATCCACTCTCTATCTATCACCTGGATCTGTCCGCCTGCAGCTTTTACGGCCTGTTTCTCTGATGACTCGCCAGAATAGATGTAATCCCAATTTGGCACCTCATCGCGATGCTCCCACGTGACACGCCCAGGAAACAACACGGCAGAAGAACTTGAGCTTGACTTGACGCCAAGCGCAGCTGATGGTCTAGCAACAATTGCTCTCAAACTCTCTAGATCTGTAGCTATTGAGATTACGTCTGGTCCCATCATTGAAATTAGCGAAACAACAGACGACTGTAAGTCTAGTTAGCTTTTCCCTTGATCAACGGTTACTACTCTAAGTATAAATAAATACCTTTTCTCCTATACTGCGACCTCCCAATGCTATGATAACGTTTTTTCCGTCGAAATGCTTAAGCCTGCGGTAGAAGCTCTCGAGGACTGTCCATCCCTTATCGAGTCCAAACTCAAGCAAGCCTAAATCCATACGCCTCGACATCCAGCCTGAAATCCCCTCTGATCTGCCCGATGGCATGACATACTCTTTCCAGCGTTCAAGCTTGTTGTTCAAGCACGACGTGAAAACAAACTCTGGCCAAAGACACGGATAACCTAGCGCCAGTGCTTGCAAATACTTAATCCTCTGTGAAAAATTGTCTGATATCACGCAAGCGAAATTCAGTTGGCTCATCACGTTACTTACAGGATATAGCTGTCCCCTCTCATCAGACATGAAGAGATCGCTGAGACCATTCTCCAGATACCGTCCACCGTACATTACAATCTTCTGTTTCAGCGATTGTTTGACCTTTTCTTTATCGTCAAATCCGGAAATGGCAAACACCATGCCCGAAAATATTTGAGTGACAACTTTGCTCGTCGGTACAAACTGAAAGGCCTCTTTGTGCGGACTCCGGCGAGGAAGAGAAACCGCTGCCTGTCTCCCCGTCTTTGAGTCCGAATGCTGGTCCGCTCCAAAGAGTGGAGAATTTACCCTCATCGGCGATGATTTTCCTAGCGGTGAGCTTATTACTATAGTATGCTTCAAAGTTCCGTCGCCGACTTGATGTGTAGGTAACGGAAGATCAGGAAACTGCCCTATATTGGCTGATAAGACAGAGAGATATTCGATTCTGTATGCCTGCGCTTTATCTGCCAATTCTCTTGGCTTCTTACTCTTCGAAGGTTTCTTAGCTTTCAGTAGAACTGTGTCATTTCCTCTAATGCATGTCTTCACCTCACTATCCTTTGTCTTCTCTAATCCCACAATCACAAACTGCCGAACTTTCATTCCAGGCTTGTTCAACCTCACAGTCATCCCTTCTCGTAGATCAAGACTTTTTAACACTCTATATTTTATGCTTCGGACATATTCGCCGTCTTCACTGTCAAACTTGACCGTTACCACTAAATCTTCCTTCTCTATCGAGCTCGGAATTGTGAATAGCTTGTCAAAGTGCAAGACTGTGGCAGGATAAAAAGATAGAGTGTTTTCTCCATACCACGGTGCCAGTACTCGATCTGGTGCCACTATTTCCAGCGTAGGACTAGTTCTAACCGGTGTCGAAAAAATATCCTTCTGCTGGTTTTCCGAACGCACCTGAATGGAATCATCTTCTCGCTTATCGCGCGAATGCAGCGTAACTGTTCTTGCCCGCGACCGTGCCCTCCTGATCGGTTCACCACCGTCATTATCGTCGTAGTCACCGTCATTCTCGCCATCATCATTATCAAGCATATGTAATTCTTCGGAGTTTTTAATGTCCTGGTCATTATCTAGTCCGGAAATGGTCGCGCTCCGATGAATCTTCACATTCCTTGGCGAGACCTTAGATTCCGTAAGACTCCTCTTCACTCTTTTTCCACTCTGCTTGACGGGAGAAAACCCTGCCGACCCAACAGCTGGTGAGCGCAATTTGACAGGAGGAGAAGAAAGTTTCGGCAAGCCAGACGATGAGGGTGCCATATTTGAGCTACCCTGATGTTGCAAATAATCTTTGCCGATTTCCATATTAGCAGAAGAATTAACTAGTTGAGCATTAACATCTGGATGAGAATTATTGAACGGTTCTCTTTGCTGCACCGACCGCTTTCCACGATGTCGCTCTCGTCTTTTGTAGGCTTCTTCTTTCTCACGCAATCGTTCTTCATCCGAGGACGCAGATATTTCTAAGTTATTTAATACTGAAAGACCTTCATTTGTCAAATTGGGATCAACAGTTGTTGGCACCTCTGGAGTAGAATCTCCATCAACTAACTGTGTCAAATCATCAAATTGTCGTCGAGTATCCTCTCGAGAAGGTCTCGTGGATAGAGAGGAAAATTCAGGCGACGAAGCTTCTATCGCATTTACATCAGCATCCAATAGACGAGATGCCTGCTCGTGTTGATAAGGTGAGGAAAAATCTGTCATCTTCAGAGGTGATGGCCCAGGTTGGGAATCTCTGACAATCAGTGAATTTACAGAACCAGCAAGTTCTTGATTGTAACGGTCCTGCAGCGTAGCCGGTTCATCATTCATCTGAGACAGAACCCGCTGGGCCACCTTAGCATTAAGGTCATCGTCAGAATTTCCATTCAAAAGTGATGAAAGCCTCTTAGCCTTGACTGTTCCTGGGACTTGGAGCTCGATCGCTCGATCGCTTTGCCGCTGCTCGACGCCTATTTGAGCTTCTCTTCCAATGGCTACTTGCTCAGATTCAGACTGGCTGTTGTCTCTTTGAGACGAAACATCCACAAGTTGCGTTTGATCCAGACTTGCAGATGTATGATCCTTGCCGCCAGACATTGCGTGGCCATTCTTACTCTCTCCGGACCCATTTTGGTTATTACTGGTAATTCTCTGTGTGTCATCGACGTTGTCATCAGCTGATTGCAAGTGTGATTCCGCTTGCAGATCTAAGCTCTTTGAGAAGGAGTTCGGCCTACCCAATAACTCTTCCGCTGTTGGCAGTTTTTTCTTCTTGATCTGTGAAAAATCGGACGACACGCTGTCAAACCCAACTTCCCGCAATCGATTCGACATATGAAAGTGGATCCTATTTCGACGCTCCTGCGACTCGGCAAGAGATACATAAGATACAGCATTCTGTGAGCGAAAGTTTAACGGACTCGCATCGACCATGTCGCCAAACGGCATGTTTGACCTAGCTGGCGTCATTTTGTACAACTGACTTAGATCTGGCAGATTCGGCGTCTTGATGTCCGACACCCGTGACGCTCCAAGTATTGGAGACGAGAAGATGTGAATCTGCGGCTGTTGCCATTGCGATATAACTGAACTCGTACCAGGAACAGTTGACTGCACGTTCTCATTTGTGCCATCGTCGGAGTGTAACAGTAACTCAGACCGCGAACGCACAGTTTTTTGCTCGAATGTAGGCGACTCTGATGAAAATTTCTTGTCGAATGTTAGCGCTGGAGAGTATTGGTTGTAGTGAAGTGAATCGATCAAGGGAGGAGACGAGATAGAGACCGTGTCGCCATTGTTGTCCGGCTGCAGTCCTGTGTGACCTTTCTTCGGAGATTGTACGACATCGACAGATCCTTTCTTTCTGTCCTCAACCAAACTTTCAATCTCAGACTATACAAGTATTAGTGATTCTAATAGTACAATAAAGAAGATGACATTTACTCACTGGTTGTGTCTCTAAGTACCCGTATTTTAGCCTCGCGATTTCAGAATCATCGAGTGTATCCTTGTCAGTTTCCATTATGGAGTAGCGAGCCTACTCAATTCGTCTGACCATATAACTATGAGAGATCAGATTCGGTTCTCTATTCTTCATAAATCTTTCATGCATTTATATGTATCCCTTGGTCATTATTAAATACGGCAGGTCAAACGTAAATTGAAGTTGGGATTATATTTTATTTAGCGCGTTTCTTGGATAGCAGCTACGCATCAGCAGCAACCTCCCTTTAGTACACTCCGTTGATGGTCTGCTGAAATGACAGTAAAACCAATTTATTCAATATGCCAAATATTACGCCCCATGTAGTATACAAAATTAATCAAGTCATTAGTTCCTTACTTTTGTTTCTCGGGAACTTGAGAGATATTGAAACCTCCACTTTACTAATCAGCCTTTTATTTATTCCCCATTCATTAATGGCGTCGAGAGGCTCGACATCATCGGTAATGGTAACCGTTCCGGTTTCTACGCTTACTGCATATCCCATTTGCTGGAATCGTACTCCCAAAGACAGTGTCTTTTCAATTGCTCTGCTGTAGCCGATCAAAATAACAGCCGTAGATTTTGTGGTATGCAGTTTTCTTATCTCTTTTTTCGCACGCTTCAGCAACGAAATGAACGGCGACTTTGCCGTTACGTGGAACTCGTCCTTCTGAGGATGAGCTGAAGATGGCCGCTTGTGAATTATCCCTAGACACATCAGTTTCTGTAGATCTAATTCTCATAACTCCGGAACAAGTTTTACCTTCAACCTTGGCACGTCGAGGTATAGGAATCTGTCTGATCGTAGAATCTTCCGGCGCTGTAGGCAAATTCTGATCCATCGAGAATGTATTTAGAATACCAGGGGCACGCGGTTTATTGTCTAGCTAGCTGGTCGATACTCATACATTTCTTTTTGATAATGGGAGTGGCAGTTAAAAAAGAGTGGTCAATTTAATAGATGCGCCTTTGCAACCCCCTGTGAAAATGGCGTGCAAGTCATCACCATAAATTATGTTCGACTGACGAATTTGAAAATTTCCCTAAAGGTCTTCCTGCTGTACCCTCCATCCTCTGAATTTCCTGGCTCTGCACACACCTACGCAAAATATACAATGGCGCCCGCTCCTACAAACGTCCTTTCTCAAAATATAGATGATGGCGTTGACAGTAAGATATTCAGCAATTATGTTGGCGCAATTTGGCGTGGATAGTCAAAAACACGTACTTTTCACTAACGCGTTATGACAGTGGATGAACAAGAGAGAATAGCAGAAGAGAACGTGATCAACGAGAAGCTGATAAATGAGGGTATTCTTTTTTTCTGTTACCATTCTTTTGTATCATTACGAAAGAACGCTGACTTCTTGGTTGCAGAATATAAGATCTGGAAGAAGAACTCTCCGTTCATGTATGATCTGGTTATCTCTTCTGCATTGGAATGGCCTACACTTACGACACAATGGTTCCCTGATAAAGAGCTGTAAGAATTTCTCGGTCGAAAGTAATGAGACCTGTTTTTGAGTTTTTCGAAGCGGTATCTGACAATAGATTGAATAGTCATCAAGGCAAGGGATACTCCACTCACAGATTGCTGCTGGGGACGCACACGTCTGGCAACGATCAGAACTATCTACAGATTGCTCATGTCGATCTGCCTAATCTCGATGAATCGCTTGATTTGCGGCAATATGATGAAGACAAAGAAGGTATGTTAATCTTGTTAATTTTGAATACTCGCAAATGATCATTCCTTTCTAACTGATCACTTTAGAGATCGGAGGCCATAAGCCGTCGGAGTCGCGTGTGCGAGTTGTGCAGCGTATCGATCACGAAGGTGAGGTCAACAGGGCTCGGTACATGCCTCAGAATCCTGACATTATCGCTACAATGAGCGTTTCCGGCGACGCTCTTATTTTCGATCGAACCAAGCACTCTCTTCAGCCTACAGGCATTTGCAAGCCGGAGATCAGACTTGAGGGACATACAAAGGAAGGGTAATTAATACATATATTCATAAAAAAGCGAACTGTCTCGTGCTAACATTCTTTGAAGATATGGATTGTCTTGGAATGCACACAGGCAAGGTTATCTGTTGACCGGTTCAGAAGATACAACAGTAGCTCTTTGGTGAGATCTTTAGGTGGAACGTCCAAATTCAGTATTAACATCTACGATTAGGGACATAAACAGTTATCAAAAATCGAATAATAAGCTGAATCCGACAGAAGTTTTTACCACACATACTGCAATTGTGAACGATGTTGCATGGCATCATCTCCATGACAGTATCTTCGGCACGGTGTCTGACGACTTGACACTTCAGGTTCACGACACAAGGACCAATGCAGTCACACCTATGCAGAAGGTCCGAGCTCACGCAGAGGCTGTCAATGCGCTAGCTTTCAACTCGTCAAGTGAATATATCCTTGCGACTGCATCAGCAGATAAGACTATTTCCCTTTGGGATCTACGAAAGCTGTCTGTATGCTTACATAATCTTTCTGGCCACAACGATGATGTCACATCACTGCAGTGGTCTCCTCATGATGAGACTATCCTTGCAAGCGCCAGTCATGATCGTCGCGTAATCATCTGGGATATCAGCCGTATTGGCCATGAGCAATCACCAGAGGATGCTGAAGATGGTCCACCCGAGCTGTTGTTCATGCACGGCGGCCACACCAATAGAATCAGCGACCTAGCTTGGAGTCCTAGCAGCCCATGGGTAATTGCCAGCGCGGCCGAGGACAATCTATTACAGGTATGGAGGCCTGCAGATGCGATTGTTGGTGTAGATGAGAAAGAAGTTAGCGCGGCCGAGTTGGAATAAACAAATAAATAAGATGGATTCAGAGTGGTGTCTGGAACCTCGTAGGAAAGTAGGTTCTTGTTATATTAACTATTTTTTGTATAAATACATTTATTCTTTATGCTATGACTACAGACGTTGACTTAACGATCAACTCTCGATATAACGATATTCGATATAACGAAAACAACACATGTAAAAATGGACGAGCGATAACTCGACCGGAGTGGAGTGAATCACTCCACTTGTCTAAATACATCTGTCATTGACTCACCACAAAACCGGGCAGGACGCTCATTATTCTCGCGGTACCCGTTTCGAATGTGAATGAAATTTAGGCATGCTAGAACATCTCTGTTCCACAGCCTGCTGAGCGTATGCCTTCATGAAGCGGGGTAAGGGTTGATGTCGCATTGGCTCAACGATAATCTACATTCGCTTTACTCATCAAATCGTATGGTCCACTGACATGTTTGGCCTGAACTAATGTTTCGGCCTCTGTATTGTTGACAGCGGTTTGTAGAAACACGAGAGCGAAGGTTAGATAAATCGGTGTTTATGATTAGATATCGAGTAAGGAGGGTAATACGATCATAGAGTTCGAGATGGTGGGTTAGGGTCCGTGTTCGTGCTAGTTCACACCAAAGACCGTCAAACGATTTGTCTCCCATCTAGTGACATTTCAACATGGCGTCCACGGCATCATGGCTTTCTGCACTTACAGAGCAGCCTGGTCAGATAAAGTAAGATCTCTATTGTTTCTCTGTTTCTATTTCGTTTTACTCCTAAGGGTGTCTTCTTTGCTAAAATGTTCCATTAGGAAAAATATTCAAGGAGTTCAAGACCCTACCGGATACAGTAGGGAGATCATTGCGACAACTAAATCTGTAAGTGTCATATCCTATCTATATTGATGATCTCTAGTTTCTCATCCAGTTTGATGTAGAAGTCGTCAAAAGAAGTTCTTGATGTGTCGTCGGGACAGAATGACACTTTGAAAGCTAAGGTATAAATTGCTGAGATTCAGCCAATTTCACTTTTCTCTTTTTGCTGGTGATTACCGACCTAACTTTAATAAATAGAAAGCATGGGAGATTGCGATGGGTCCTTCAAAGTCTCTTCCTATGAACGCCATAATGAGTTACTTCTCTGGCTCATCTCTGCAGATTTTCTCTCTTACCATGACCTTCATGCTGTTTTCATCACCTGTTGCCGCAATTGCAAGCGTTGGTCCGACCTTCTCACGTTTTGAAACAGAACATAACTACCGGGATATTCTCAAAGCAAAGCTGGTGTTTATATTGCTTAACCTTTTAACCATAGGAGTAGGCGTGTACAAGATGGGCAGTATGGGTGTCCTACCCACAAAAACAAGTGACTGGCTGGCATGGGAGCACCAAGGATCTGTTTCAGAGATTGGTACGTTGATATTATAGGTAATATATGGTCTTCATGAAATCGTATCCACAAATAAATCAAACTTGGTTTGAGATATACATTTCTTCATATGCTGTGCAAGGATCGCGTAGCTTGCCATTGTTGCCCAAAAAATCTCGTTTTAATGTACCCAGTTTATTTTCAAGAAAATCTTAATTTGCGGCGGATATTTTTTAATCTTCTGTTCTCTGTCCTGCTTGCAGGCAGCCTGACTGACTTTGTCGGTATGATGGGTCTGATGCGACTAGAACACCCAGATAATCACGGAACGGAAAATTAAAAAAACAGAACGTTGACAGTGAACGAGCAAAACTCCTGATTTCGCTTATTTACAAACGAAGTATTTTTGAACAGTTCACACACTTCCGGTATCTTCGGTTATAAATTCGCAAAAAAATAGCATTGCAAGTATCATTTGAAGCCTGTTCTCAATTCGAATAATTGAATAAAAAGTTCCAGAAGACCACAGAAGCTCTGAAGGGCTAGAGTACTTGGACATTGTACCATTTCAAAAATCATTAAGAGATGTTGTCTCCTGAAAAAAGAGTCTGGTATGGCATTTATCTTCACATCTAAACTGCTGCACATCAAGGTGAGAAGGCAGGAATCGGAAAATTGAGGCTCACTCCCACAGGACCGGCTGGACGGCCATCGGTATCGCTGGTTTTGGAGTATTTTTGATCGCGAGAAGGTGAACTTTTATAGCAGAAATATTGCTTTCTGGCTGATATTAACTGTGTTTGTAGTGATATGAAACGAAGAAAGCAGATAGCCTACGATGCGGAGCGAAAAGGTTTGATGTGCTTCTTGGTTCGAGATTTGTACTACAATTTCAATAACTGACAGCATCACACAGCTCGATTACGTCAAGAAGGAGGAAATCATTCGTCTTGAAAGAGACCTTGCAACATCATGCTTACGATAGAACTACACAACCCACGCACTTGACTTACTATGAGGGCTGAACTATAAATTTTCAATCTTTCAATAGGATGAGCTTATCGTTCAATGAACTTGTAGTTCGATGCATCACTCAACAAACTTCGCAAAACTGTAAATACAACAATTCAATAATTTAAATATGGACAGCATGAAGGAACAAATAGACGAATGAATAAATGAAGTGTACTCATTCTCTAGTATTAGGCTCAATTCTAACGAATAAACTAATGTATGACAGTCACGAAATAGATCTATCATAGAAATGCATGAAATTACAAAATTAAAGTGCCGGTAACTCCACAAAACAAAAACCAACATCACAATCCGTATGCCAAAGTTGTACATCACAAAAAGATCCAATGTAGCCACAAACTGCTTAACAAGCTGTGCCATCTTTCTGCTGCCAATATATAGTGCAAAATGATCGTAAGACACATTCCATGTTGCCCCTGACCTGATCAAATGGTCAGAAAAACAATAGATATATAGATGCAAATCTCATCATCCTCCCAATTCAATTCCTGAAACATTATATAACGCAGCGCTATCTAATGACATCTGCAGTACATGCTAACATTTCCAGAAGGACGACTGTGGTCAAGAGAGGACTTCAAGGGCATGATAAACGGGACTGTCAGTCCCATAGCGATATATGAAATCATGGCGTAACTGACACGCGAATTCGTGACAGGAACAGCGCGATGAGAAAAGGACCTCGAAGCAAGACCAAGGATAGACATTTTCCTGCAATAATTCTGACTCCGTTATATAAAATTAAGAAATAATCAGATCGACAAAATTATCAGTAATATATATGAATCAATCAACAAATACGTATATATCGTTTGAATTAATTTGAAAATTCATGGGAAGGTCTTGCAATATTTATACGGCGGGGTGCATTTGTTGCGTGATCGGACTGGTACCTAGTTGTGGCTAGTTTGAAAACTATGGCGCCACTGTCGCTAAACTGGCCAATCACAGAATGCTTATTTCTAATAGCCGCTATTTAGATTTACTAAGCCAATAACAACTCATTTATTTGTAATTTCTCGTTTTCCACCAATCAAAGCTCTCAAATTCAATATAGATCTCCTTATTATCGCGATAACAACGCAACTCTCAGCTCCGGATCACAGCCATCACCGTATTACGACCCAAAAGCGGTCGGCATTGCACTCGTTTTTGAGCTCTTTGTACTTACACGGCGTCAAGGTTAACCAAATAATGCCACTAACGCTCAAAATTTGTGGGGGTTTGGGGGATAAAGGGTGGGGGTTGGAGACCACGCGCGTGGCTTGGCTAGGGACTTTAGTTTAATATCGAGTCATGAAGTCCTTGCTCAACAAAGAAGACTTGGAATGGAACGACTGTAGGACGGTTGGATGAAAATTAGCAAGTTGATTCTCTACAGTTTAGAGGGAAAATCATACATTGGGTAATTGGATAGGCCAAGAGCTTATTCGAGTAAATGGCTATAAATTTCAGGAGAAAGTAGAAAGATGAAGATTGCCTATATCTTGCCGTGACCATGCTTTTTGGCATACATTCCCAACGCCTTTACAGGGAAGATGAATTTGTAGTTGGGATACTCAATCATGCTGACGATGAGGTTAGCATGAAATCGCAACATAGAAAAGAATGCAGTTCTTACCAGCTTTTATTGAAGACTCCTTCAATTCCCTCTTGAGCCCACGATCCGTCCGGTAGCTGGCGTTGCATGAGCAATCGCAGTCCGCGTTTGACTACCTCAAGATCAGGATACTCTGCAAAAAGCAATGCAATACAAGCCCATGCTGTGTTCACGACCTGTGTTCTCTCGTGAGGTACATAGGTCATGGTTTCGCATGACTAAAAGGAGCATACATGTGAGCTGGCGTTTTGAGAGAAGTCCGTAAAAAAATACTTACACGGTAGCTCTCTCCCCAGCCTCCGTCGGCTTCCTGATGATTGACCAGAAACTGGCAGCCTTTCCTGACAACGTCGCTATTCCTGTATACTTCGCCTTGATATGAAAGGGCTTCCAGAGCAAACATGCCCGCATAGGTATAACAAATTCCCCAGCACCCGTACCAGCCTCCATGAACGTCCTGACAAGATTTTATATACTCCACTGCGTCATCAATAGCTTGCTTTACTTCTTCATGCCGATATTTAGAGTTGTCTCTGAAATAAGACAGTCCAATGACGACGGAATCTGAACATTCGACATAAGGATATTCTACCATGATATTACCAAATACTTCCGCTGGATTAAGTTTCTCTAGCAAAGTCGTCGAGCGAATCAGTTCATAAGACGCAAAACTTCCAGGAGTAAAAGAGCCCCTATTCTGGAGAGCAAGCAAAGAGTCCACCGTCGGATAGAGCCTGTCGTCGTCCACTAAAGGCTTTATAGATCTATTCAGATCATTAGTCGCTACTCGCAATACCGTCTGTCTATAAATAATTCTTACCCCAGCTTCTGTGCCATCAAGATAGCCTTCATAGCCTCGGCAGTGCAGTCGCTGACAGTATAGCCCTGATCCTTAGTCGAGAAGGGCCAGCAGCCGATCCGCTCGACTCGGTAAGATCCTGGCAAACAGTTCTCAGTAAACTGCGAATTATCTAAAAATTTCAGCGCTTTTTGTACAGTATCTCGGAACTCGGGCAGATCTCCCATGCCAATCTTGCAGATTGTTTGTACAGCCATGCTTGTATCCCATACTTGCACGCCGTTTGTACCGCACATGAGCATGCCTTCTTCGCTCATGTACATAAAATCTGGAAAACGTTCAAGATGTCGTTTGAACGCCTCTGAGTCCGGTCCCTCCTCAAAAAAAACAACCAAAGAATCCATAGCATTGCTGATAGGTGCTAAACCCAGGTAGTCTGTATTCTCGTTTTCCTTCTTGATCAGTTCATACACTCGTTCCTTTGCTCGTTTCTTCAAGTAATCCGGCCTTAGATAAAATTCCCACAACTTCAGAGCCTTGTTAGCTATATTCAGAATAGCAGTGTGAGGATAATAAATGTCAATCGAAGAGACATTGTTGCGATGTTGAGAAAAGTCAATACTGTCGTAAGGTACTATATATATCTCTGATCTGATCGACTCGAGAAGAGGAGACAGCGAGGCCTTGCGTCTCTCGGAATACAGGTACCCCATGGGGAGATAAACCTGTCGGCAATGAACCCACCATCTGGCTGGATGAATTGGCATCCAATCTGGCAATAGCCACATTTCTGGTGGAATGGGATTGATACCTTCCCAATCATAGAGATTCAGACACGCCAGCCAGAACTTTCCCCAATGTGGACAACCTATAGCCCCCCCTAAGGAATCCTTTAGTGGTTGCCATTTAACTAATATATAAACTTCCACATACCAAACCTTAGTAGAGTGTTTCGAGCTTTAGCGGCAACTGGATGCTCAGGTTCCATACCTAGCAGCCGTAAAATCACGTAGTTCATAGACGTTCCAAATACGGTGCTCTTATCTTCTGAGTGAAGGCCCCATCCTCCATCCATAGGATGAGCGGTGTTAACGAGATAACGTGTAATTTCAATCTTCCATTCTTCTGGAATTGGCGTGTTGGTAATATGATATACCGCTATACCACCAATTAGAAGGAACATCGGTCCTCCATACCTACAAATCCAATGGCCATCATCCTGCTGAAGTTCCTTGTAAAATTTCAATCCGTTAAATGCGGAATCATATGGTGTCTCAGGCACTGGCAACTCGGGTAATCCCTGTGAGTAATCAGCATCTGTTGGTTTATTTACGACTCTTTATCAATTGGTCATTTCAGTGTTCAAATAAGGTGACAAACCGTCTCAATTCCAAGTACATGCTTCTCATACGGCGTCTGAGGTTTTTTCTTTGACTGTTCTTCTAGTTTAAGGTACTGCCAGCGAAATCGGCCGACCTTGTCACCAAGAACGCGCCAACGTGTAGGGTCGGTTCTGGGCAGGTCTAGTTTTTCAGACCTAAACGGCTTGGTAGAGAATGCTCGAGACATTTCAAGCTGTTAGGTGACGATGCTGTCTGTGGAAAGAGCAGTGTCCAGTTGACACTAAGCTTAGAAGGTGTCAGGTGCCAAAACTTAAATTCTAAAGAACTCGTATGTAAAAGCAGCGCGAAAAATCTTACCTACCGCGAAATCTAAGATGATTCGATTAAATTTGCACGTGGAAAGTAGCGAAAGCAACATTTGATTTACGGTTGCAATAATTCAACGTCATGACGTTTATTTACAACTCGAAACTGAGCCAAATTTTTTTTTGGATTGGAGATAATTTATCCCAGCTGAATAAATTACATTTCTCTTATTTTCTAATATAGACGAGCTCATATACGTCAAGAATGTTTACTTCGAGAAGGCTGTTTCTGCGTCCGTTTATACGGCCATACAGTCTGATTCCGTCGCGGTCGTTCGTCAGAGTTGACGAATCGCTTTATCGCAAAGGAGGCCTGAATGCAGAAGTTGAGGTAGAACAGAGGCATAGAGACATTGACAGAGCCAATGGACCATCATCAGAAATGATCACTGTTTGGAGCGCGCTGACTGGCGGAGATAAGTCACTAAGCATTCCCAATGAGTTACTACAGCAAGTATTCACGCACAAGAGCTTCAAGCATGGATTTCTACCCTACAACGAAAAGATGGCATATATAGGTTTGTGAACAGTAACAAGCTTGCGGTTTGGTGTAGAGCTAGCAGGAATCAAGCTAACGAGAACCTAGGCCGGAAAGTTTTCTCCCTTCAGACAGCATTATTCACAGTAAACTACCCTAGCAACAATCCAGCTTCCATACACGGTAAAAACGTGGACGTTATGAACACTAATGTCGCATCTAACTTATTGAACAAGAGTGAAGCAATCGCAGGGTTTGCGAAAAGCCGAGGTGTCTCCACGGCCATGAGATGGAAAAAGGCATCAGACTCAGTAAGTTTATAGTTTGCCAATATCTATACGCTATGTCTACACTACTCATACTCGGACAGGTTGTCGGCGACAAAGGATCAGGCGAACTGACAGTACTAGCTCAAACTATGTTTGCTGCTGTAGGTGCCGTCTCTCTACATCATGGAGGTGCCGCAGCAGAGAAGATGTGTGTGGAATACATACTTACCGCGCCAGATGGACTGATTTCTCGAGCAACCGGAAGTAATTGGACGTAGCGCGTGCTTCTGGTGTCTGGACATCATAGAAGAGAAAATTCGGCTTTATCTAAGGGTTTTGTAAATAGATTATTAAAGGCTTATGGTCTTTTAGTAAAATCAATCAATTGGGACTTTTTCGGGAGCAATTTGAGCACATCTGAAACATACTTCAGTGAATCATAATTCACAATTCCAAAATATTTGCTGTGTAGCCTGTGAATATGAAGCAAGAACAAGTTTTAAAAGACCTAAAAGCAGATTTTGCACACATCAGTTTATTAAGCGAAGGATTAAATCTAAATTTCAAACGTAGTGCATCTCATGAGCGACGTGTAGATGCTGTTCGAAAAAGGATCTTCGAAGAACTTCGTATTAACATAGTCATAACTTAATTTCTCATACGAAGTCGTGTGGTGGTAACGTCACGAGAATTACACGCTCACATAAACAGTAAACAAAACACCAAACTTTAGCTCGGCATATATTATCGTCATTGCGGTATTCTTGTATTTCAGCGTAACAAAGAGATCAAATTATGGCATTTTCTCCAGATAATGCATACAACAACAGCTCTTTACCTTCTATCTTAAACTCAACGCAATCGACGACGTATCGATGGGCTTCAGACACTCCTCATGCACTGCAACACGGTCCAGATTTGACTAGACTTTCTGAAGAAGGTATCCACTTTCCTGTCAGCGCCATTGTTTCAGCTATTCTCAACTAACTTTGTCATAGATTTGGCAGATAGTTATCAAATTAATCATGTCACACATCTTGCTCAGCTTCTAGACAGATTTAATGCTGCTCATCTAGGGGCTGAAGCGATCTCGGCACCGGCTTCAAGGCAGTCAAGTCCTAGAAGCGATTCCGTACTCTACTCTGTAAGCAGCGTTGATAGTCGATTACAGAGGTTTGAGCACAGAACCAAGAAACTATCTCAGGTAAGTACATGCATATGGGTTGAGTCAATGTAGCTGAACAAAATTGTTATCAGGTATTGGACAGATCAATGTCCGCTTCTCCTTCTGGAAGATCTCAGTACTACAAGTCACCAAAGGTGACAGATTTGCTAAAACCAGTTGAACAGCCGCGAAACGAGGATATTAACGGACAGAAAGATGGGAAACCAGCTAGTGAAGACAATCCTTTAAAGAAGAAAGATAACTCTGATGATATTACTGGGAAATCCACCAAAACAGAGCAAATTTCCCATGCAGACAAAACCTCATTGGATTCTGAAGCCGCCTTAGTGGATGATAACAGCCAACCCCAAGAGGCTTCTGCAGAAACTTCTGCCAGCGTAAAGGAAACAGAACCGTCATCTCAATCAAGTAAGACTACTAATACGCAGCAGGATTATCAAAATTATCTCGACAGAGATGAATACATATTTTTAATAGAGCAACTGAAAGATCTATCTGCGGAGTGTGAAAATAGAGGGCATATAATTGCGGAATTGCAGCGGCACATGCGAAATAATAAATTCCAGCCAACCTTGGATAATCAAAACGTACAGGCGCTTCAAGAATCGACTCCAAAGTCTCATCATAAATCAGATCATAGTGGAGACAGAGTTGTTGAACATACACCAATACATACACCAAACCAGGTACAAGCACAAGTTAGTTCAGATGATGCTCAATACAGTTTGTTTGTAGAGCCATCCTCTTCAAGAGCGACTGATAGCGTCGCCACCTCGTTCAAACGTGGAGATCAGACTCCTATGATCTCTCATGCTCCTGACTATATGCATAAAGTTAATATTGAAGATGTCCCTTATTCTCCGACTCCGAGGGAAACCAAAAATGACGAAAATATAAGAGCAATCAACCGAAGAATCTCTACTGAGATAGCTGATATGACGAAGAGTTGGCCATTGAGATTTGGAAACAATAGGAACCACGAGAATGACTTACGGCATCCACATCCTCGCCGTCAGCTACCTAATAAGGTCCTTATGCCAGCTGACAATATTCAAACTCAGCATTCTCGCTCACCTCTTCAGGGTCTTGATAGACATAAGCGTATGGGCAAGACTAAGTCTCCTGGTACACCTAATTTTTCCATTAATTTGGAGAACTCTCAACTTCTGGAAACTTTAAGCGAAACCATGGGTCACTCCCTTAGGTTGGAACAGGATCTGGAACAAGCAAAAAGGGAAATAAGCGAATTAAAAGTGGTGGTCAATCGGCTGTCTCTAGCTCAAACAGAATTGTTGCCTGTGGTACCTCAATTAAGCTCTAATGTTCCTGACCGTCAGACGCCGCAGGAGCCTACGGAGAGCAAAATAGAGCAAAAGGATTTAACGGATGCTAATATCTCAGTTCCTCCTTTAGATGAGCTAAACGATGGTGCGAGAGTAAACTTTGCACCGCAAAGCCCTCAGGAGCGGTCAGAAGAGAACTCAACGAATGTCGTTCGAGAATTAGAGCAGCTTTTGAATGAGGCGCACAAGGAATTGCATAAACTGAAGGGCAATGCTAATATAATGGGCCCAAACATTATGCCAGGTAGGAAGAATAGAAAAAAATTGCAACATTAAGAAACTAATTAGTTTTGCTACAGATGCTCAGATAAATAAAGGTTCCAAAAAGGAAAAGCTGTATTACAAACTAGAGATGGACGAGGTTGACAAATTGGGGGTAACCGAACTGGGAAATTTGCTGAAGGTAATCCGTTCTAGGATCTATAATCCAATCCTGTGTATTGACGACTAATATGGTCAGAATGTATTGTTACAGCTTTCGACACCTCTATCTAGACTGCCTGGCCGAATGCAATCACTTAGTCGCCATCTTCAGAATGAAGAACGTTATATGCACTTCGCAAATGATGTACATCGAGCACTTTATGCAGATATCTCTATGTTTCCCGGCGAACTTGGACCAGATGAAGAACTAAGGTGTCTAGGAGAGATGATCAGAAGAATAGAAAAATATGCTCAGGCATCTGAGAGAAGGAGAATTCAGAAGATGTTGATGAAGTAGATCACTGAGACTGGTGTATTTTGGCATTATAATCCGTGTATTTTTATTTATTATCTGATAATGCGTACCTGTGGTCGGGTAGCAATATAAACTCGTGATAGTTATTAAATTTATTCATAATTCATGAGATCAATAAAATAATTACGGCAGGACATTATTCAGGTTAGTTTGTACTTTGGGAGATAGATTTGAGCCGCATGGGAGTTTTTTTTTTCTCGGAACTACTTTCAAATTTTCTTCGACGTTTACCTGTGATCTCGATACTATTGCCTAGTGTTACTGTTTTCTTGTTCAGAAATGGCCAATCAGACCACTATATCGTGCTTGGTCCTTGATGCTGGTCCACTGATTACAGGTGGATTGTCTTCTCTCTATAGACTGGCTGAAAAGTTCTACACTACGCCTTTGGTGCATAACGAGATTAGAGATGATCGAGCTCGACAGAGCCTGCTGCTATGGGGTGAAATGCTTCAAGTGCGGCAGCCTCTACCTGAGTTTGTTCGGATAGGTAAATATCAACGACTTCGTTGTCGATGGAATCTAGACATCTACTAACAAATACATACAGTGTCAGATTTTGCTAAAAAAACGGGAGATTTCTCAGTACTCAGTACTTCCGATTTACATATTCTAGCACTGACTTACGAACTTGAATGTGAGATGAATAATGGAGATTGGCGATTACGCAGAATCCCAGGGCAATCAAAGACTAATGGACCATCGCCTAGAAAACTCGCTGAAGAAGTCAAAAAGTTGGATGTCCGCGATACTGAGAGTCGTGAAGTTCCTATGCTGATTAACGATCTCGAAAATACCGTAAAAACTTTAGCTCTAGAGACACCGTCTTCGGAAAAATCGACGTCTAATCCTGAGATACCACGAGAATCAGAGGGTACATCTGATTCGTCAGTGCAGATTGTACATGATGCTGTCGACCCTTCAGACGGTATTGATAAAGGTGGATGGAATATGGTGACCTCAAAACGACCACCAAAAAAGACTAAGAAATTAAGCAAGCGGAAAGAAGCTGACGCTGCCACACCAGGTTTTACAGGCTTTCCAGAACATATATCGGCGGACAAGTCGGCCGTTAAATCCTCGAAAAACAGCATCGCTGAGGCTCCAGAAAACCAGGAAATCATTTCTGAACATCTTGAAAATTCCAGAAATCATGCTGTCAATGAGATACTAACTGGCGTTTCAGAAGAAGGTGAGAGCAATGTCGAGGTGATTGAGGAAGGTGATGACGATGGAGAAGATGGCTGGATTACACCAGACACGTTGCACGAATACCAAGTATTTAATGGCACTCTGGACGGTAACAGTAACAACAGCACCAAAGAACAAGCGAAAAGTCTAAAAGTTGGAATGGCGAGCGGTGATTTTGCTATGCAAAATGTTGCCATGCAAATTGGCTTGAACGTAATAAACGCTCAATCAGGCCTTCAAATTCGCAAGGCCAGAAGCTGGATGTTAAGATGCCACGCTTGCTTCAAGTATATCTATGTTTTAATTTATTACGGTCGACATAGGAGTTACGACTGACAGATATTTTAGATTATGTTCTCCTTCTATTACTTCTACTCCCCGGCAATTCTGTCCCAGCTGTGGTGGCGCTACTTTACTCAGATGTACTGTCACAACATCAGCAGATACTGGAAAACTTCAAGTCCATTTGAAGAGAAATTTTCAATGGTCACATCGCGGCGACAGATACAGCTTACCGAATCCGCAGGCTAGACAGAACAAAAAAGGAGACGGCAAGGATTACGAGCAGGTCTTATTACGGTATTAAAGATATTTTCATCAAATCTATTGATACATTGCGTCACTACTAACGATGAGCTCGCAGGGAGGATCAGTTGGAATACTTGAAAGCTGTCAAAAACGACGCGTGGCACAAGAGACATAATGAGAAGATTTTGGAAGAGTGGACAGGTGGGTCAGTGGATTCTATGTCCTCACCCTTTGCCAGTGGAGCTTATAAGCGTGATAATATCAAACCAGGAGTTCGCGTTGGTAAAGGAAGATATGTTAATGAGCGACGAAGAAAGTAAAGAGAGCACATCGAAACCCGATGTATCGTTTCATTTGTCTCGTACTGAAGCAATGTAATAAACCCCGCGCATACCGCTCTTCATTACCGCCTTTAAGTGCATAAACTTTTGCAACACAATTTTAGTGCAATTCTCATGTATCACAGTAGATTTTTCTAGTCAGAATATCCCAAGCTTCCAAGAAAGAGCAATTAATCAATAATCTTTAACGATCCATTCTGCAATGTTACAGCAAAATCTGAATTAATATACAAATTTCAAGCTCTAAAGAGATTAATCAAATCTAACGCCAGACCCCAAAAAGAAGCTTTTCAAATTTGCTTTTGCTAATATACTATCACAAGAGACAATCTAATACTTGACTTCTCCTATTAAGATTAGTAACAGAATAAGCGTTCATCCACAATACCTATGTCATAATCAATCTTTCATACCTTGTTGAGTTAGAAGCAAGCCGAATCGCTTCTTCAATGTAACTCTCTGTCTAGAATATTTGTCGTCTGGAGAAAATCGAGCAGGATGCGCGGATTTAGTAATAACACCGGTAGCAGTTATTTTCTTAAGCGTGTAAATTCGCTTGCCATCTGGACTATCAGTGTACATCAAATGCATTTTGGTAATTCGACGGCGTTCGAAGAAAAATTATAAAATAAATGTTCGTGAAGTCGGCTGAAGATGAAAAAAATTTACAAAATTTAAACGAAAAAATAAAAATAGATCCGGGTAATCAGTCACTAAAATACCCGAACTAACAATATTACATTTGCTCAAGACTAATTACTAACTGATCTTCCTGAGCGAATAATAGAATGCCCAGGTTCTTGGAATCATTAAAAAACCAATGGCAGAATATATACAAATGTACACTTGAACTACTCCATTCATCCTGATTCGTGTCCACTGACTATGACAACCGTTCAACTTCCAGAAGGTGCAGACTCTTCAGATATGATGCCTGGATTTGTTCGCTTAAGCTTCTTTTCTTGGATGAATTTCTCTTTCGCTTGTCTACCTAGCCATTCCTTTCGACTCATTCTTGCCTTTTCTTGTGATATTTCCTCCTCTGACTCTAACGGGAATCGGCCAAGCCTTCGTCTTCTCGGTTCAAAGTGCGGCGTTGGAAGAGTCAATTCGCGCGAGAGAGCTACCCCAATAAACTTTCTCGCGGGATGGAATGGATCTCTGTAGTATCGCACTACGCCAGGTTCAAGAGCAAAAATCGTGTGGTCGCGACCGATACCAGCCTAAAAATATTGAAAATTAGAAGAGGAAGTCTCTCACAGATTGGCGCATTCAAGATAACATACGTTCTCTCCGGGATAAAATTTAGTACCCCTTTGCCGAAATATTATTTCTCCAATATTTGTTGCTTCGCCTAAAGTATACTGTCAGCGTAAAGATTAACATATTTTGGTAACGACATTAATCTGACCATCTGACTTCTTCATTCCCAGTCTTCGACCCCTTGAATCCTTGTTGTGTGTTCTTGAAGACATAGCCTTTTTATGTGCCTGTCGAACAAACTGCAGATTAAGATATATACAATTCTTTCCTCGTGTGTTTAGATCCGCCAATCTCAAAAAAGGTGACTGCGCAATCTTCAGAGAAGATATTTCAGATGAGTGTGTTGCACCAAACATCTGGGAGAGACGCCCGATGCTCGATGGAATAGTCATAAGACTAGTTATTCTTCCTATAAATGAGCTATTCAATTGCATGTCGTACGTCTTACTTATGGATTGCAGTTATGTTGGCCTTCATCTAAAAATATTTGGAGGTTAATTTGCTGCAAAGCACAAAGTTTTTTGCATGAAGTTGGCTATCAATCCAAAAATCGAGCACGAGCTTCCAACACACAACCAAACGCTGCACGTTATTTATATGTATTGATCCCACACCAAAGTGATCCTGGCCAACAATCTTCTTGGCCGTCATGGATGACCTTCTAGACCTTTCATTTAGCTCTGATCCAGTTGATAAGAAGGAAAAGTCGGTCAGTCTGTCGCCTGGATCTTCCGGGTCTTCTACGTTGGCTGCAAACATCGCATCTCCGCCGTCCTTGAATGTCGGTCTCACGCCTTCAAGACCATCGTCAGCCAGCAGCTACGACGTGCCTTCAAGATTTGAGAGTCGCAAATCTACACCAACTAATGTAACCAGGGCTCCCGCGAATGACTCTTTCGCGTCCCTGGTTTCGTTCTCCACATCTAAAAGTCAGGCTGCAGCTAGAATGAGCCTGAATGAGCACAAGTCAGCTAAGAGACAGCAGATCAATACTCAAAGTACTTCTAACCTGAAATCCGAGTGGGGGTCAAATATTAGCTTTGATCTGTTAGATGATTCTTCCAAGAAGCCGTCTATTTCAGGCACTCCATCTCCCGCAACCCCATCACATAGTAAGGGATATTCTAGGTATAATCTAAGCTTCGTCTAATCTTAATAGGAATTCCAGCTGGTTCTGATGAATTGGATATCTTTAGTGATTTGCATTCATTGGATCCAATAGCTACTACTGAGAGAAGTAACGCAAATAGTCGTCAAACTGCAGCATCTGCTCGACGATATGAAGGTGGCAGCATATCTCTGCTACAAGATGACGACTTCACCGACACTACAATTCATAATGGTCCGATACCGTCACCTTCATCTGATTCTCTAGTAAAGGAGGTAGCACCGGATCCACGAGATTCCTATATAGCTGAACTGGTTGATATGGGCTTCGCAGATTCTGCTGCTCGGCGTGCTCTCGCAGAAACTGATACTGGACTAGATGTTGAGCAGGCCGTTGAATTTCTATTAAATGAAGCTCATGAAAAAGCCCGCACCTTGAGAGGTCGAGCAGGAGGAATCAGGCTGACCTCTAGTGAAAGATCAAATGAGTCTAGCAGAAACAGACGGGAACCACAAAATGTTTCAGAGCGACTGGAAGCAAGTAATTCTGGTGCCAGCAATCGCGAGGAAAGCGGTTGGCAAGAAATGCCGTCGCTTTTTAGTGATTCGATGACAAATTCTAACCGAAATTTACCTCTGCCATTCAAATTATCCGCGTCACCTCACCAATCTGCCTCTCAGGAATTAGGGCAGCTGGCTTCTGAATTTTCAAATGGCCTTAAAATACGTGCAGGTAGTCTTTGGACTCAAGGCAAAAAAACATTGGCTAAGGCTATTGAGGAATATAACTCGGGTGGGTTTGCAGCGAAAGCACAAGATGACGATATGCCGAGGTGGATGCGAAATCAACACCGTTATCGAAATTCATTGGTTGAACCGACTGTTGCAGATGACGATTGGCCAGAACGTACCCGCAAGTCTTTCACTAATCTGCAGACTTCTGGACTACCTTCTCACAAAAATGGTCTTCAGGCAGATACCTACTATCGTCACAATGATAATGACTTGTCTCATGACCAATCTTTCCCGGTGTCTTCGCCTGTATCTCGTTCGGTATCTCGTCCAATTTCTCGCCAACGGCCTCTTTCAGCATCTAATTCTATCAGAATGTCTAATCCTATAATTACAGCTGGTCGGCCGCAAAGGATCAAGCTAGAGATCCAGCCAGACCTCATGGAAACTATTAACGATGTGCGAACCAGGGGAGTCGACGCATTCAAGCGGGGTGACTTCACTCTAGCCAATGATTTATTTAATCGAGCACTAGGCATGATCCCAGAAAAACATCTTCTGAGAACGATCTTACTATCCAATCGAGCCCTTTGTTATTTGAAATTGGGTGATCCAAAGTCGTCGCTTGCTGATGCTGAGGAAGGTCTCGTTGTGGTTGGGGACGGGAAGGGAACAGAAGAAGAAGCCGAAGCTGGAAAACCTCTTAGTGATATATGGGCTAAGCTTTTGCAGAGAAAGGCTGAATCATTGGAACAATTAGAGAAATTTGAAATGGCCAGAAATGCATGGGATGAACTGGTCAAAAGCGGGAAGGGTTATAAATCAGCTACGGACGGGAAAAGACGATGCGACAATATCTTAAAACATGAGGTAAAGAATATTCCTAGACCCTCGCCGCCAATATCAGCACGAGATTTGAGGACAAGTGCGGGAAGAGCGTCAACGTCCGTCAGCCAGGCTAATTCCACTCCGTCGGTGTCAGGAGAAGCTGCAGCTGCAGCTGCTTTGAGCCGATTAGTGGAAGCGAACAGAAAAGCAGAAGCCGTTGATGCTGAAAAATTTGCGCTTCATGATATTATAGAGCAGAAAATTTCAGCATGGAGCTCTGGCAAAGAAGATAATCTTAGGGGTCTGCTGGCCTCTCTCGATACGATTCTTTGGAGTGAGTCCGCCTGGAAAAAGGTTGGCATGGCAGAACTTGTCATGCCAAAGAAGGTCAAAATTGTATATATGAAAGCTGTTGCAAAAACGCATCCTGATAAGGTGTCTAGTGCTGCGACTACGGAGCAGAAGATGATTGCGCAGGCTGTTTTCGTGTCTCTCAATAAGGCATGGGATGAGTTTAAGAAAACAAATGACATATCATGAGCTTATGTAGACATCATGTACTATAAGATACCGTATAGATAGAATTAGTCATGCCATTCTATGAATATATGAAATATTACAAATAGTTAAGGATTGAGTTGTTTGGCCGAGAGCGTCGTTTTTGCGCGGAGGTCAATAATCTTGCTGCTCGGGACAACTTAACGTGCGATTTCTGATCGACTTTACTTTTCCTTAACCACTGAGAAAATCCACACGTAACTAGCGAACAACGACTAAACTCCCAACTCGGAAACGGAGATTCACTTGTCATTTCGGTAGCTCGATAGTGTTATCCACGATATCGCAGTCATTAACGGTTGGTTCGCCTTGCTTGGACTATCAATATCAGTGTAATCTTTAGAGCTTTTCGTCGAACTACAGGATGGCCGGCGCTTCTAGGAAGAAACTTCTTCTCATGGTGAGTATACTGATCGTGATTTCTTTGTGTGCAGTGCGAGCCTCAGATGAATCTGGAAGACAACTAATTCATTTGTATATAGGGTAGAAGTGGTTCTGGAAAATCGTCGATGAGAAGCATTATATTCAGGTAAATATGACGTGATGTTACTAGCAAATGGTTTGGTCACTAATTATATTCAAGCAACTATTCTGCGTTCGACACTCGACGATTGGGTGCTACAATTGATGTAGAACATTCTCATTTGAGGTTCCTGGGAAACATGACCTTGAACCTGTGGGATTGTGGAGGGTGTGTACTTTCCTAACCAACGCATTCTCTTTAGAAATCGAACGCTGATGATTTTTCAAGACAAAATGCGTACATGGAGAAATATTTTTCTACACAGCGGGATAGCATATTCAAGATGGTTGAAGCACTTATATTTGTATTTGATGTCGAATCTAAAGAGCTACGGAAGGATATTGAGACATTTGTTTTGTGTCTTCGAAACCTTTACGAATTTTCGCCGTCTGCTAAAATATTTGCACTTATCCACAAGATGGACTTGGTGGTCTTAGAAAAGAGAATGAATGTCTATCTGGCCTTGATGAATAGTCTGGAGGACACCTCAGCTATGTTTTCTTTCAAAATTCAAGGATTTGCAACGACGATTTGGGATGAATCTCTCTATAAGGTACGCAGTAAATTTCCACATCAATCAACTACGTTAAGATGTGTCTTCTAATAATATACTAGGCATGGTCAAATATCGTGTGCTCATTGATTCCGAATGTTAGCATATATCAAAAGCATTTGCAATCTTTTGCAGATATTTCTGAAGCGGACGAAGTCATTCTTTTTGAAAAGACTACATTTTTGGTAATATCTCACGTTACTAACGCTTCCATATCTGGATTGAAATCAAACTCCACTCGATTTGAAAAGATCAGCAATATCATCAAACAATACAAGCAGAGTTGCAGTAAAATAAGAACTCAGTTTCAATCGCTCTCACTGCGGGGAAGCGACTGCTCCGCTTATCTCGATATGATGACTTCCAACACTATGGTTCTTATTATAATGTCTAACAAAGCCAGACAGGAGCGATTAATACAAGCTACGGCTGAAGGAGAGAGTGTCGAAGCCGAAGCCGATGAACAGTCGATCTCCGACGGTTTCGGAGAAGCTGAAAATAACGTCATTCTGGCTAATATCAAAGTGGCAAAAAAGATCTTTGATCGGATCGAACAAATGGATCGAGATGAGCGATGAGGAGATTGCTTTGATGTTAATATTATTTTGGGCATTCCTCGTACGATCACATAGGTCTATTAAATACTGCTCCAGGTTCTGTAACACAAATAGATAATTGTACAAATTACTTTCTTGGCTTTTGCAAAAGTGAGCGATTGTAAATTAGGATGGATATGTCTTCAATTCTAGAAGAAAGAATGAGACAAATAATGAGAGGCTAAGGGTCAGAGAATCATAGCTTCTTCAATCCATTAGATGTTGTTAGTTGGTCTCTCCAACTCTAAATCTCTCATCTCATTAGTCGCTAGATGGACTCTAATTTTTTTGAGTCATTATAGAGAATTGCCGTTGAAATTGCATCTTTCTATTTTATGAAAACTAAATAATCAGAAATGCGTTGTATGCAATTACGAATACTTTGAACTAGTCTTATTGATTTCTCTCGTGGTCAGTTTCAGTTAGCTCTGTACTGGAAAACGCAAGTGAAAACAAAAATTTTCCATACCACCATCCTCCTATATATTTTTTTTTTTTGCAATCTTTAAAGATGGCTTGACCAATAGTGCCAAAAATTTTTCTCTCTGGAAGAAAATTTGAGAAGCTTATTGTAAGTGTCAATATTTCTCTTAACGATGATGCAATCACTTTGTTCATATGATTTTTGTGATGATACATTTTATATGGTTCTTGAAATTCATGAAGAAACATTTTCAAAATAGACTACAACGGTATCTGAAACCAATCTTTATCATAGTGATAGACATCAACTTCTTTGGCAAAACTCTCTATGTCGCATATATAACTAACTGTAGATTAGGAAATGAGTACAGTTTGAGGATATGAGGAAACAGCATTTAAACGCAATATATGCTCGTCCTCTTCCAATTGAAGTCATATCATTGCCTCCTTTGATTCCGCATAATCCTTTTTCGATTTTGCAATATGGATATCATTGGATGATTTCGTTATCCTTAGCTTTCTGGAGACCTCGTCAAAAGCAATTTAATGCTTATTATGAGCCAGAAACTGGTACTATTGAAGTTGTCGATGCGGATGATATGCTAAGCCTTTGGCGCTCTGGTTTCTTCGGAAAAGGTACTCAAAGCAGAAGTGAGCCAACGTGGGAGCTCAGAAGTTCCAGACGTCTACAAGAGTTCTCTGATGAAAACATTACAAAGGTTGCTCCAGAAGATATAACAGCCACTCGCCGTAGAGAACGGCGTAAATTCAAGTCGACTAGGGCGTTACTCGAGCAGCAAGAACTATTGAGACGACGTGGTGTAACTGATCCTATTCTATCTGTTACTGCATCAGATGGTGCGGCAATTAATAGCCAACAGATTGGTGAGCTTCGAGCTCAGATGCGGGACGAGGATAAGCGGCTTCTTGAAGGTGGTCAGCTTAAGGGAATTGAAACCTTACAGCTAACTTCGCAAGAAGCTTTGTTCCTTGCCTACGGTTTAGGTGTTTTAAATATCTTTGACAAGGCTACCGGCGTACGTAGATGAAAATTATGTCTATTGTTTTCTCTTTAATACTAATATCTCTATAGACCGTATTGTCTGTGGCGGCAATGTTAGCATCTTTTATGACATCGGAGGGAGCTGATGATAGATTTATACTGTTTTATGTGGTTTATCATCACTATAGATCACTTGGATGGTGCGTTCGTGATGGCGTAAAGTTTGGAGTAGATTATCTATTGTACAAACGAGGTCCTCCATTTTCGCATGCCGAATATGCTATAGTAGTGATTCCTGTCTATGAGGATGAAGAGAGAAACAAGACTATTAGTAAAGAATGGTGGTGGATTTCGGGTATCAATCGGGTCGTTGGCGGAGTCAAGAAGACGATGGTGCTTTGCTATGTCAAAATTCCTAATCAGATTGCAGGATGGAATACGATGGATGAGTTGCTTCAGAAGTACAAAATTCAAGAGATTGTATTGCGAAGGTGGATTCCAGGAAAGAACAGAGATTGAACGTTTTGATTTATTATAGCTAAGTAGTCCTTTCAAAATTTTTATCAAAACTTGATAGTAATTTCGGTTTGAACATGTTCTACAACCAATGTATTCGGACGACATCCAAATTTATTGCTTGATGTCTGGATTAAAATATCTTAGATTTAATGTTCATATCTTACAACAGGCATTTACTCTATCATTTTTGCTGCTGCATGCTCTTGTAATACGTTGCAATCCAATGATCCAACGCACGACACATTATATACAGAATTCCATGCATCACATTCTACAATTCTCCCTTCCATGCTTTCTCGACAAATTTACATCCTCTACCGTTCTTCGAGACGCAGACGTAGCTTTTCTTGTCCGGAAGTAAGCATTTTTCTTCAGAGCTTGGAAACAAACACGGGCAATCGATCGGTTTCTTGACACATGTGAGGGAATCTGGACAGACGTAATTGTTGCATTCAACTGGAAAACCAAAGAAACGAAATCAGTTCGGCCCCGTAAAATCTCCAATCAAAATCAAAAATCAAAATAGATAGCATCACTTCAGTCTCATCACTTACCGTCTTGATAACTTTTTTCGAACCAAGCCCGAGTGTCTCGGGCAGCTTCTCCTTGGCCATGACCAGTGTTTCCACCAAACATATGTTCGAAAAATTCAAACTGAGCAAAAACCAGCACTGGTACGCTTAGGAAAATGAGTAGGATACTCAGTATCTTCATTATAAATACTCAGATCGGCGGAGTATCAACACAATTAAAATACCGTTAATGTGGTAAGATTTATTTGAATTTGTGTAGGTGTGAATTTGGGACACGTTTCACATTATACTCGACGACAATACCAGTAATACGCGCTGCGTAACGTGGACAACTCAACAACTTTTGCCTATGCTTGGGAAACATCTCTAGATTTTAACCTGACTGATCATGATGTACGGAATGCAAATACGAGAACGAGAATATTCTTTCTATTTATATTTTTTGGTTTGCCATGGAAAGGCCGTTAAAGGAAGTAGCGCATACGTTTAGTCTTTAGAAGCCCTGAGAGCATTGACATATCTATGTCGTCGACTTGCAATCTTGCCGGATTCTCTAAATTTCAAGACTTCATTTCACATAGGATCATATGTTAATGGTTTGTGTCAGACTCACGTTCATGTGATTCAACATTGATTCAGCATTGATACGATAGCAAAAAATCATGAATGCAATAAGATTGATATTCGGTATCTAGTCAAATGCATACAGATTCTTGATCTTGCCTACAGCCATGGTGAAAGCGATCAAAAGAAATTACTGATGCCGTGTTTAGATTTGTCATTGCCAGAAAAACTCAGATACCCGCATTTTCCAATATGATATCAACCGCCTGGCGCCTACGAAGGCATATACTAAAAGTTAGGCTCAGTATCTGAGATAAGAATTATGTTCTCGGCTATAAAATTTTTGACATGGTTATTCTGAGCTGTTAGCAAAGCAATGATCACGAAGTTAATACGCTTTTCCCTATAAAAATACACTTACTTTCATTAGTTAAGGTATGTTATAATTGTTGAAATGTTCTATTTTATTTATAATAAAATAATATGACTTTTACGTTGTTTAAGCCTCCTTTATTTACAAAAACGTTTGTAATGAAGCTTCCAACTCTGCACATTGCTTGGATACAGATGCGCCTCAGTCAGCATTGGCCTTTATGGAATTTGATGTCAAGTCAGGCAAAATGTGGGCTTGTCACTTCTGTGAGCATATGAGTCCATCCATCCGTACTGTGCACAGATCACCGTGCAAAGATTTTCTCGTAGAATCGACAAATGCTATGTCGTTAACTCGCAACGTCGGAGTAAGCTTTGTCATGCACGTCCATTTTTAATCCAAAGCTGAGATGTTCTAGCTATATATTCTCCAATTTAGACACCACTAGTTGAAGCTGAATAAATCACTTTCTATCATATCCGGTACAGTCTATTCGGTCGTAATCACGACTAATTTGTTTGAAAAGCCGCAATTCTCCCTTGATGAAGCAGGAAATGATCACGTGAATGAAGTAAAACAAAGGAAACGGCTTTAGTCAAGCTCTCTTGTCGAGATACGCGTTCTAGTCTCAAATCTTGAAATTGTGTTTAATTGGCGAATATAGTCATGGCAGAATCATCTACTAACGAGGAACTTGTCCAGACTTTCAAAGAGCTCACCCAAGCCTCAGCTGAGGAATCTCAAGCTTTCCTGGAAAGCGTTGATTGGAACTTAGACGTAAGTATGCGTGACACGCAACCAAGAGACACTCAAGTGCTTGAGAAAGTTGAAGAGATCATCTTGATCACGTTCAAATTTACAGAAGTTTGTCAGTGCTTGGATCGGCCTGAGTAAGGCTATGTTTGTTTGTGATGATTGTGGCTACAAAATTGTTTATGACAGATGAGCATTTCTGAACATTTCTATTATGTTTAGGCTGCAGTCGATGCATTTTATTCCACCACAGATTCGATCGCACCTTCTTCTTCCTTCCACCCACAAGAGCCTTTACTTCAACCACCAACTTCTTCAGAGTCCGAATCACAAAACACGAAGGGCCCTTTCAGTGGATCAAAAAGTGGAGCATCTTTTCCAAATAGGTAAGTCTCACTATTTTTAGAGATCTTGATGTGGCATGATATTACGCAGAGTAACGCTTATCTTGAAGTGCGATGTCCCAAGGAAACTCGAACAAGCCGGGCAATTCTGGCTCCAACAAGATCCGCACACTCTTCGATCTGAATTCAGATTCAGGATCCGGATCATCTTTTGGAGCTCCTCCAGTTGGCCAACAGTCTGACTCTGATGACGATGCAAGCGTCCCCGGAAGTTCGTTTAGACACAGTCGTCGTCCTGATGATCTCTTCACCGGAGGCGAAAAGTCTGGATTGGCTGTACAGAACCCTAATTCGAACAGAAACCGACTAGTTCGAGACATTTTGCAGCAAGCTGAAGTGTATGTGTGTTGATGCAAAATTTTTTGATGAAAGATATTACTTTATTCTTTATAAAGTGTGTTTCTGATATAATTAGTGGAGGCCGAGCCGAGCCACAAGCAAATCCTCGCGCACAGTCGCCAACCTTCAGAGGAGCAGGTATGGAATTATCACTGACTATTTGAGTCACTATTCATGTTGGCAAAAGGCCTTTTTAATCATATTACAGGACATACACTCGGTACCGACACTGTCGAATCTCAGACTATTCCTGATCCTAGTAATTCGCTGGAGGAGCCTGCTGGGACTGTCACACGTACTTTGACGTTTTGGCGCGATGGATTCAGTATCGAAAATGGAGAACTCATGCGGTACGACGAGCCTGCGAATCAGGAAATACTCAGAGCTATCAATAGTGGTCGAGCACCACTTCATCTCCTGAACGTCAATCCAGGTCAGCCAGTTGATGTCAGGGTTGAGCGACGCATGACAGAAGACTATGCAGCCCCGAAGGTCTCTAAGGGGAGTTTCACCGGTGCAGGTCATAGACTGGGCTCATAGAAGAAAAGTTGATTATGCACACGTTTATCAAGAAATGCAAGGTTTAGTATATAAATCGATTTTACTCTCATTACGGGTTTTTCGTATTACAAAAGAACGCTGTAAATACCGACCAAATGATATCCATTAGCAACAATGCATCTAGCTATACAGGAATACCTCATATGCCGAGTTTCCATTCATCTCCTGTGAGAACTATGATACATGAATAATATACAATCCGATGTCATATTAAATTATCTGAACATATGGCCATCTCCAAGCTCGCCCATTCGTCGCCAATGCGCTGTCGGGATAAGCCCAGTTTCTAACTTGTATAACCTCCAAGCTTCGCGCAGATGCTCAGGCTGTAATGGCGGTCTCTCAGCATCGGGATTCAGCGGATCTGGAGGATATATCCGCCGCTGCACGTCCAGCGCCCGTTCAACTATTTCACCCACAAAAACTTTCGAAAAGCCCGATATCGTGACAGCCACGTTGTTGGTGATTGACTGATTTAGAACTGCATTTGCCAGCTTTTTCACACTTCCGCGGTTTATGTTCACTCGACGAAATGTCTCGTAGCGCTCCATTTGGTCTTCCGTGAAAGTAGCTATAAGTGCTCGTACTTGATCACTGCTCATCCCTGGACCAACCCCGGTACGAGGATGCTTTCGAAGACTCGAGCCTTCTGTTGTTCCTGATACACTGCTATTGCCTGTCAAATGCCCTCCTAAGCCACCTAAAGAACCCATCCCCAGCACACCTAGTGGATTACTGACTTGAGCAAACAGATCATTGTCATTGTCATTACTTGTACCATGATCAGTATGATAGCGATCAGCTCTGGAGACAGAGTCCATACTCTTTCCCAGTCCATTTGCATTGCTGCGACCGATGACAGATACGTTAAAATATCCACCTTCATCATCATCGTCATCTTCTTCCTCGTCCTCGTTCCCACCCCTTCTAATAGCCTGCCTAGTAACGTCGAAATCATCATCGTCATTTCCCATGCCATTACTGTTCAATTCGTGTCGTGCTTCATCGTCATCTGCATTGTCACCTATTCCACCGAATGAAGTTGCTATATTGCTTCGCGCTGGAGCTTTTGGTGGAAAGGAGGTTTGTCGCAACGGGTGCGGGTGAGATAACTGCGACGAAGAATGTTGTCTTACACTTGGGGTCTTTGGAGTTCCTCCGCTCGCAGAGTTAACTGAACCAGGCTTTCGACCTCTTTTTTTAGGAGGCTGCCCAGCTTGAGGGGACGACATTAAAAAAGTTCAAAAA
Organism: Babjevia anomala; assembly: GCA_030580435.1. Taxonomy (NCBI): domain Eukaryota; kingdom Fungi; phylum Ascomycota; class Lipomycetes; order Lipomycetales; family Lipomycetaceae; genus Babjevia; species Babjevia anomala. The sequence goes on along the minus strand of JAKTSW010000005.1, from coordinate 222,830 downwards.
AACGGATTCTGAATAGAATGAGAAAGTGATCACCTCGATTAAAACAAGGCCTTAAGTATCAATAAACCTTAAGTTTCAATAAAAAAAATTGCCTCGAAACGGATTTGAACCGATGATCTCGTCATTACTAGTGACGCGCCTTACCAACTTGGCCATCGAGGCAAATATTATTTAAATGATATTAAATTTATCTCTTAGTACTATTTGCAAAATCTGACACCAGTCCAGACTTATCAACTAGAATTGTGCATTGTGAAGCTGATAAATTGGTTCTGTAGTGTAGCTGGTTATCACAGCGGATTCTGATGTTGAATTTGGATATTCCGCTAACCCCGGTTCGAATCCGGGCAGGACCTTTCATTTTAAAAGTTTTTCTTTTTTTTCCTTTTTTTTGATACTTATTGACTTTATGCATAAAACATTCATTGCTGGTCAAGGTTAACTTCATTAATATTAAAAATTTAAATGCCCGGGAAATCTATATTTGCAAATTTACATCAATATGGATAAAGATATCAAACTACCTCCTAATATTGTATCAATCATGATCTGTTGCAATAAAGTCCAAGCTACAGATATTAAAAGCTTCGGTGAAAATACTGTCCATATAAACAAATGATCTCGCAATACGAAGCATGCTCCTGCAACTGCGAGAAGTGCAGCAGAATAAAATAATAGTAATATGCTCAAATAGTCATTCAAAAACATTTGAGTGAAAGATTTGACGCTTTGGTTGGACTTCAAGCTTTTTTGGTGAATGCTAAGTTGAGCGAGAGCGGAAAGTGTAAAGGAAACAGGGCCCGTCCAGTTGCTCAAATAACCTAAAAGTCCAACCAGCAAGGGATTGTACGATTTCAAGCCATTATATGCGTTCGTGAGATCTAGAGAAGCGAGAGAATTGGAATTAGACATGGAGAAGAACGATACTTGCTGCCAAACCAACGATGTGATGGTAATTATTGCTGGCGACATGGAAGACCGGACAACCTCTCGCCGGAAAATCGAGAAAAGAATTGAATAGATCAATAATATCGGTATACTTATAGCTGCTGTCTGGGTCACCAATAGAGCCTCGAATATGTAGAACATTCCTTGTATAAATTTTGTGGAACCTGATAACAAAACTCATTAAATCGCTTTTTCAAGGAGAATTTAAACTATACATACTCTTATTCCGACTGAAATAGCAAGACATGACATGTATAACTGCTACTATTCCAATGCCAAAAAATGCAGCTCGAGCTTGTACTACTACATTTGCAAATTCTTTACTTGGAACAATAGATGTCACAAACGTTGGTACCCCTGTTCCTTCATCTATCGCTGTAGAGACTTTGAAATAGAACAGAGTACTTGTAATAGCGAAGGAAACCACAAACCTGGCTCCAAGAGGTAGGACATTGAGGATGTAATAATGAAAGTTCTTGAATATGGCAGTATATTCTGCGATTATCAAAACCCACAGAAAGTTATTTTGAGAATTGCCCGAGAAATAATGTGCAATTTTGGGTATATCCATGAACTTTTGGCCTAGTTTTAGTCAGTAATTAATCAACTAGCTTTAGGACGAACAGCTTCACTACGGACCGTTCCGATTGTAATTTCTTAATATTGCTAATGCAACAAGGCAAGATGCCCAAGAGAGACAAGATTTTCCGTGGCAATTCCTCCAACTAGATGAGGAACTTAGTACTAAATAAAATCGTCTATAAACTTACGTACCTGGCTATAATCTGAGCCGAAAACCAAGCTCCAGCTATCCAAAACCAAAAGTAATGTTCCTCCTCTACCAAACTACTGCCAAACATTGTTAAAGAGTACAATATGATACCTACCAAATATGCCACCGACAGACTTAACGTACACGATGATAGTGCCGCCAATGTGAGCACGAGAGATAATGCTGTAGCGCTCGAAAGGATCGCTAACGCAAATTCCATTTCTACGATATTATAGTTGCTTGAGGTCCGCGACAGAAGGTCCTGGCTGAGTTCCAAGAACTAAAAGTTAATGAGCTTTACACAAAGAATCTTCTGTGTCTACATTGATCTACCTGATATAACAAATCTTTTCTCGTAAAGTTGAATTGCGAATAGTCGTCAGATTGTATGGCAGTCCAAATTGACCTCAAGGTTTCTATCTCTTGGCTACTGCACTTTTCGCTCGCGATATTGAATTCACTGAATGTCTTTCCCAATATAAGACTTATTTGTTTTGCATTTTCGACTAGTAAGCTAAGCTGATCTTCCGCTTTTATCGAAATTAGCTTAAAAGCCCAAAGATTACAGAATGAAGTTAATACCTTTCCACAAACATAAAAGATTCCGAATGAAAACACCTAGGTTATTTTTGGGGATAGGGATCCCAAGTAATCCGGAAAGCGATGGCACTAAATCTGCCTGGTTGATATAGTCATAATAATTATATTTTGACGGATTTCGTTCTCTGACCCTCATATCTTCAATCTCGACCGGATTTTCAGCAAATAAAGGGGATAAAAAGACTAAGGCCGCAGATGTTTCACCCACAGAAGATCCACCATGGTTGCCGACCTAGTCGTAGGTTAGAAATAAGATTAGCCTATCTTAGATTGCAGATATGGAGTCTCACATCGTTCATTCCATGATCTCCACACAACACTAATAATGTTCTTCTCCCGCTCTCTTTTTCTATTGATTTATAGAGCTTTTTCACAATGTCATCCATTTCTTTCAGCTTCACTGGCATAATAGGGCTATGACGTCAATAGGGAATTGATTTCTGCAAAGCCACATTTCCATACCTACTGGGACCGCCTTTGTGGCCAATATGATCGACACCCAAATAATGCAGGACTATAAGTGCCCATTCAGGATTTTCGATCTCGTCATCAATATGCCTCGTCACATTATTATCAACCTCTGTATAGTCCTGAACTAGTTAGTATGTTGGCTAAAATCCAGGATCACAAAGATACACACGTACGGAGACATAGAAACTGGTGGTACCATCAAACCGATTGAATAATCCTGGAAACAATTTCAGCCAGGTATCATCGCCAAATAAAAGCAATTCTTTCGACGTGTGCTTTGTTTGGATCTGTTTTAACCAGTTATCTTGATGTATAAGTGAATGCGACTGATCGGACTCTGCAATATTTAGGATAGCGTCGAGAAAATTTGGGACGGATCCAGTGGTAAGCCCTTTCAATCGAGGTAAAGTAACGGTTGGCGGGGTTGAATATGCTGTAAATGGAACTGCATGGTGAGAAGAAATTAAGCTGTAGTGGATTAGATCAAAGCAATTGGTAGTCTGCTGGAGTTTCAAACCTTTGAGTGTAACTCATAGTAGAATTTTCGGAAAACACTAGATCGCTTTACAGTTAGCTCAGGCCTACAACATACAATTGTATAGCTACAGAATTACCTCCTAAGGGCATCGACAAGCATAAAAATAACTCGATCAAACACAGCTTCGGGCTGAATCTGAGACGGTTCGGAGAATCCATGCAAATACGGTTTGTACGGAAAGAATCCTTTAGCAAAAAAATATAATCCAAGGCATTGCAATATTAGAACAAATGCAATGATTACCCCATTTTGACCGGAACCCAACATTGCAATTGCTTGTTTGATAGCCAGTGTGGAAATGAGATCGAATACCTACAATAGTAAATCATTCTTAGAAAGCGGTGTCGTGAGCACGTTTTGGGATTGAGTATGCGCCGCACGTCCTCATACCGATGCCATTCAAATTTTTCAATGTTCGTTCTGGCAATAGGGGCGTAGCTTTCATATCCTACTGCTGTGTAGACTCGACAATTTTAATGACTCGTTAATCATTCGACTTAAATATTTAATCTTACAAACTGTTTCATTGTCTATATGTACATAAAAACGCCTAAAGACACAACTTTTGATTCGTAGAAATGACTTGTAATTTGGAATATCTCTTGAGAGTTCACTGAGCGCATAATGAAGTCATAGTGGACTCATGGCTCCACAGTTGAGAAATTCGCCTGCTCTATCGTTTTGCGGTAAGTTTCTTCAATGTGATCGCACAACTCTATCAGATCATCCAAACCCTTTTCCAAAGCTTCCACAGCAGTTGACCCCTCATAAGTCTGAATTCGTAGATTCATAGCAGGTTCTGAAGGGTGAGGAATTGAATAACCACAGAACTCAACATTCGGACTTGCCAAAAATAAGCATGCAATTGCAAAGTCCAGAGATAATTATCGATCTTTACTTACTTCTTCATGATCATATAACGAAGAGCATTTCCTAACGTATGGTCCTCCTTCAAGATTCGGAACGATGCTGCAGTCCCATCCTCAGAGGCACCAGGAAGCTGCGGTAATAAAGATTAGCGAGCTGTATAAGCTATAGATTCCAACATATTGAAATATTCGTGAGACGTACAATATGTATTTTGTTCGGGTCTATTTCGTATTGAAAGTCGTCCATATCCGGCATATCCTCATCTGCTGCTCCATCACCTTCTGTTATCTGGGCAATTTCGGGATCTTCTGTACCTTCAGACATTTTTTTCTAGTCGGAAATTTGTTACTCCAAGCTCGAGAAAATTTACGTTGACTTCGAATATCAGAAAATTTGAAGATTATCAGCCAAAATGTCACCTAACCGGTCAACAACAGAGCTGTTAATTTAATTAATCGATGGTCCGGGTTTTCATTGTATTTGCAGATCTGTATATTTTATTCGAAGCAAAGAAGAAAACATCTCAACCATATTTTCTGTCATTACGGATAGACTTTAATATCTACTTATTTAAGTGACCGATAGGCTTTACGTTGCGACATGGCATCGAGTTTAGCTGAGCAGGAAGAAGAATTGTTCATCTTTCCTCTGCCGACAGAACAGCGTTCTTCTCAACCTCCGGGCAGAGCCGGCGCTCAATTCTTCCAAGACTTCAGATATTATCTTAGCAGACTTTCGCGTCGCCAAAAGATCTTATTTACTACTGTCTTTGTTGTACTCATAACTGCTGTGATATTGCTCTTTGCTTTTCACCAGAAAATTTTTGAATATACTGAGCCTTTCCTGGACAGATGGAGGTTTATTAGAGTCTGACAACCTTTCTCGAGCCACATACTAATTATTTTTTTCTTCTAGAAATTTACGGGGCGGCACAGCTATACTTTTCTTTATAATTGTGGCGACTTCGATCCCGCCGTTGTTCGGTTATACTACAGCTGTGACGGTACTGATTTCAAGCAAAAATTCTGAATTGTATCATTTAATGTGGTATAGATCGCCGGCATTTTGTACGGATTTTGGCTAGGATGGATAATATCCGCTTCAGCTGCGGTAATCGGATCGTACATCTGCTTTGCGTGAGTCTCAAAATCTTTACTTGTGAGTTTTGAATAATTGTTAACAGTCTATTTATAGCCTATGTAGAAGATACTTTCCTGATTCTGCGCTGAAGTTAGCAGAAAATAATGAGATATTTTCGGCGCTCTCGTTTACATTGGAACATGACGGTTTGAAGCTTTTGTGGATGATCCGGATGTCGCCTTTGACATTTTCGCTAAGCAATGCGGTTCTATCGACAATCCAAACTATCACAACCACGAAATTCGTTTTGGCCACAATTTATGCCACTCCAAAGGTTCTAGATTTATCCTATATCAATATTGTCTTGGTCGCTAACTTTTGTCTATAGTTGTTCATAAATGTCTTCATTGGGTCGCGGCTCGGTCATTTAGGGGACAAAGATCTAGATACGACTAGCAAGGCTCTAAACTACTGTTCAATTATCGGCGGTGTCATTTTTGGATCCGTGAGTGGTTGGATAATATACAAGCGTACTGCTCGACGTGTTGAATATATCCGAGAGGAGCAGAGACGGCTGCAAGAATCGGTAGAGGTTGCTGAACGAAATTCTTCTACTAGCTATCATGATGATTATGATTCTGATTGACAATGAACTAATGATTATGACGTGAAATTAGGGTCTCATAGATTAAGCAGAACCTACATGATAGTGCAAAGTGCCAACAATACTGCCGTAAGCTCAATTAGCTCAAGATCTTTAAACAGAAGAAGCTCCAGATCGATAATCTAAACGAATTGGAGTGTGAAGAGTAATTCAATAGAGTGTGTTTCATAATTTTTAATGTTTTGTAGCTGCTTGCTGATTTTTTCGAGTTGAGCTCATTGAAAATCGACAGCATGTGTTCATGCGTTTGCGTATACAAATCTAAGAGAGATTCTGAAAAGATGAAGGGATAGATTGGCATTATTTTGGTTGCCTGGCTAGCGGTTTGGCAAGGATTTTGAATTTTTTGGAAACGTTCCTAGACTGTAAATTTATTTATTTTTGCATTCGATTTAGTTTGACTCTGAAAAATTTTACTACTACACATCCTATAATATCAAACAATAAAGCTTCTGACTTAGATTCCATTCCATTGTTTTATCAGCGACCGAACTTATATCATTCGGTATTGATCACGTCCATCCAATTCTTATCTCCAAGCTCCTTCTTTATCTCAGACCTTAGACGACTGGCTGTTCCTGGACCGTCATATGCAAACTCAGTGTACACCTGTATAAAGCTAGCACCCGCTTTTGCGAACTCGACGGCGTCTTTTCCTGACGAAATCCCTCCGCAGCCAATGAGAGTAAAATCTGGTCCTACATGCTTTCTTAGAAGTCTCAACGCATTCAATGCTAGAGGTTTGACAGGCGGGCCAGAAAGACCTCCAACTTCAGAGGACATGGAAGACGCTGATAACATTAGAAATTATTGTTTCAAAAATCGAAGTCAACAAGACAGCTAATACGAGTACGTACGAGATTTGAGTGTATCAGGTCGAATAATGGTGGTATTTGAGACAATCACACCATCAATACCAGAAGACTTGACAATTTTGGCAATCGGAACAATTTCATTTTCGACTAGGTCAGGCGCAATCTTAACACATATGGGAGGCTTGATATGTGTAGACAAGGAGTTTCTTGCTAAGACGACAGCATCGAGCAATCTTCCCAACTTTTCCTCATTCTGCAGGTTTCTAAGACCAGGTGTGTTTGGACTTGAAATATTAATGACTAGCACATCGGCGTAGTTTCCAAGATTTTGGACTCCTTCCACATAATCCTCAATTTCATCTCCTGTTTTATTTTTACCCAGATTTATGGCCAGTAGCTTTCCTTCCCTAAATGAGTGCGCTACCGGAAACGATGTGCTATGAGTTAAAAAAGAGTGCAGTCTCTGTCTCAGTCGTACTAAAACTTTAATATGGCCATCTGAGTTGAAACCATATCGATTAATTGCCGAACGATCTTTGGGAAGACGAAAGAATCTAGGAAGTGGATTACCGGGCTGAAAATGTCAATGTTAGTGTATGACCTCGAATATTTCATTGTCTATTTGCAATCACCTGAGGTTGAGGAGTAATAGACCCTATCTCAACATAAGAAAACCCGATGTCAAAAAGAGAGTCTATGGCTTCTCCATTCTTATCAAACCCCGCTGCTAGGCCAACTGGACTCGAAAGTGTCCTTCCAAAAACCTAATCCACATTGTAAGCTTGCACGTAATTGGAAGAGTATTATTGCTCCATATCCGTCTAAAGACGATACCTTAACTTCCAACGCAGGATCGTCGGTCTCGGATCGGTCGTACGGGTGCATACCAGACTTTAGAATTTCAACGGCATATTTATGGGCGGTTTCAGCGTCCAAAGTCCATCTCATCAATGGGACAATCGCATATCTATATGCACCAGATCTAGTATCAGTAAGGTAATATGCACCGAAACCAAAACTTGCGACAAGGGCTGTGTTAATGACGAAGTTTCGCGATTTCATGAAGAAAGAAGAACGAGAAGTCTTGGCCGATGTGAACAAGTTCCGTCGCAATTGCGAATTCACAGCACTAGTCGGCGCTACGAAACGTAACCCTGGTGAAACCATAATGCAATTACTGTAGTTTGATTGTAAATGCAGAGCACACAAGCCTAGCGTTGCAGATATCTCGTTGAAAATATGTATGTAACCGCTACCACGAAAAACGAAAAAAATGGTGCTGTGGGTTTGGTTTAAATTCGGCGTGGTTGATTTGCTACCAACCTTAATATTGGCAGCTGCGCACCACTAGACCTTCAGCCAAAAAGGTTAACTCCGCAGTACAAATATCGATGTTTTGCGAAAATCTTCAGCAAAAGTCGTAAGACTACATCTAACAAGATAATATTTCATTGGTATTATAAGATAGTTTTGGAAGGAATATGAGCTACCTCAATAGAGTTTTAATAGTCTTTTAGAATGTTCATAATGTTCATATAGAGGAAGTAGGGACTTTATTAATTAATGAGATCTTTTATTTTTCTAAGCGAGTCAAGTCGCCGTGAGTTAATAGATACGGCGTCACCATTTAGTCAATACTCTAATGAGAAACATATAGGGCGTGATATTATCTCACATCCTCGTCTGCACATATCAAGTAGATTTCTCCTTAACATGATATCAGTACAAGGTCTTAGCTAATGGTAACAAGTTCACGGATTATCTTTCTAACCCCTGTTTGGAAGAAGAAATGAGATGAGAGATGGTTGTTTCTAGGTAGTTTTAGCGGTCAAGCCGCACAATATTATTGTTCATATATTTCTTACAGCTAAACGCGAGTTTCAAGTAAAATGGCGAACCCACCGGATTATGCTGCGGTTGTCCCTGCTTACCGCGTCCGCGGGCTGTCTCCAGAAATAATTCAGCAGAAAGGAGTAGAAGGAGCACTCGTGCTGCCTTGTCTCCACCCATCTTATCAGCCATAGTTTAAAAACAACTGCACTCCCACCAGTTACGGAATACCCTCAGTTCCTCCACGCCCACCTATTCCCGATCCAGCAGACCAAATACACCAGGCCCAGCAATACAGGCACCTCGATCAGCGGACCCACCGTTGATGCGAGCGCCTGGTCGCTCTCAGGGCCTAAGGTAGCCGCGGCGACTGCGATGGCCAGTTCAAAGTTGTTGCTCGCAGCCGTGGAGCTCTGCGTGGCCGCCAGCGCGTACCCGAAGCCCAGGCTATGTTCGTTGACATCTGCCATGTTCTTGGTATGCAGACTGCGACCGACCCATTTTTGATAGAGCATTCGCCAGCGTATTGGTGCAAGCTGCTCTGCTTGTGTAGTCGACAGTGATCCACGATCCGCTCGAGGAAGGTCATGATGTCTTCCTTCGCAATGTCTTGGTCAGCAATTGCAGTGATCTGGTACTGTTCTTCGATCCTCTGAAGATGTGAGGAGCGACCGAGGAGATGGGATGCAGACGACAAAGGGCGACACAGCCACGGTCTGTACTTGAATGAAGGTTTGATCCGCATTTCGGAAGAACCTGATTGGAACGACGATCGGAGGACAAGCGTCAGTGTTGTGTGTGCAGGTGTTCGAGTTGTGGAGGAGCTGGTCGTGGAGATAGAAGACGGAGGGGTTTAACTGTCCCAGTAATCGACAAAGTTGAACTTCTGTTTCAGTACAATATCACAAAACAGGCAGTACCAGCAGTGGAAATGATATGCCGCGATGGCAGGGTTTTCTTTGAGGAGACAGCAAGACCGGGCCATTCTGATATTCTCAGTGTCCTCCTTCCATAGGTCAAAGTCAGGCATATACCGGTACAGGCTTTTTCAATGGAGATTGACCAGGCTGAATGTCATGAATCCCAAAGGACAGCCCAAGCACTTTGTATGTTCCTCCAACTCCCTCCTCTTTTGCAGCCAGAACTGTCGGGTGCCCTTCAGTGGTGCGGCATAGCGGCTGATCAAATTTAAAAGTGACTGGGCTTTGGGGCTGTTGTTATTAATAAATGCCTCGGCCAATTGCGCTTTAGTGATGGGCTCTTGGTGTACCTGACGACAATGGGCAAGGAATTTGCTATATGACTGGGCCTCACTGCGCATATAAAGTTAAAGGCCACAAAACAGAGGAAAGAGTATTTCACAAATCTCCCGTCATGCCAGCACATCGCGTGCTCAATATAGTCATATATACTAACAGATCGTAGTCTCTCGTGAACAAAGTCGCCCTGGCCGTAGGGAAAGAGGGCAGGCAATGCCCACAAGAAGAGTGGCTGGGAGCGATTAAAATCGTTTAGAGGCGTGAGCTGAATGCTAGAAAGCTGCAATTGATGTGGTAGATCTGGAGGACGGCATTGGCGGCTAGTCCATTGCACGGCATCCCGAACTGCACCTCGCTCTGTATGGACAGGGAGAATATCCGGGACAGCAGCATCATTAATAATGTCGAAGTCTTCGTCTTCCAGGCCTTTGTCGTCATCAAAGTCTTTGTCGCCACTCTCAACGGCTGCGATGTCTTTACTCTGGATCTAATCCACAATGTCCCCATTCTGGGGCAGTTGGGAGAGATTAACCTCGCTGACTACAATGTCTCAATAAACAGAGTGATTTTCACGAAGAAATCAAGCCAAGCACAGACATGTGTCTGACAGTAAATCAATTCTGGAATTGTCGTAGCTGGTATGCATCTCTTCCACCATCGTAAGCTGGGGCAGGTAGTCGAGAATATCACTAAAATCAAGGTGGTTCGCCACAGAGTACAGGTATGGGTCATCAAGCCGCATGTGTCCGGAGCATCGACATTGCAGCACCTTCTGCCAGGGTTCCGATCCATTCCACGCCCACTGGCGTGTGGTCCACGAATTGATATCAATTCCACATCGTCGTCATTACGTAAGCCGTCAATTCCACGCAGCGTGCCTGTGGATTGAGCTGATTGAAATCGTGGAAAAAGGGTAGGATGGACCCCCAGCCCGGGCCGGCCGCACACGTTTGATCGCCCGCTCACCAAACAAGATGCTATATAATGTTTAAGTCGGTGTTTTCCGACCCCAGGTATGTAATAAAAACAGCATTCCTGGGTATAAGATCGATCGTCACCATGTATGAAATACGGGCTCAGGGGTGACTGCACTAGGAAGTCGCTCGTCAATACGTCAATTCCATTTCCATCAACTCCACGGCGAGGTCAGATTGATCCACTCCACGGCGACGAGCTGACTAAGACGTCAATTTCATTCCATATACCCTCTAAATGGAGTTGATGAAATGGATCGGAACCCTGGCTTCAGACGATAACCCAGTCCGGCTCTGGGATGCAGCAACAGGAGCTCACAAGCAGACGCTTGAAGGCCATAGCCATTGGGTCAGAGCCGTCACTTTCTCGCCGGATGGCAAAACTCTTGCATCGGCTTCAGACGATAACATAGTCCAGTCTGGGATGCAACAATAAACTAAACAAATATACGGTGTACAGAATGTGGAGTAAATTGATAGTTGGCGGCAGTTGCGTCTGTCCGCGGCATAGCAAATTTAGCGCCTGAGAGCAAGTTTACAGAAAAGTGGTGTGGGCCTTGCGAAGCCGCGTCTACCTAAGGCGTCGAAATTTTTGAGCCGACACTCTCACTCAACCTTCATCATCTAACCCCAAATATCAACAGCACCATCACCATCATGGCAACCAACGAAGCAGAGGCGACAACCGCCGCCAAGCCCCTCTATAGGGGCTCTTGCCACTGCGGCTTCGTCAGTTACTCCGTCCGCCTGGACCTCGTCAACCCTTCTCCCGAAACAGGGGCCGTGCTCACGAAGTGCAACTGCTCCGTCTGCCACAAATCCGGCACCCTCCTGGCAATCCCGGTACCAGCTTCGCTCACGATTCTATCACCGGAGGGCGGCCGAGAAGCCCTCCAAAAATACACGTTCGACACGGGCAAGGTGCATCATTGGCTGTGCCCGAAATGCGGTATCAAGTGCTTCCTCGAGGGCAGCTACGCTTACGAGGGCAAGGAAGTCCAGTTCACGCGCATCAATGTTCTGACTTTGGATGGGAAGGAGGATGGGTCGCCTTTGGAGGATCTGCGGCTGATCAAGGCCGTTTATTGGGATGGGAAGACTCCGAGGGGGTTCATGAAGGGATCGTCTAAAGAGCCTTGGGAAGGAGGCGTCTGGTGAGGCGCTCCGAGTGTGTTGTGAACAACATCCATATGCGCTCTTCTCGTGAGCAATTTCCGGAATATATTGCTGATGCGGAATACCACTACTCGAGGGATTGGCTGCCAGTTTTCAGTGCTGGCCAAGGAATCATTAGATGTAAGAGTGAAGCTCAACATCCATGTATTGGCTTGAATTGGCTTGACTATCTAGATCTCTGAATGAGTGATTTCCTAGAGCTATTCATGCTTCATGAGTCTAGAGAAGTCTGATGACATCCAGAGGATTTAACGTAAAATACAGACAGCAAAAGCAATATAGTTGTGATCAGCAGACTTCAGCTGTAGGAAAAGAAAACGGGTGTAGCCGTATGACTTTACCCGATTATATGTGACATACCCCCCAGATTACTAGATATCTAGTTATCTGAATGTAACAGTTAGTTGTCACTATTCTCGAGGCATTTGATTTCTTCCGACAAATTCACCATGCCAAGTAGATCCACGAAGTTATTGAACTTCTCCTTGGGTAGGAACTTGGTCAACCCATCAGCTGGCATTTCAGCAGTCCTTAGCCACTTAGCATTGACTCTCCCTTGTTGGTATTCTTGACGTAGCCAGTGTTGATGAATATTAACATGCCGTAGACGGGTTTGAAGATGAAAAGCATCAGAACTAACAATCCGTAGGGTCTGAATGTTGTCGCAAAAGATGAAGGGCTTTTCACCCAAGTTGAGCTTGAGTCCTTGAAATAGTCGTTCAACCGATCGGAGTTCCTTGGCTGTGTTGGTGAGGGCCAGCAATTCAGCCTCTGCGCTTAATATAGTGATTGTGTCTTGTTTGCTTGCTTTCCATGCAACTGGTCCACCAAACAGCTTCATAATGTAGCCTTGAGGACTCTTCCGGTCCTTGTTATCGGCGAAAACAGCGTCACTTGCACAGATGAATGCTGAGCAGGCTTCATCTCTGTCTCCAAACTGAATATCCAGGTATTTGGTCGATTTAAGATATCGTAAGCACTGATCAGCTCCAGCATGATTGCTACGGTTTGGGAGGAAGCGCTATGGCTAACAAACCGCAGGCTGTCGCTAACGAGGAACTCGTTAGAGATGGATGATGACGCCTGACTTGGCAGTCACCGAATTACCGAAAGGTAGGGTCTGGTTTGTAAAGGAGTAAAAGCATATCCTTCATTCTATTGTCGAGGGGAGTATTTAAAACGGAAGCCTTGACTCTGAGGACTGGATCGTCGGACCTGACGAAGCTAATTTACACGTAACAATGATGGGTAGGAGATGGGCTGGCCATTAAATTGTGCTAGCTTGTACACTGTGAAGGCAATATCGGGCCGGGTAATAACCCTAGAATAGAGTTGGCTCCCAATTTTGCGTTGGAAGAGGTGAATAGACTGAGGATCTGCAATACCCTCAAATAGCTTCAACTCCTGGGTTGGTGCTGGGGTAGTTGTGGATGGTGGCTTTCCTTCAGGGTTGAATTCAGTGTCGATTTTATCGATGTACGAGATGCCGTGGTTGTTGATGGATCAGAATGCATCACGCCTGAACTATCGATGCGGCGTCGCCATTCTGGCTTACCGGAAATTCATGTTTCCGAGTGGGGCATGGGAAGTTCATTCGCGCCGTTTTTGATTCCGTTTCGCTATCGTTTTACTCCGCGAATTGCAACTGTGGGCTTAAGCCTGGCTTGGGATATGTCAAACTGTGAGGATATCTGGAGCTGACAGCCTGATTGTATACGCAATGGCTAGCTGTCGGACTCGTCGTCATGATGTATCCCATCCTCTGCAAAGTTCGGTACGAATCGCTGCACGAGCTCATTGCCCGTCCGGGTCTATGGAGGCAGATCGCATTTAGTGTATTTATGAACTGGATCGTGGCCCCGTTTCTAATGTGAGCATGCCCATTACAGAACTTGACATGACAGAGTAGAAACAGGGTGCTGACGTGCTGACTGCTCGCTTCTACAAGCTCGGCCTCGCATAGGCCTTCCTCCCTGACAAAAGCGGGCTGCGTGTCGGCCTAATTCTATACGGCCTCGGAAGATGCATCGCCATGGTACAATCTCTTCCTTCCTTACACTCTCTCCAGCCTCAGGGAAGACTGTGAGCAACATTGGCTGACATACGTGCCTGTTTAGATCCTGATCTGGACCGGCTTAGCCGGCGGCGATGGCGAGTACTGCGCTATCCTCGTCGCGGTGAACTCGATTCTGCAGATCGTGCTGTTCGCCCCGCTTGCCATCTTCTTCATCCGCTTCATCAGCCAGGAGACCAGCGGGATAGACATCTCCTATTCCACCGTGGCAACCAGTGTGGTCGTCTTCCTTGGAATCCCTCTGAGCGCCGCCGTCGTGACTCGATTTGCCCTCGCGCTGGAGTCGGGCCGGTCTGGTTCGAGCGCATTTTCCTGCGTGTTGCCGCACCGTGGTCGCTTATCGGCCTTCTGTACACGATCCTCGTGCGCGTCGCCGCGCCTCTGGTCGCATCTCGTAGGAGGTAGAATCGATCTTCGCCCAGGAATGTGCAGTAGTTGTTATAAACAGTCAGCAATATAGCAATATGCAGTCCTTCAAGCGTCAGGCCTTGTCATTTCTTCTTGTCACTTCTTCCAGTAGTCTTTCAGTCCATTGATATTGTTTTTCTTAGAAGGGACGTGCACTTTCTGTGAATCTTATTTCGGCATTTGTGGCGGGAGATGGTTAATTGAGTTACAACAGTATATCAACGTGTATCTAATTACAAGCTGCGGGCTTGATCTTTCCATACGTGAGAAGCCAGCACTGAATGTTGACGATGTCTATATAATCCTCCACTGCCACTACTACTGGACCTTGGACATGTCAGCATTCCCCGACGGCGGACAGCGACCAAGCTTTCATTCCTGGTATTGCTTTCTTCATATGCAGCTTCTTGGCCTGGAGTACTAGTCTATGTTGAAAGGAGCTATGTTGGAAGGAACGTCAACGTGGCGAAGAGTTAATGTCTGAGGGAGGATGAGATGCCAGACGATTAGGAGGAGGAGGACACCTCTGCCCTGGCAAAGTCCGCGAGCAAGCTGAGAGTCAGTATCTCCGACATTACGGAGGTAAGCGCTCTCATATCCTATCCTCACCCCGTATGTGAGAAGGCTGAGCTAGTCCTTGGTGGTCACGTGCATTTCAAGAACCCTATTGTCAGTATGCTCAAGAGGCTTTGTTTTTGCAAAATGTGGAAGACGATTGTTAGGGAGGATTACTTTAATCTTAACGCTTGCAAATACTTTATTATTCGATTTATTTTTATTGTTCTGTTCCCTTGAATATACTGAGATGAGAAATCTAAAAACCCGATCAAACTTAAATCAAACTCTGTCTCTTTTCTCGATTTCTTGCTTTAACTTCTAGCGTGCGGATAGTCACATGATACGGTCGGTAGAGGAGAATGATAGACTGCAAAACCTTGATGTCGGACGCTATTGTACTAGGAAAAGTATGTACATACGTTTAGGCCTAAGAGAGTTAGTTGCCCGGAAAATTGTAATTTTAGAAACCTAAAATAAAATAGGTGAAAGATATAGGTAGAACAGAATCTCTAGGACCTTAGCCCTTAACATCTCACAATCCTACGACGTTTTCTCTACGAAGGTGTATAGCCTTAGTTTTGTCGGAGTTCATAACATTGGTCATAGTAGTAGCGATTATTTTAATATTACACTAGATTAGACTACTGTTTCTGCTTACGAATCAGATCTGCCAGGAATCGGTGACTGTCCGCGCGATCTCCTAGGTAATCGTATACCATGCGCAGCTTGACCTCTTCCTTGTCTCTACGAACCAAGAGTTTTTTAACAAAGTATCGTACTCCATCAATCACCTGGAATCCCCATAGCTCATCGCATGTCTCGATCCCACCCACCTTGACTCCTCTTTTGAACAAGAATTCGCCCTGTTCGGTCTCCCAACCTTCAGTCAAATATTTCTCTGTGATCTCCGCCACCCGTACGTAGCGTGCTTGCCACTCGACCTTGCCAAACACCGTGTCCTCAACGTAAAATGGTTTGTTGTTGATAACAATTGGTTCAAGAGTCTTGGTGCCTCCGGTGGCCCGGTGGAGAAGGTAGAGGTGGTCAACGCCTTTATCGTCGACAGAGGTTTCGAGCCGAGCTACGATCGTTGCGAGCTTGAGAACCAAACGCATAAACCAGCCAACACCCCAAAGGCGGAACATGGGATCCAGACTGTCGCTCAAGCTGGTGTTCTAGACATATGTGCATCAGTGCTACTGGCAATGGTCAAGTAGACGCGAGAGACGGCGGATCGAAAGCTAGAACTGAACTTCACAGCTGATAAAAAGCTAGGAGTATGAGTACTTACTATTGTATAGTCCCCATTGATATTTTTGATAGTGAATTCTGCCGGGGATGCCATCTTACCGTTTTGTTGGATTTGGTAGGGTTTCAGACAGACGTTCGTTGATACTGAAGGTCGGTACTGAAGGTAAATACTGGAAAGAAGAAAGTTGTCTTATATACAGTGCCAAAAGCCCGAACGCTAGCGACCGGAAAAACGGGATGTTCTTATTCTCGATCTCAAAAGGGGTGACGCCGCCAAGCTAGCGTCATGCCCGAACCAGACGCGCTATAGGACGCGCTATACCGGAACAGTAAACACCGTTATACAAATGAATTAATATGCCAGGTGCTTTATATAGCGTTATAACAAACAAACCTCGCCATAACGAAGTAATCTGGACCAAAAGGCAAGCAACGTAAAATGCGGCTAGTCCATGGACTTCTCGAATGCCAAAACAAGGATTGCTTGCCTGGCAAAAGCAGGCTGTGGAACAGAGATGTTGTAGCATGCCTAAATTTCTCCACATTCCAAACGGGTACCGCGAGAATGATGAGAGTCCTGCTCGCTTTTGTCGTGAGTCAATCATAGATGTATTTAAACAAGTGTGAATCGCTCCATCCGGTCGAGTTATCGCGGATTTTTTCGTTCTATCGATTTTCTTTATATGGAGACCTAACTGTATAACGCATATGGGCAAAAGCATTTTATTATCAGTTATAATATGGTCTTTAATATAGTGCTCTTTAATCTAGTGATATTACATACTATAGTGACATGTGTGAATATGCGCCGTTTGGGTTGTGTATCTTGGACGATCCTAACCGTATCTTACGAGGAGCTAGAGAAGCTGACGAAGAGCTTGCTCCAGTAGAGCCAGCAGAAGACATAATTGTCTCAAGTCGCATGAAAGTTTCCACTGACCATTCATACCAAACCTTTCTGCCGTCTGTTTTGCGCCACATTGATACCTCAATCACAGAATTGTCGGGAACGAAGAGTGGAGAATCTAGTGGAAACCAAATTGGGAACCAGGACACCATATCTTTTGACTTCCTGTTGATATTATCGGGACGAGTGGAAAGTTCGATCTTTCCATACAACACTGCTTCAAAGTAGCCCGCAAAGCCATGCATAACTCCTCGTGTTTCGACATTGAAACTTGCTTTTGTCTGCCGAGTATTGTGTGAATTAGAAAATGGTTGACGTGAACTGGATATGCTTGCTGCTATCTCACTGCTGAAGGAACCACTAGGCACACCACTGTCTCTTACATGAGAATTGTCAGAGATGTAAATGTTTGGGTGATGAAATGACCAAGCTTCCTTTATTTCCGTACCAAGTAAATCCACCTTCTCCAAAAGAACGACATAGGGTGTGTTGTGAGCGTTCTGTTTTGCGTGGATCTTCAAAGAAGCGTATATTTTTGGAGCCATCGCCGGGATTAGATGAGCAGAATAGGATTGAGGAATCATGATGCCATTTTCTAAATAATCAATGCTAATTCATATTTCGAGCCAGATCAGAATAACATACTCTTCAAATGTAATTGTGCACCGTCCAAGCACTCAGGCGAGAGCTCATTATCACCGAAACTGCCTAACAGTTCACTTACGATCATATCAATTAGCCTTGGAGGACTCCATGATCTCATATCTGCAAATACGAGTTCCACGTTTTCGTCCCACTCAATACGCTTTCTCCGCTGAAGACTATGTAAAATTAGTTAATATTTTCAAAAAATGGCACTCACAGACATACTAAGTATATGCGTTAGCATTTTTCTCAACAGCATATACGTAAACTGTCGCCTCAGCCTTCTTGGCCGCTCTTAAAGCACATGCAACTATCGGTCCTCGTCCTGCACCAGCCACAGCAATGATACTGATATTACTCAGTCGTCATTCCAAAAAAAAAAAGTTATTATTGCATTTTAGTACGTACATATCTTTAGTATAGTACTCCGAAATAGCAGCAAAAATGGCATTTTCATATTGATCGTACTTCACAGGATCTTGCTCAAAGACCTCGTAAGTACTGCTTTCCAGGTTGTCGATCAAGGGCTGAAGAGGATTTTGGACATAGTCCTGATATCCCTGAGCGAATCGGTCTACGGCCGAAGGTGGAGGTAACCGCGTAAGAATATGTCGAATGTATATCAAATACGCTCTCTCATCTTCTGTGGAAGGACTTGATGACTGCACACGGCTTTTTGTTGCTTCAGCTATGTCCTGTATAAATATATATGGACGCAACTACATCCAAGTTAGAGTCTTCTTGCAGTTTAGCAGATGAGTATTACAATACCTTCATATACTTAAAGAGCAGGTATTGATGCGCTTTGGGAAGAACAGGATATCCTTTAGGATTTGCTAAAAATATTTTTGCCGAGATGAGAAGCATACTGACCGGCTCGGCGAACCATCTAGCAATACACCGCTGAGGTGGGAGTTTAGGAGGAATTTGAAGTGCAAGGGTCAGTCGACTATTATAATCGCACAATGTCCGTATGACATTCCATACATCCCACATGGATAAGTAGTCAAATCCTTCAACGAAATCTGAATCATCAGCATTCATGTCCAAGGCTGTTGTCCAGTGAGTTTCCTCATCTTGTTCACTCATAGGAATATTCACACATATATGCAAAGATGGCATAGAGATCAACGATTCATTGAGAATCCGTCCAAACTGGGCGATGTTCGTCCGACGTTTCGGTCCAAGAACAATCGCGTAAGTTATACCGCAGAATGATGCATATGACAATTCCTGCTTAAGGACTTGAGAATATACGTCTGCTACTATCGGATCTTCAGAATCTAACTCTAGCCATTGTGATGTTGTGCCAAAGAGAACTTGAGTCGTCGCACTCTCTGGCTCAAAATTAACCTCATTCAAAATAGGCGGTGATATTTTAGGTGCCACTCCATACGAGTTTGAAGTGCTTGGGCTTGAAAGAAATAAAGCTTCCGACACGCGGGATCTGTAGCTCACGTTCGTGATAGGAACTGTTATCAAGTCATATCCTTCCGCCAAGATCGAGTGGACTTCTGCCGCGTCTATATATCCTTGCGAGACAGAAGATTCTGGCAATTGCAAGCCTATAAAGTAAGATCTGGCCGGATCGCCATATTTATCGTCCATCTATTACTTGTTAGTGATTCAGTGTCCGTACTAAACTGGCAAGTAGTTTTTTACGTTATATTTGCCGATACCGGGCGCAGATTCTCGGGACGAGCCTACCGTAAGTTGGCTGTGGTGAGGCTTAGTCACGTGTTTATTGTCAACTTATTACCTCTTAAAGGACGCGCCACGAAAGTGAGACGCGCAAAATTGCTTTATTTTGTCAAAGAAATTAAAATGAAGAGCCTTCTTCATGTTTCCGTTAACGGCTTCGTCGAACCACCCACAAGAATTGCTGGAAAGGATACTCTATGTATCTTCTTATAGATGCTTTCTCCTGATGTTTGAACTGAACGGTTTCCTGATAGTTCTCATCATCTATATATCCGTGAATCGCACTCCCCGAGGTTCTGGCGAAGTATCTTGAAACTATGTGCTCTCTTACCTTTCTTTTTCATCTTCACTTCCATATCATTTGTGGTAAGCATATTGTACGGGCATTAGATATATTCCTAGTCAATGGCTATCTGGATTATGATCTAGTGACTTTTGCATCTCATAGTCTATGTGCTCGAAGATTGAGGGAGAACTGTGAGCTGAGTCGCATGTTACCGTTTCCTGATAGCTGGTTCCACTGTCCCTAATGTCATGGAGTATGGATGCATTATTTTGCGTTTTGAGCTGAGACATGAGATTTCAATTGATTACTTTCTGGGTTAAATATAGCAAGTGAACGAGGGATACAATATGTGGTGTTATGAGTCTAGTCCAGCATCTGATCGGAATAGGATGTGCCAAACAAAAAAGTCTTGACAGTTTCATTTCTAGATGAGTGCAAACCAAAGTTCACAGAGCAAGATATTAAATATATGCCGGTGGAGCACTTGCCAGATATTGCCTGATTGCTAAAGATTTAGGATATTGTCAGTCCGTATATGCAACTCCAACCTGAGAGGGCTTTCTAACTGTCAGGCTCAATCCGTATTGCCGTTGTACTGATCAAGAGATGAATTGTTTTGAGATTTATAGATATGGCTTTTATGGCTATCTTACTCTGTCATACACCAGAGAAAGCAGCCACGTCAACTAGCATACTCCGGACATGCCACATATGGTGTTCCTTGTTATGTCCTTGCTATATTTCTCTTCCGATATTCTGTGGAGCAAGTTCTAACTGCAGAATCTATTGAAAGGTTGCTGTATGCAACATCTCATACGAAGCTTGAAGGTCACGTTAATGAAGTGTTTCCATAGCTCGACTCATTTGAGTCATTTCTGTCCATTCTATTTGCCTATTTGCGGAGTCTCTAACTTGTTCTTGAAGCCTTTCTCAGAGCAATTTTTTTCTCTGGTTTTTTATGTCTATTTTCGCCCTATAAGTAAGATAGACTAGAGTAGCGGTACGGCTTCAAACAAGATGGAGTATTCTTTCCAGCGGATTCTATTCCGTAATCATAAAAATTTCATCAGACCTCTTTTCGAATTCTCAGCTAACATCATTCAGTTGCTTGTTTACGGTTCTGTTTAGTACGTGCGAAGCTGTGTTGTTGTCTAGTGTGCATGCGTCGAGATGTAAATATATTTGATACGGGACCTTGTGCCTTATCTGCAATGTCAAAGCCATTTGTTTGGCTTGTCTGTATCAAACTACGAAAGGCCTTCTCGAGCATCACATCAGAAATCAATTTTCACGGCTTTGATAATCACAGAAAAAGAGACGTAGAGGAGCAAGTTGAAATGATATGAAATAATTTTTGGAACTTTCACGAACCATGTTTGTGGCTTTTATTTAATCGTGTCTTTTATAATCGTATAGTCGTCGTCACTGTTTACGTAAACATTATATTTCGTCAACGGTGGAGGTAGGATAGTAAGTTTTATTTTGTGTCGGCGAACAAACAGAGAACTACTCGGGATCTAGCATTCAATGTGAATATTTGAATGCGACAGTTCGCAGATTGCTAGCTGATGGTGTAGGATCCCAAATCAACTATTTCATACCTGGTTTGAGAACCAAATAATTGATTCAGTTAAACTTGACTTTTACAAGGTACCTCCTGTAGTTAATTACTTTCTAAGTTGACAGCGTCAAATTACAAAAAGAGTTATTAGACTAGCTATTTAAGATCTCAAACAATATTTTGAAGTCATAGTATTCAATTTGACAGTTTCACAAGCTTTTGACTGTGAGGCGAGGAGAAACAACCATGAAAAACCAAAATCAAAGTTGTATGATAAAAAGATTAGTTTTTCTTTAGCTTGACTGAGTAATCTAAAGTTTTCGAGACCGTGTGACCGGCCCGGTCAATCCACGAGATGCTCCTGTAGTAACGGATTCAGCTTTACCATTAGTGGATTTTCCTACAAGACAATATTAGCACCTCGAATATGCCGAGTTAGAATAGATCGCGTACCATTTGAACCGTTAGCAGCTTTTCGCGCTGTCGCTTTTTTTCCGCGCTTGTGGTACACATTGATATAAAATGCGATAAACAAAAACAGGTAAGAAGTAAGAATCGCACATCCAATGATGGCCGCAAACTCCTGGCCAGCACAAGTACCTAGATTGGGCATAAACGGCCAATATGTATGTGTGAAGTAGGTGTATGATGCGGTGTACACAAATCCTTAATAATTAGTTCCAAAAGATTTCCCTTCCTAGTAAAGATAAGCTAGCATACCTAAATCGATGACGAACTGGATGATCTGAAGACGCGTAACCCACTCTTTCCACCAAACACGAATACCACGAGCAGAAAGGAAGTAGTACCAGTACATCACGACATGTACAAGCAAATTCAAAGTGATTACAACCCATGACTAGAAGACATTTAGCATTTCGCGGATAAATATCTATACCATAACGAACATACCACAGACGTGCGTCCCACAAGCTGACTATAGCACAAAGCTGCAGTAGCCCCATGGTGATAGCAATGCAAAAAAGCTGTCAATTACATCACTATAAGTTGAGTCTCAATTCATGTAAGCTGAAATACTTACTCAATGGTTTCTTCTTCAAGACGAGGAAGACAGTGTCGAGGAGTTCAATCTGTTATGTTAATACATTGAATCACGTGCAACGACCTAGCGGACAAATAAAGTCCGCCCTGGGACAAACTTCAATTGAATGAAGCCAAGAAGAATGAGAAACATTTCAACGTACGAACTTGGTAATGTAGTTTAACTAAATATTTTGTCAGCTCATCCGCAAAAGTGATTTAAAGTAGTCTGCAATGCATTGACATTATACGTGAATTATACGTGACGTGAAAGGATGAGAGGTGAGCGCACAGTCTGCAACAGACATATCCGCTGCTTGCGATAGGAACACCGACAGAATGCCTTTTGCTACTTCATCCTTCCAAGAATTTCATATAACCATACAACAAAAAGAAAGAACATACGTAGTATAGAGTCACGATAGGCTGAGTCAAAGAATTCTCGCTGCAGAAAGCGAAAAACAAGCCGTGTCGGTAAATAATCGGGAAGAGCTGTTCCACGAACATCGTGAGCAAAAGCCCAGAGAAGAACGTCAGAAACACATTATGTAGCTGAAAAACAATCGAGAGCTTGAAGGCATCTCGTGATTTCATGATTTCTCGACCACCAAGGACGACTACGTAGTATAGCACAATAGTCAGAGCCATAGGCGTTATGGTCGACAACGGGAGCGTTCCCTGAAAAAAGGCGAATTTCGAGGGATCCCAACCGAATAGGGACACGCAGCAATAGGTGAATACATCGAACACACATATTCCAAAAGGTCTATCAATTGATGGTAGCTCCACATGGAGAAGTGAAGGCAGGAACTTATTAATTGGTCCAAGAATTGCAGCCATTGGTGAACGAAGACAATAAAAAGAACAAAATAAAAAAAGCACAATCCAAAAGCAAACAAAAAGCAAAGCAGCAAAAGAGAATAAAATTGCAAAAGCCCAGAAACAACGGAGGCTAATAACGGTAGAGGTCAAAAAGTAAATGAAACAATTCAAAGAAAAGCAGTGGGAAGAACAAAATCAAGATAAATCAAGGAAGGATAGACGAACGTTAAGGCTTCCACATAGTCTTTTTACTTTTTTGCGAGCCGCGGCTATTTTGTTGAGCCGGCCGACGCGAACTGCGAATATGGAAAAAATAAACATCCAAACCTTAACTGAGCAATGGATTTCAATCTTGAGAATCGACAAACTTGACGTCAAAACTTGAACAATTATGTAAAAAGTGGCACTTTTATTACCACTTTTTGGTTGTTTTCAAATTATTGATCACTGCAAACAGTATCATGAGAATTACTCCTTCATTAACTCGGCGATTTAAAGATGTAGTTGGTAAACAAACAATCCGTACCTGGCAACTTTATACTGCCGTCAATAACAAACAATGAAAAAATCGCTACAAATCCAATGCACAAAAACTTCTAGGAATATTTGTTTAGATGCCTCACGGTTTATCATGCTGGCCATACATGTAGAACAGAACGGCCTAGAAGTCACTAAAATATTGTACTACGATATCTTTTACGACAACTACGAGCAAGCGCAATGGGGACTAGTTTTTAAAAAAATTTTACTCTCTACTCTTAGAAATGAACTCTATGTTAATGTCATTAATGCTTCCTATTTATTGAAGATCCGGAAAGCAGCACATAGCTAATCACGGCTTTGCAACACTCAAATTCATGAATAAGTATCTTGCAAGGGACATGCACCAAATCGGAAGATAGTAAAATCGACCTATCTTATTTCGTCGCAAACTTGAAAGCTTTCCAAGCTACATTTACGCACATGATAAATACGATTGTGACAGCATAGACTTGTAAAATTTCGGAGGTTTTCCTCAACCTCACCTCTGTGTCGACCTGATCTTCTCCATCGAAATGTCCGTTCGCGAAATAACTCTCCATGAGCTCATCTTTCTCCATCCATCGTTCCCGAAGCCATCTTTCGAATGCAACTTCGTCATCTAGGGGAATATCGGCTATTTTAAACCTTCGAAAGTGCATGTTGACACTCTTTGGTGGGCGGCCTTGGAAATAGATCGATGGAAGGGTGAAGTAGTCTTGGCCATATCCGCCTCGGGGAACGCCTTCGTACGCCATTGTGCAATCATACACAAATGGAACACTGCCATGTAAGCTCTTCAGCATGAAATATATTCCACGTGCACGTGGAAGAAGCATATATTTTGGCTCGGTTTGCTAAAAAGCGAGTCAGCAGCGGAAATGACGCCAAAAGTTAAGTCTTACAATATTGGCTTTAACAGCGAATTTATGGCTTTTCTGTTTTCCATCTAAAGTGAAGTTGGTTCCCTCTGGAAAGAGAAGCAGCCATGCAGGCCAATTTGTTTCTTGATGGATCACTGAAAGAGCCTCTCTTAGTCTCACCTCATCCTTTTCCCACTTTCGAGATAAGAATACTAAGTTGCAATAGTGATTAGTAATGTAACGAATCAATGACTGAGAACACTTACTAAATTTGTAAGCTTGCATTCCCCATCCGACGAATGGGATATTTTTCAAAGATTCTTTCAGCACGATGTAGATCGATCCATGCATTCTTCCAGTGTACGCCACCCACCTAAGCTGTCAGTACTATATACACACTTGACTTGAACACTTCTAGACCATACCATAAATATAGCCAGTCAGTATAGATTTGATGATTGGCAATCAAGACAACACGCTCGCCGAATTTCGTTTCTAATCTACCATCTTCGGTTTTATAAATCAATCCTTTGACTGAAATATCACCAACAACGTGTAAGGGAGTTGGAGACCACCACTGCGTCATCGTAGTTACTACCAACCCGAAAGACTGTTTCGTATAGTCCCTGAAGGCATGATACCAATCTTTTGATACTATCCTAATCGGCAAACCAAATAACTACATTTGTGAGCAATTTCATAATTTCGCCCTACGTATTGATGTAACTTAATCTCTACCTGCGTGAAGTTTATACTGTTTCATTGTTAGCTAGTTGCAGATCAAAGGAAACCCTTCAGTTTCAACAAAAGCATAAGCTTACATTATAATTGCAGATCCAAAATACACGCAATAACTGACAAGCCGAACAGCCTGCCAAAATACCGGTCTCTTCGGTCTTAGATTGATACTTGTGCGTTTTGCCTGGCTTGTGGCGACTCCAACATCGATCCCAGCCAGAAGTTCGGCACTGCCGTCTAATTCCGACGAGGAGTAAAAAGGGGTCATTGTTGTCGACGAATTCGATGAGACGTCAGAAGAAGATGTAGCAATAGTTGTGGTTGTAGACGCTGAAGATTGCAATGCTGGATTCAGAGGAATAGCGGAAAGCTCTATGTCTGATACTGTCATCTCAATGGTGCCATGTATAGTATCGGACTATCGAAAACAAGTGTTAGCACAGTTTGGTCTGATAAAATTTATAGAATTAATTGCATTGATCGTGGTCTAAGGCGTACTAAAACTTGAAGAAAGATAAAAGCAACAAGATGTATCCACTGACCAGAACTTGCTGTAGTAATTGATGAAATTGACAACTTGTTTATGTGTAAGCAAAATTACACAAATTATCAGAACTCGTACAGACCACTGAGTTAAAATGCTTACCAGTTACTTCTTTATCTGATTGCACTACTGATTCAAAAAGAATGGGAATTTAATACACCTGAGCAAAAACTGCGGGGGATTGCAGCGTGGGCCTAACGTGTCAATGATAACACAACTCACCGACGCTGATAATATGCCATAAGTTTAACGAAACGGCTCCCCTCTAACTCGTGGCTGCAAACTGAACTCAAACCCTTACCCCGCTTCATGAATGCATACGCACAAGTTAAACTTCTGATCCCCTTGTTTGACAGATCAAACCTTCAATATTGCCAGTTGAATGAACATTGTTACACCTGCAACTCCAAAATCAACTGGATATCGTGATAGATCTGCAAATAATCTAGTGGAACGAATCCACAAGATCACTATTGCTGGATACTTTCTCGCCAAGGACGTTCTGTTGCAAAAGCTTGAGCAAGAGCAGAACGCGGACGAATATCTGTTTAGCGATGATGATAGCAGTAGCATCTCATCAATGGATTCGAATGTAAACAGGCCGGACACTCTCAATTCATAAAATATGTCAACAGTAACTTCTTTCGGGAGTGCCTTCTCTTATTAACGGAATGCAAGACGAAGGAAGGTTTCGCAGAGACCTTGACTAACAGTTATCGAATGACTATCAGAAGACACCTTGCAGCCTTCGAGAACAATCACAACTACACCAAAATACAACTAAAGTCACCCCGGCAAGTCATGCAGTACGAAGCCAACCGCATAGCCACAGCATATACGAATACCATAAAAATGACCTAGAAAAACACCTACTCAGAGCAATCAACCAGTCCTTGAAGCCACCAGGTGCTAAGTCTCAAGCAGCGGCAGCTGCACGAAAAGCCTTCTTTACAGTGACCAGAAAGTTCAAACAAATACTGTCAACTGCTGCGACTTCAGCCGAACGACTACAGGCAGCTGCCTCGCTCCCTGATGTTCACCGGATGGTGTTCGAGAATATGGAGCTAGCAATTTTTAAGTTCTTGCCCATTAGAACACTGAAGACTAAGGAGAAGAAAAGACAGACGCAGCAGACGATGCACACGGAGCACCCTAATCCAAATGGAGTGAATATGACAATCGCAAACACGACAAAGAAAAAGAAGAAGAAAAAGAAAAAAGAGTCTAAAAAACTATTGAAATTCGATTAGAGCACAGGCCGGAACAATATCTTATGGCGATGGTCGCCTTGGCCAAGTATTCCAAGGCTCATAACTTCCACAAAGCACTGACAATACCAGTGAGGAAATCGATGATACCCTGCGCAACATTTATTGATTTTCGGATTTTCTGCCTGGGTATCAGGGAGGAGATTACGCGATCTGAGTCAAAGCGGCGAGATAAAGCCACGCCGGTTGCGAACCCTGGAAAAGAACAAAGCAGGCAACATGCTCGGAGACAGACAATGATGACGAGCAGGGAAACCGACGGAACAGCAAAGGACGGGCTTGTCGTCCGGACTGTCCTGGAAATCCACTTGCTCTATGGAAGGAGTTTATCAAATTCGAGTCTCGGACATTACGGCGTAAAGGTCGCATTTTACCGATCTTTTTAGCACAGATGGTTGCATGGTGACCATTCTGTATAGATATGTGAAAGGGCAAGAAGAGAAGTCGCTCGAAAATCGGTCGACAAAAAAGGCAACGGCGACAGAAAAGGCAACAAAGACAAAAAAGCCATCACCAAAGTCGAGGGCGAACGAGCTCGAACTTACTCTCGATAATTGGTCCACCAAAAATCGAGAAGAGAGCAGAGGCCGGGTCATAGTGATTGACCTCAACCATCGAGACCTCCTCTATATATTGAGCGAGCTCTCGACATTGGCTGGGGATTCTGGTGAGCTTGCCAGTTTTGTGACAGACGAGGCCCTGGCAGATGAAGCCATGCCAGAAACGAACAAGCCACGATTAGCTCAAAACAAAATTACGGGTGAGAGCTCGTTACAGAGCCAGGAAGAAAAAAAGGCAGAAGCTGGAAAAGGCTGCGAAGCGGAAGAAGCCACAAAAGCATCAAGGTATACAGAAGTTTCGGTATATCTATTGTCAGGACAAGCGAGAAAGCGGTTTGAAAGAATACGGCTTTATGGAGCGTGGTCTCGTACGAGACCTAAGTCGGCCTCTAAGGGCCCAGTATCACAGTTGGATGACGGAGCTGCGGATTTCTGTGATTGGGAGGCGACCTATGGAGGTGTTGCTTTTAACGGTGGATATCTAAATGTTCCCTCCAACGTCGGATTAGACTACGCTAGGTATTCTATTTATGATATGGATGCGATAAATTACTTCAACGGTGTAGTTACAGGTGGTTATTTCGCGGACCTCTGGATAGATAACCAGCCACACGATATATTTGTGATGGGGCAGTATTACGAGAATGATGCGATAGTGTCATTCTGTGAAACGGTAACGTATATGTAGCTCAGATGGATGCATACACAGTATCAGACTCAACAGGCGCATTCGGGTTGTGAAGACGAGGGCTGAGGGGTTATCAATCATGAAAGTGTGGTTCATATTGCAATGGTCTATAGTTGCTTTTATATTATTTATCGATAACATAATGATCCTGATTTTTAATGCCCCAAAAGCCTGTCTAACTTTAAATTCTTTTTACCCTTGGTATTCATGAGAAAAGCCGTATGGTAATTTTCTCTTCTCTTCTCTGAACCTCTCCGTAGGTCTCTTGGGCTGAGGAGTTAATAGGAATGCATGATGTCTCTCGTCGGAAGCCCAATCAATTAGGGCAGATTGCAGAGTGCATCTGTTATGCCAGACAACAGCAGAGTTTTGTTCCAAGAAGCTCTGATCTGGAGATCAGCCCTACCATGACTTTCCGACAATGACTGGGTACCCACGCACTAGAGGATGAAAAGTCTCGATAAGATCGTCAGAACAAGTCCGCCGTGCGCCCTAGAGAAGGGGCCTGGACGACACCAGAGTGCAGGAGCTTCAATCTCGAAAGACATCTGAAAAATGGCCACAGTCTATAGTACGCCTCAGTGGTATGGGCGAAGATGGTATCGCCGCCAGTCTCAGGTTCGTCGAGCATAGCCAAAAAGGTGGCTCCAGGAGGGTGGAGCTCATATATGACTTCTTAGTGCCAAGCAACGGAGATGGTGTGATCCTGAAAGAGAAATTTCGTAGATCGAGTCTTTTTTGCTTCGATAAAAGGGCGTATCTCCAACCCATATCCTCTAGGTTTCGGCCAAAGTGCAACGAGAACTTGAGAGCGTCTGCAATAGGCAAACTTTGCAGGTCGTGCTCACGAAAAACGACCACACCACGTGTCTCGCATTTGAGACTTGCTAGAACTAAACAAAACAAGCAAGTTGACCCTTTTTGACAGCTAATCTTGATTATCAAGATATTAGAGAGATAGAAGAAATTGTATGCGCTTTCGCGGATTTTCTTTTCTAATTCGTCTTCGTTAAGGATAACATCGGATATTGTCCTTTTGCAGCCAAGTAATAGAATACTATTTATTCTTATTTTTTCGCATTTGACTCCAAGGCATATGAATTGGAGTAATAGTAAACAGCGAGTTCTCCTTAGTCGCCATACCTGCAAAAGCATTATACCATGCAGTAAACGCAGCTAATAGACCGAAGTATCCACCAGCACGAGTTATCGCGATATTGTCTGGGTAGAATTTTCCGATAGCCAAGAGCAATAACGACACGTCGAGAAAGAAAAAGAGCCCGAACAAACCCACCGTCGATCTCAGCGTGCAGAGCTAAATTGTTAGTCAATGACATTCCATAACGAAGGCTCGCGAGACCTAACATACCAGTAAAAGGAACGTGAATATAAACCAGCCTATTAGAAAAAGTCCAACAGCGTTATTCAGCCCGTTAATATCATCGCCATAGGCAGACACAATTCCAAACGAGTCGGTCTCGATCGCAGCATACGACAACCAGAATCCGCCAAAGGAAGTCACACTCGTGGCACCGAAGGTATTTTCGAGAACCATTTCCCACATACCGGCGAGTACCTGGATACTTCCACCATAGAAAAATGCAAGTCCAACAACGACATTTGGCTACATCATCAGTAAACACTGGAATGTTAGAAGCATCAACTTAAATATCACCTACTGTAGTAACAGCTCGAGCATTACAAT
This sequence comes from Babjevia anomala, assembly GCA_030580435.1. Classification (NCBI taxonomy): domain Eukaryota; kingdom Fungi; phylum Ascomycota; class Lipomycetes; order Lipomycetales; family Lipomycetaceae; genus Babjevia; species Babjevia anomala. Next base: position 192,694 of record JAKTSW010000005.1, on the reverse strand, counting down.
TCACCAGTGATAGAACAAATGTCGTCAAAGCAAAAGCGCATAATCCCAATGGAGCAGGGTTCGCAAACTTTCGAGAAGGAGGGAAAGAAAGACCTGGACCGATCAGTAAAGGAAACCTTCAACTAAACTCGCTGCCACAGCTTGTTGCTTAGACGGAGATCATATTAAATCAGATGAATTAGGTATGAACATAGCCCGATTAATATACATCGTTTTGGCCTTCCAAATAGGCTAAGGTATTTATATTATATTGTGTGGATATAATATGTGAAGCAACTCTCGGAGGAAGGTCGGAGATGCTACGCATATATAGTGCATGAAATCTCAAAATAAGTCCAATAAGTTCCATTCTATCAGTGATGTCGAAGCTTTTGTCTTGCAATAAAGTCAATGACTAGAAATCCTATAAGGATTTTTTCTTCTTTTGACTGTAATCACTTGAAGGAAATGTAAAAGGATATTCAAAACCCTCAATGACTCTAAAAGCTTGAAACGACACAGGACAGCGAGATCAAAGAAACAAAAGTATACCTGGATTCAGAGTACCGCCAAAGGCTTGCACGAGCTCTGATTTGGAGACCAGCGAGTTTCCGATCTTGATGAGATCATCGTTTTGAGTGACGTGCTCGATTCGCTCTATTTTCGACTTCTGGGCTTCGAGATCAATAGCTTCTTTATTGCATATCTCATTTTCGGAGGGAGTAGCTATCGTTGTGGTAGAGTCGGAGTTTACCATTGCTTATTTTATAGCTATTTGACTTGGTCTACGGAAAGCTAGCTGGCCTGATAAAGATATAAACGCGTTAGCGACAAAGACAGAGTAACAACGATGTAGAAGAATAGCAAATTTAAGTGAAATGGAAATCAAGTACTAGTTAAATATATACCCAAGCATATAATAAGTTCAGTTCGACAAACATGATGACAACTCTCTGTCGATTAAGTTCTATCTCAATTCCTTTCTCCCTTCGGCCTTCGGCCTTTGGGCATTTCTACAACTTTTCACCGTGAAGATGCGCCGACCAGTTGATCAATGCATCTTTGAATCCAAGTTTGCAATCTGTGATCGACTATTCATTTTTAGCCTTCAAGCTATTCGCCATAAGCAAGACCTTGTAGACAAGCAAGTTCTGCCCAGAATATTAGATGTTCCTCATGTCCGATGAAATAGCTGTAAGCCAAAAACCACACGCGGATTGTGGCAATATGGCGTGTGGCAATATGGCGTGAAAAAAAAAAAGCCCATTTGCGGCGCCCGTCGCCGCTGACATGCAACGACATCTGCGAATTAAGATGACTACTGAACTCGGCTGGCCAGCCGACTTGTTCACTTAAGTATTTCACTAACGTGGATTGCTAGGACCGGCCTAGAATCTGGAAAGCACCAGTCGAATTTTACTCTTGATCTTGTGATCCCAGGCTATGTGCAGGATGTCAGCAGTGAATCTGTGGCCGGGAATGAGTTGAGCGCGAAGCCGAAATATCCGGTTGGTCTTTTTGCAAAACCCTGCTTATTTTATGATTTCCGCTCGGAAGCACGGCTACGAAACTTCATATATCACGCGAACGTATCTAAGCGTTGGAGACTCCAGCGCGGTAGAGGCGAGATTCGAATTCTCGTGTTGCTGCTGATTTCGAGCACGGTGATCAGAGTGAGAATTCTGCTCGCGAGTGGTCCGGTATCTTAGGCCGATCATTGAACGGAGCCGGTCTTTCTCGTCCAACGGCTGGAGAAAGTCGGATTAACTGACAGCTCGGCATGACACTAAGCTAGTGGAACGAAGTCGGAGCAAATATGTCACCCTTATATGAATTAAGGTGACGTAGAGAGACTGGCATCCGGATGTTGCGGCGCCACCTTAAAACAGTAGTGGACACACGGCCGTCATTGCTTATGTAACTCTCAATCTCACTGAGTTTGCAGAGATTTTTGAAGTGCTGAACAGCCTTCGATTTACGAACTTCGGCCAGAGTACAGTTGCAAGGATGTTCTGTTGGGATCGCGACCTAGGGTTGCTTGGAGGATAGTGGCGCATGTTTGCTGGGACAGTCTACACATTTCAACGGGCGAATCTGCAGGCATACGGTGAGGACGTGTTTAGCATGATCCATAGCGAATCCAATACAATTCATATATTAATACTGTACGTTCAAGCTTATGGCTACTCGTAGAGTATCTCCGTGATCTTCATGACTACGTCGATACTTTTTGGAACAAGATTGTGTCCACCCCACTTTATAGCAAGTTGCCCGATCTTGCGCACACTCTCGTCTGAGCGCTGATAGTAGACGTACTCTCTCGACTGCTGGAGGCCGTGTTCCTGCACATCAAATACGCCATCGCGCTCTTTCAGGGACAAACTCAGTAGACCATCGAGATGATTTGCGCCAGTTTCGTTGTGTGGGGCCGCTTCGATAGCACCTACCAATGCTGCGTTCATGAGCTTGTTAGCATGCTCAAACGGAATCTCTGTATCTACGAATGAATGCACAATTTGGATTCTTGTCGTTTTTGTCTGCTTCACAAGTCTTTCCAGTCGCTCATCCGAATGGAATGGGAAACGAAGAAAGGTAGACAGCTGCGTCTGCAACTTCTTATAGCTTTCCAGCGGACCCAACACCGGCAGAACGCCTAATATCTTGTACGTAGCTAGCAGCTCTTGAATCGATGAAAATCCTGCAATTGGAACAACCGCCTTGACCTCAATGCTCTCCCGGGACAAAAGTTCTGATGCGCCAATAATTACCCCAGTTCCCAGCGATTGACCGATTAGTACGATTCTGTCAGCTGTGATCTCTCTCGTCTTCATTATATATTTGATGAATACGACCGCATCACTGATTAAGGCAGTCTCGCTGGGAGTTCCGGTAGATATTCCAAATCCCCGGTAATCTACTGCCATCAGGTGCGTATGCTTCGTAGATGTAGTCAGCAGCGAGCGGTAGATATCCGGTCGGTGCATTGAGGATATGCAGCCAACATTCTAGACTATTAGCATTTCGGGCATCATTTTTTCTAGCGATCAGTTACAAACCCCGTGAACTATATATGAAGGTCAGCATCTATCGAAAACCATATTGACAATGTTTCGAAGTTGGCATACAATAAATAATAAGCTTCGCCTCGGGGTCGCTCTTGAGGATTTTAGTATGCTCTTCAGCTGCCTCGCCGCTTTCGATAGCCTCTTCGGTCCTAGTGACTGATCTAAGTGTGAATTTGTTGTCCTGGTACACGTCGACAGGTATAATATGCCATGCGAGCAATTTCACTTGGTCATCGACCGTCATCCAAAAAGGTGCAACCTGGTTTTCTTTTTTGTTGGTTAGCTCCATACCAATTTCATCCTTTGCAAAAGCTTACGAGCAAATCCCACCATCTCAGGGTGGTAAAGGGTGTCTTTGGATCCAAACGGAAGTCGATACAGAAAGACAAGACTAACTTGTTAGTCTATATCAGAAGAATATAGGAAAAAGATAGAAGCAAACAAGAAATGACGCCATACTTTCGCTGAACCGGCTCGAGAAGAATTAAACCAAGCAGCGCTGCGTATCCCGCTATTGCGGAGAATAAAGTTATACTTGTAGTCTTAATAATTCCCATCGTTTATTTGCGTGATGTCGACGTTGGAGAGTGCCCGTCCCGAATCGAAGTGGTGGTAACTGAAATCTAAATCAGTCAGGTCCATTCAACTCCCAAACCCAACACCACGAAACAGTGCCGATTCCACTTTTACACAGCCACATATAAAGGTTGTGAAGTAAAATTTGAATTTCTACCAAAATGGACGAGAAGATCACCGATCTAGAAGAAGTTTACTCATCCGAAGAGGAAGATGGATTGGAATCTTTAGAAGCTCAGCCTGAGTCAGAGGGTCAATCGGCTATTGCAAAGCCGAAAAAGAAGAAGAAAAGATCGAAGAAAAAGAAATCTAAAGCAGCCGAATTGCAAGCAGAGCAGACGACTGCATCGGAAGTATCAACACCAGCGAAGGCCCCTCAAAGAAATATCCAGGACTTGTTGAAGCAGCTAGCTCTGCAAAATGTTCATCCTCAGCCAAATAAAGACATGGACAGTCATAGATTCTGGAAGACTCAACCGGTGTCAAAATTTGACGATAAAATCGATCAGGAAGGTCCAATTGATTCTTCGAAAACAGTCGATGACATTCCAAGTGAGCCATATGAATTGTTGAAAGAATTCGAGTGGGACACACTTGATCTGGAAAACAAAACCACGATCATGGAGATCTTTGAACTGCTCCACGGAAATTACGTCGAAGACAACGACTCAACTTTCAGATTCAATTACTCGCCAGACTTTCTAGACTGGGCTTTAAAAGCTCCCGGCTGGCGAAAGGAATGGCACATTGGTGTTCGAGTTGTGGCTACGAAGAAACTAGTGGCGTTTATCTCAGGAATTCCCGTTACATTGAATGTTCGCGGACGAATTATCAACTCATCAGAAATTAATTTTCTTTGTGTTCACAAGAAGTTGAGATCCAAGCGTCTCGCTCCGGTTTTGATTAAAGAAGTCACTCGTCGCATCAACAAAGAGAATATATGGCAAGCGTTGTACACTGCTGGCATTGTTCTTCCCAAGCCTGTGTCAACCTGCAGATATTATCATCGATCATTGAATTGGCCGAAATTGAATAATGTTGGTTTCAGTGCACTGCCTTTTGGAATGACCCGTGCTAAGATGATGGCAAGATACGCTTTGCCGACCCAGACGCTATTGAAGGGACTAAGACTTATGCGCGAAGAGGATGTAGGGCAAGTCCATGACTTGCTGAAAAAGTACTTGAGCAAGTTCGATCTGGCGCAAGAATTTGACATCGAAGAGATCAGACATTGGTTTCTGCACCATCCGAGTATCTCGGTAGAGGATAAAGTTGTGTGGACTTATGTTGTTGAAGAAGATGGAAAAATAATTGATTTCGTGTCGTTTTATAAGTTGCCATCTACGGTGCTTGGCAATTCACAGCATAAAAGTATCAATATTGCTTATTCGTTTTACTATGCCACCTCAACCTCACTAGATTTACCTCGGGAGGACATAGATGGCACTGCGAAACTTCAGCAGAGACTTCGAGATCTATTTAATGATGCTCTAATTATCGCAAAGAATGTATGTATACTAATATCCAAAATGGGGTCTTATACTGATATCTATAGGTTGGCTTCGATGTGTTCAATGCTCTCACATTGCTAGACAACTCTCTCTTCCTCGATGATCTTAAATTTGGAGCAGGTGATGGTTATTTGAACTACTATTTGTTCAATTATAAAGCATTTCCTATCAACGGTGGCTTAAAGCAAGATGGAGAGTTGGACTTAACTAACCGTAGCGGCATCGCCGTAGTAATGCTCTAGCATCTTCAGTAAAGTAAATTTAATTCATAGTACGTATATACAGTAATAATGCCGTCCATTGGTAACAATTTAAGTACGATTGGCTTTATCTAAAGCAGTTTCGACTTCGTCCGCCCCTGGTTTTCCACCGGCCACCGTTCCCAATAGCGCATCAACAATTTCCATGTCTTCTGATGACGTGCCATGCACCAAGTCCACTCCAGCTGAAAATCCACCAAACAGTGACGAGGATGCAGCATCTGATTGTTTGTCTCTCAAAAGTGACGTGATGTTTGTCCGCTTGAATGGTTGTGAAATGTTTTCATCCGCAAATACCTCCGATATTTTCTTCTCCAATGTCTGTGAGTCGGCTATGTAGCTTGCTGAGCGCTGATATAGATCTACCAAAACGGCACCCCTTTTCTCTGCAACATCAAGCTCTGCTTTCGCTCTGTCCCTAAGTTTTATCAAGTCTCTTAGCTTTCTGTCTGCTTCTGATCTTTCCATAACCTTGTATTCCTCCACAAAGCTCTCGACGGTAGGAATCGTATATGGTAACTCTTCAGTTGATAGAAACATAGTTTCTCGGGCCTCCAATTTCTTGGCACTTTTTTCTCGCCGAACTTTAACGTAGGACAAGTGATCTTTCTCCTCTCGCAGCAGCGCCTCCGTCAAATAATCTCTCCTCAGCTCTGCCATTTTTACTTTCCACAATTGTTTGGGGTTGATAAATGTTCGAGGAGATGTTGGTGGAGATGCAGACCTTGCAGCACGATCTGCAGCGGAAATGTATGGTTTCTGAAGTGGCTCACGGTGAGAACCTGGTGGGTGAGGTACACCCTCAGCATAGCCTTCTTTCTTAGAAGAATTACTTGTTTTGCTCGTAGTTGAGGAGGAAGGAAACCTCCTTATAGTGCTGCGAACGATGGGGAGCACACCTGACTTATAACCATATAATGCTATTCTTTTACCCATGACTGTTTATTGATGGAAAGCCCAAGAAAATACCGTCGAGGAGTAAACGAACAAAAAGTTTAGGCGATTTTTTTTTATTTGTGTTTTTGCATTGTACCGCGGAGTCGAGCATAGTACATACATAAATCATCACTTCAAATTCAAGGCATAATTTTAACAATGTGATTGCAATTTAATATCGCTTACACCAAAATCGGCTCAGTTGTACAACTTTTGCTTGCACAGATCATCGACATGTCGACAGAAGACGTCTCAGCTCAAACTGAAGATTATGGTCAGATACCCTACGATGGGTCTGGACAATACTATCAAGATGAGGAATATGCAGGTGAGAACGAAGGCGAGTACTACTACGAAGTAAATTCAAATGAGTATGACTCCTCCAACTATAATGATAATCAGGAAATGCAGGCCACTGAGCAGACTGAGCAGACTGAGCAGACTGAACAGTCTGAGGAGACTGAACAGTCTGAGGAGACTGAAGTAGCTGAACAAACTAGTCATCTCGAACACACACAAGCATCTACTGAGCCATCAAAAGAACTTTGGCGGACTCCTAAGAAGCCTGCGAGGGTTGTACATGCCATGCATCTTCTCATTCAAGAAGCAGCTACCGATTACTTGTACAAAGTGATTTCAACAAAATCTCATGAAGAGATTCAACGACTCATAACAGATCGCAACCGTGCCACTGTGAAGGAGAATCTAGCAATGTATTGTGCCGACACTGGTGTTTTACAACGTGCAAAGCTGAAAATTTTTGACACTCTTCCTCAAGAACAGAGAGAATATTTAGTGGATGTATCTCCAGAACGTGATCATATTCGGAATCGGCTTGCCGACTTTCACGCAGTGCTGAAGTCTTTTGGTGACGCAATCGATGATATATACTACAAATCGTACGAATATAAGCAAGGAACAGGAGGTGAAGAAGTTCCTGAAGCTGTAATATTTGCGTGTGAGACATGGTACAAACAACGTGATGAGTACATGAAGAGCCGGGCCAATGGGCAAGCTGATAGTAATAATAAACGATTGGTAGGCAAAGTACCTGGCCACAACAACTTTGGCAACAATAATTTCGGAAACAACAATTTCGCTAATAGCGGCTTTGGAAGTAATAATTTTGGGAACAGCTTTGGGACCAACAATTTAGGTAACAACAACTTCGGAAACAACAGTAGGAGTTTGAAGAACTCACGCATGCATCCGTATATGCGTAATAACAACGCTGGGAACAACAACCCGATGATGCAGCACGGAAGTTTCAAATCAAATATGAATCTAAACAGTAATAATAATATGGGTATGAATATGGGAATGGGTATGAGCATGGGGAACCGCCGTGCAATGTCCAGAAATCAAATGCCAATGATGCAGTTCAATGGTGGAATGGGAAATTTTGGTGGACCTACGGCTATGCCGATGCAAAATATGAATCCGAACCCTAATATGAACATGCGTAGAGGACCTATGATGCCACGGAGGTCATTTCAACCGCAAGGTAAGGAATAATACTGTCTAAAGCAATTTTTGAACCTTCGTCGGAGATGTTATTGACTAAGCAATAAAGTATTTCCTATGCAGAATAGAGGCTTTCAGGGATTCAAAGGCGGCCCTCCATTACCACTGAGTTCGCCTCCGTCTTATCAGCCCTTTGACTCTAATCAAAACGGAAGATACCAGTATATTCCTCTTCCTGGGGACTTTATGATCAACTCCAACGATAAAAATGGAACGCCGATTCCATTACAATATCAGCCAATTGGGCGTATTAATGGTGTTGTCATTCGAGATCCACATGGAAATCTCGGCTTGAGTCAGTATAGCTTTAGTACGTATTGATTTCTTAATAAGGTCTGTTATTATTCAAAGTTTTGATATTGCTTATGTTATTATCCTATTGGATTATGTATGATATGAGTTTGAGTCATGGACTCGCCTGTTACCTCTATTATTATCAAATGATACGTTGAATCGTTTTTTGTCAATGCGTCTATAAACTTGGGACTATTTTCATTTTTTTTTTTAGTGCTTATCGTTATGATAGAGCTAGCATTCATATTTATTATTCTTTCACTAAGATCACATCTACCTTTATATGCTTCTACAATTACATTTTAGTCATTGCTCTTGCACGAGATAGTGACCAATGATTTGATCTTGCCATCTCTTTTGAATTAAAAATTTCGCTCAATGGTAGTTGTCTAATTCACCTCTGTTGGACTTCAAAATCATTTTCCTTTATAATTATAAATTTTGGTTCTATTTGACAGACCAACGATCCCGAATTAGCGCATCTCATAGCTGTTGTGATCTGTTCAATACGATTTTACTTTTCTGTTCTTTGAATTTTGATACCCAGTTACGTCATATGATTTACACTTGTCAATTGTATTTGAGCTTCTGCTCAATGGTGAATTGAGATATTGTCGGCACGTTTTAAAACTTTCGCGGACTCTCACTTGACAGATCACGTTTTAGCGACCTTTTCTCTTTTGATTCTTATTGTTCCAATTGATATAAGGGGTATCTGGTCTAGGAAACGATAATTATGTGAGGCTTTGGAAAACGGCTTACGCACAAAGGTTGATGTAGGTCGTTTGGTCCGCACTCAAGCAACTAGGAAGGATTTGGTAGGGTAGTCGTAGTTATGCCGGCTTAGTTTTTGTCAAAGGAAATTAAAGGGACTTGAGTTAGGGAGAGAATTCCAATCAGCCGCGATGAAAAGTACATCAGATTTTTCAGATTTCAGCTTCGGGTGCATCTAAGATTTCCTAAGGCACATTTACGATCGGCCTTTTCTTTGTGCTCCATATGAACGATTTGCAACTGCTTCTCAAAGATACGGAGTCTGATTCCGAAAAGATTTCTAGTGCTCTCTCTACTTTAGACAGCTTGGGATAAACATTAATAGATTACCACGGTTGGTATCAAACTAATCAAGCAGACCAAGCATGCTGTCTTAGTATTACCCGACTAACTAAAACTCTGAACAAAATTTTTTAGAATTAAGATCTCCGCAATGCTTGCAGCGGTAATCCATGCATAACAGCTAAAGAATGTTGGATTTCGGTATTTGCCAGTCGACCCGTGGAACAATTGAATATATAACTTTCTAACCAATGTTGACAACTGCAATAGCAGTCACAGGTACTTCCGAATTGTGCGCTAGGCATTCGACAAATCGCGCGGAATATAACCATTATCAGGGACCTTTTCGACACCAAGGTCAACAAAGCGAAGTAGTTTGCGCCATCAGGAGCGTTTAGACTAGCAGAATAACAATTAGCAATCAGACTACGTATATCTTATTCCAGAAGCATATCAGATTTATTCTTTGATATGAAAGGTCCAGCGAATGAATTAGTGCTGAGGTTATGCTGAAACGAAGAGTGGAGGGATATGACATAAACCTTAGGATATTAACAACAAAGAAGAATACCCGTGGTTGCCAACACCGCAACGTACGTTCAGCAGCTTCTTGCTTAACTTAAAATATGATATAGGAAATCCGTCGTTCACCATTCTCTGCATTGCAAGCTGCTTCCTCACGAGCAGAAAGCCAACCACGAGATTTGCATTTATTGGGAATATTGACGACGCAAACTGTAGCAATGAACGATATAGGAATTTTAATAATGGTAAGTGCTGTGTTTCGTCTCGCAAAGATTACAAACTCCATCTAGCTCCAAGACTGGAGAAACCAGATATTCCGCATGGACCCCAAAGGGGATAGATGCGGTAAAAGATTGCATGATGTGTTCGGAGTTCTTGCCTCTTGTACCCCGAGTTGAAGATATCACTATTTCCAACCTAGCAAGGAGTAAAAGTAATTAAATATCTCATGCCAAGAAGTTGCTTATAAATTTTACTAAATCCAGTTCCGAGATTAGATATATCTCATACGCTTTCAAAGCTTGACATCTATATTTCAGCAAGTTCAAAGGTGATAGTGAGATTACTGCGAATTTGGAAAATGCACGTTCCAAAAGTCTAAAAGGAATAGCAGCGACTGAGAGGACTGTCACTTTTTAATGAATACAAGCATATTTACAAATGGCATTGACAAAATTAAGTCTGTTTCCGTTAACGAAAGATGAGTCTTCATACTGGATACGTAGCCATATGCGGCTAAGTCCAATTGCAAGCCCGTCCTGAAAGGCAGGCAAACGTAGCACCATGAAGTCAGTCGGTCTTGCTATCAAGGATACGCTTCTCTCTTCACATAGTTCTGGTGTACCAACCCAGCGTCTCCGCAACAGAATTGATTCATCTAACAGCCGAAACCTTTTTGTAAAGTCAAATATTGAAGTTTAACGGAACACAAAATAACCGATCGTCAATTGACTAGACAACAACAACTACATAGGCAACAATTGAGAAAATCTCCTATCATGAACTACTGCAATTTACACCTACTTCAGTCCAAGATTGTTGACTGAGTGAATAATGGCCCGCATGAGAGTTGATAATGGATATCTTTGTGTGCCCCAAGATTCTCATATTTGTTTCATGTACTTCGATAACACGGTGCACCGTCAGAACGAGCGATAAACGTCCACTAGCTTTCCGCGAGAATATATGTGAATAAGCTCACATGAGCTTACGCAAAACCCAATCGCAGTCTCGGTGGTATCTTGATGCATCGCAGGCTAAAATAGCCTCTTGTTCGAATTGATTCGGTAATCCAGCGAGCTTATCGATTGGCTTGTGCTGCAGTTTTATTTGGCAAGTTCCTGGGCCAAAGTCTATCGCAATAGGCAATAATTTTCCATGAGTGTCCCGACAGATATCCCAAGCAACGACATCTTTGATCCATTAGCCTACATTGATGTCACTCAATACCGGGGAGTGCAATTTATCACTAGTTGGCGTGTGAGATGACTATGTAATTGAATACCGAATTTGTAAAATGGTCCTCACGATAAGATTGATCAAGGCACTGCCTATGAGACAACCGAAATATATTGTCTGCTGAAGAACCGATCGTCACTGTTAATGTTCAGAAAATCAAGACGTAAATTACAACACCTTGAAGTCATATGTCATAAATTATAGTTATTTGCTACTTATCCATGGATGCATGCAATTGAAACTTATTTCTGATTAACTTAGGCAGCGGACGTCGATGACTTACGTACGACAATGATGGCCTTCGGCGGTAGGCTAATTTCGCCTTATCTCTTGTGACATATTTTACATCCTCAAACCTACATACATTTAAACGTTCACCAAAATATCAGAAAATGGAGTAAATACAGCTCGAAATATAAATATGAAGCCCATGCCATCCATGTCCAAAAACAACTACGAGCAAATATAACTACGACACAATAACGACACAATAGCGACACAAAATTGCAATAGAGCAAAAACAGAAGATCGTTGACTATTGAAGCCATCTGAGAAATAGCAACGCAATGAACCATAAAGAATGTGCATACTTAAAGGGTCTTTTAAGATGTCCAGAAGGAGTCGATGTGGTGCAAGTGCTCTTTTTTTCAGATCAGGATTCCTCAGCTTTTAGTAAAATGCCTTGCGAGTAAGCTCAGATTTTAATTTAGCATTTTTGCCTTGAAATCACCAGTTGCGATACGGTAAATTGATTGATTGATATCGCACAAGAGGAGTCGTAGCTTTTTCAGCATCTCTCTAAGATATCATGCTAGGTGACCGACTTTACGAACGGGCATATAGGGAAACGACTAAAAACTATGTCAAAAGTCAGCTCAGAACCCCCCCATTCCAGAGAAATTCGTGGTTGTGGAAATAAGTGCCATCATAGGTGTTTTCGGGCCAACTCCGGGGGGTTGCTGGCAGTAGTTTAGAAGAGCAGACGTTAATATCAAACTATTTTTGACAGGTCACATAAATAACGTTAAGGTCACCGGAACAAATTTTCGACTTAGTATCGAACCTTATTAGAATCTTCACTGCGAAAATTAAGCGAGCGAAAACGATGACTATATTAATTAATTTTAAGCAGTCGAACGAAGTAAGTAAAAGTAAAATATTAAATAAATATTCTTCCTTCCACTTGCTCTTTTAGTGACAGTTCAAGTGCATTTAGCCACTGGGCCCTGTCAGCCTTCACCGCATGTTGTTCCACTTGGCTATTATTGCCATGTACTCGCCTATGTACTCTGACCGGCAGCTAGAAATCATATCCTTGTGCGCTATCTCGCGCTTATATCCTAGTTAATTATTTCCTAACCTACATTTTTGACCTAAAATTAATTCCAGTTAGTTTCTTCGAATGGACTACAGTCGTCTCGATATAAGGATATGATTTGGCGCTGGCTATAACGAAACAGGCAATGAATTTTCGTTATATCTAATATATTACCCTCCTTACTGATTCAATTGTGAATCGCTCCATCCGCTCGAGTTATCGTCGTCCATTTTTACAGTGTTTTCGTTATATCGAATATCGTTATATCGAGACTTGACTGTAGTGTTTCTGAAATTACAAATTTCAAAAAAAAGCATATTGTAATACTACAACTTGTATTAATTTTTTAAGCTGTTTTTAACTGCTTTATTATATATTCTAATACGATATATACTACATGCGATAAATTTTGTATGTTATTAAATAACGTTTAATGGTAGGTCCCGCGGCTTCATCGGCACAGAACAAGAATGACCTGAACTTTACCCGGCACAATCAGCTCTCCAAGTTTCCACGTGTTGTTTGTTGCCATAACCCAGATAGATCTTGAAATCTCTAAGTAAACTTGCACTTCACGATACGTATTTGCAAACATCAGATTGTAATTTGGCGGTTTTCCCACTTTATAACTTGTTCTGTTTTGCATTTCTTTGAAAATTTGTGCTCTAAGTCTATGTTTGCTGATTTATGAGCTGCTGTATTGTACTGATTGTTGATTATCTAAAAGTTGAGTTTGTGGTATTCAGTCCCTGATCTCGTGTGATCACTTTCTCTTCTTTGAAAAGCAAACTCAGAACTAAATAATTTCGCGTCTTCAGTCGTCGCACATTGCATATATACGCAAAGATGTCGACTATGAGAGGTAAAATCTTACGAGTGCTTCTGCACACCCTTAACGTTGATATATTTCATGGCATTCTCTCAAGTTGATCTTGAGGTCATATAGCAATTAAATATAGTAAAGCTACTACAGCGCTAAATATCTGCAGGTTTGGTCCAGTTTATCGCTGATTTGCGAAATGCAAGAGCAAGGGATTTGGAAGAAAAAAGAATTAATAAAGAATTGGCCAACATAAGGTATGGCTTCTTGGATGTTTTATGTTTGCATTTGTGCTGATGATGCCGTGCTACAGAAATAAATTCAATGGTTTGCCCCTTTTACATATACTTACTATTCTTGGAATTGGATAGAATTACATAGCTTATCAATGATAGATACGAATCTGAGCGGATACAATAAAAAGAAATACGTCTGCAAGGTAATAATAATTTGACGGGTTGTCACCATCATTTATTTATTGGTTCCTCTGACTGAAATTTAATTTAGCTATTATATATATACATCCTCGGCTGGAATGTTGAATTCGGTCATCTAGAGGCACTGAGTCTTATATCTTCATCCAAGTTTTCCGAAAAGCAAATTGGATATCTTGCTATAAGTCTACTCCTTCATGAGAATCATGATCTTATCAATTTGGTAGTTAACAGTATCCGAAAGGATCTGATGTGTGCCAATGAGATGTTTATCTGTTTGGCTCTACACGCTATTGCCAACCTTGGTGGCCGAGAAATGGCGGAGTCGCTTAGCACTGATATTCATAAGCTTTTGATCTCACCGTAGGTTGCATTCGCGCATATTTAAATGTATATAGGTCAAAAATCTAACTCGGCTAGTGTTTCGTCACCTTTTGTCAAAAAGAAAGCGGCTTTGACTTTGTTAAGGCTCTATCGAAAGTCACCTTCAATAGTACATAAGGAATGGGCGGAACGAATCTTGTCATTGTTAGATGATCCGAATCTGGGTGTAGCTCTCTCCGTTGCGTCACTTGTCACGGCATTAGCTCAGGACAATCCAGAATTGTACCGAGACTCATATCAAAAGTCCGCCTACCGACTCAAGCGAATTCTAATTGAGAACGAGGTTCCAGGCCATTACGTCTACTACAAGGTGCCTTGTCCGTGGCTTTTAGTCAAACTCTTTCGCATATTGTTATACTATCCTCCTACAGAGGACAATGTCGTCAGAACGATGCTATACGAGGTTATTCAGAAATTGCTGGATATGGTAGCAGATCCTGTGAAGAATATCCAGCAAAATAACGCTCAAAATGCGGTACTTTTTGAGGCTTTCAATCTAGCGATTCATATTGAATGCGAGTCCGAACTGATGAGCAAGATAGTGGTACGACTTGGTTTCTTTATATCGTCAAGAGAAACAAATTTGCGCTACCTAGGGCTTGATACGATGGCTCATCTTGCCTCAAGGTCCTATGACCTAGAACCAATAAAAAAGCATCAGAATACTATCTTCAACTCCCTTAGAGACCGAGACATTTCTGTTCGTCGAAAGGGATTAGATTTGATTTATAGCATGTGCGATTTTACTAATTCTGGTGTTATTGTTGGTGAATTGCTTAAATATCTTGAGGTTGCAGATTTTGCTATCAGAGAAGACATGGTTATCAAAATCGCTATTTTAGCGGAAAAGCATGCGATAGATCACAAATGGTACGTCAATACTTCTATAAAGCTTATTTCGATAGCAGGTGATTATGTTAGTGATGAGGTCTGGCAGCGAGTGGTTCAGATTATTTCGAACAACGAAGACCTCCAGCCGTATGCTGCACAAATCATCTTGGAATATTTGAAGGGTCAAACATACTATGAAGCATTGGTAAAAATTGGAGCTTATGTCCTTGGAGAATTTGGTCATCTCATCGTTGACAGCCCTGGCTGTTCTCCAATTGAACAATTTGTGGTGTTGCAAGATAAATTCCCAACTTGTTCACCCAATACTAAAGCTATGTTGCTATCAACTTTTGTGAAATTCGTCAATCTCTTTCCTGAGATCAAGCCTAATCTGGTTCAAGTTTTTCAAGCGTACTCGCAGTCGCTTGACTCGGAGTTGCAGCAGCGTGCTTGTGAGTATCTCACTCTCTCTTCTTTGACCTCCGATGATCTTATGCGGGTCATATGTGATGAAATGCCGCCATTTCCGGAGAGGACATCTGTGCTATTGTCTAGACTACACGAGAAGCATGCGCATTCTGAAGACAAGAGGACCTGGTTTATTGGTGGGCGGAGAGCGACGTCAGAGAGCGAGGCTTTAAAAATAAATGTAAGTGGCGCGCTGAAACGTGCATTTACAAATGTGGGGATGCCTATCATGGACGCCAACTCAAAAGATCTAGAGGCGCTGAATCTCAATGAATTGGTAAAGCCTCTGACAGCTTCGTCTGTGCAAAAAGGACCGCAACTGGTAGCAGGAGAGGACGTCTCCTCACTGATATCTCCGAACTGGGAACCAGGCTATAATCGTCTTTTACTTCGTACAGAAGGTGTCTTGTTTGAGGATAACCAGATTCAAGTTAGCATGAGATCGGAGTATAGAGGCTATATGGGATGCATCATTTTATACTTCAACAATATGTCTTCTTTGAGATATTCTTCTTTGTCTACCACTATTCTCAATCCTGCTGGCGAAGATAAGATTACTATTACTTCTCCTAATTTCCCTGATCCCACTCTTCCCGAGCAAGGTCAGTCTCAGCAGATGGTGATGATTGAGGCACACCAACCATTCAATATTTCGCCTATAATCAAGATTAGCTATATCGCCGGTTCACTGCAGAGCTTGTATTTGAAGCTTCCTTTGACATTATTTAAATTCATGGAGCCCGTTGATCTTGACATTGACACTTACTTCAAGCGTTGGCGGCAAATTGGAGCTGGCACTCGCGAGGCACAGCAGATATTTAAATTTGCTTCATCATTTGGCATGCAAAATGACGGCGAAGAATATTATGATAAAAATGGACAAGGTATGTCTGAACATGCCCGAGAGGCAATGGTGCATTTTCAGGAAGACGTTGTTGCAGCATTTAACTGGGGTATCGCTGAGCATGTTGATCCGAACCCAAACAACACGGTAGCGGCCGGCGTAATCAACCTGCAAAGCTCTAAGCTTGGATGTCTCATGAGACTAGAACCAAACTTCGAAGCCTGTATGTATAGATTGACAGTCAGAGCTACCGATGAAAGTATTCCTGCTCTGTTGATTGAGCCTATGATTGAAGCTCTAAAGCGAGGTCGAAGAAGAAAAAACATTCCGTCGTAACACACAACATAAATGCAAGATCTGTTATATGCTGGTATATCTATTAGAATTTACTTCATTAACGGAGCAAGCCTCTATCTCAATCACTTTATGACTTTCTGGTCGAAGATTCAATACTCTTGAATGACTTACAAAGTCCGATCAAGATGAACTGATTCTATATCTACGCATATCTTAGAGCTCCTGGAAAATAGGCAAGAGAAATTGTTAAAAATTTAGTAATAGAACGTCGACGCCAATTGATCCGAATATATTATGCAAAAGGAAACATAAAACACCATATCTAACTCCAGCAAAAAAGAAAATTTGTCGGCAACCTCCCTTTCTCCCTCAAAGTTTGTAGCAGTTCATCAAGATTATGATTTTTCTTGCTCGTCCAAAATTTCTATAGGATGACGCGGTTGGCGCAGGCCAAAAATTGTAGTACCCACGCGTACACTAGTAGAACCCTGCTTGATAGCCTCTTCGAAATCCGCACTCATACCCATGCTCAACTCGAGATTAACTAGACCAAGCGATTGCTCTATCGTCTGTTTCACCGAAAGCAATGTCTATGCGGATTAACGCAAAGTTCTTTGTCAAGAAAATGTCTTAAACTAATTATTACCTTAAAATCTTCGTTTTCAACCTTTGAAGCATTGGAGCGAGCAATGGCACCGATGGTCATAAATCCCATCAACCTCAAGCTCGAACAGTTCTTGACAACATGGCTCGCGAGCTCAAGGACTTCCTCACCTGGTGTAACACCAGATTTGCTCTTCTCGCCAGAAGTGTTGACTTGTATAAAGATATTCAGCCGGCTAAAACCTGATCCCGCGGACGCGATAAGCTGTTGTCGGACGTCATTCAACTTGCTTGCTCTTTTCAGTGTATCCACTGACTCAACAGCGAACAGATTCGGAATAGACGAGGCTAAGGTATTGCACTTATTTGTTTGAAGGCTACCAATGAAATGCCAATGGATATCACTAGGAAGCTTCTCTTATTAGAATATGCCGAGACGTAAATGTAGCATGAGCACCCTTACCACTTTAGATTTCTCGATAAGTTCCTGCAAATAATTTTCTCCGAAATGACGGTGACCATAATTGTACAAAATCATGATGTCTTCAACGGGCTTTAGCTTGGAAACTGCTACTAAACGGATCTAGTACATTAACACTACAAATGAAGAACTAACCATGAGACAAAATAATCATTACATTATCTCTACCGTTGGCAACATTAGAGATTCGAGACTTCACGGTCTCAATCGCACCTGTCAGATTTTCGATCCGTTCCACATCCAAATTGAAAGACACAGACATAGACGACATATTGAGATAGTGATTTAAATTCGTTACAAATTGGGTGATAAATGGACGACGTGATATTGTTATCAAACTTGGCATTTAAAGAACCGAGGTGAAACGCATATGACCAGCCGCAAAAATTCTTCACAAAATGTTAACGACATGTCCAATTTTATTAAATCAGCGTATAAAAAACAGCTTCAAATAAAATTGATTGCTTCAGAAATATAAAATTGAAAGTTTAATCATAATATTTCATGATTAGCATGGTAACGTAGCATCACGAGCATCACAAGGATATATTCACATACAGACAACTGCGAAATAATCAGAAGGACTACTTACACTATAGTTCTCAAGGAATCCAAACCTTCTCAGAATTAGCAAATAATATTCCAAATATTTCCAAAAGATAGCTTGATTACAAAAAACGTCAGAAAATCTTTTCCGCATAGGATATTTATAGAAAATATCCTTTGGAATTTGATAGTACATAAGAAAACATCATACGGAAAAAATAGTCCTAATGAATAAGCCAGCACCTACCTTATGCAACCAATTAAGTCCGACCAAAGTCTATGAATAATAACGCTTTACGACAATTAGGTTCGATGGTCTTCTTTAAACAATTGTAAAAACTATGTAACTATTTCAAATCAGAGAGAATAGATCAAGATCAGAAATCCGATTGAGTTTGGCTAAAGGAGTCGAATCTTCACAGTACATACATAAGACTGGGGCGACAAAGAATCATCACGATAATCTATTCTCTGTTTGAAATAGTTAATAGATAGAAAAATTGATCATACCTTCATTTCAAATACTGTTCTGATAATATGATTAGTAAAATTGTTTTCTTGAATTTCAGAAACCGAAAAAACTTTTTTAACTTAGAAGTAGTACGGGTAACGATACTCACGTGAGACATGTCATGACTTACCACGGAATTAGCCTCATTCCCTAACACCTATCTCATGAGAAAACTGATCTGCCAGTTGCTAGACTGTATTATTGTAAAGTAGTGTCATACCTACTGTTCGAAGAAGGGATTAGTAGTGGATATTGTATCCATAGGCTACTAGTAAATTCAAAATAATTGGGATAATGTGCAGAAGTAGATTTCTATTGTGTGAAACTCTGTTAGACCTTGCCATTGAGACCTATACACCATTCCCAGTGCCATTTCAACATATTGATTTCCTTCACTAGATAATCCATAAATCTAGTGTTTGATATGCAGTGATATCTGCGTTCTGATCGGATTTAATCAAGTAATACTTGCTGATTTTGGGTGAGATCATACGGCTTGAGCGCCAAAGTATTTTATCGTCGACAGTGACGGTTCATCTGCTTCTCCCACCTTGTCGGTTCCTAGGCACGAGTAAACAATAGGCCTATTTAAAACAAATGAACGGTACCTGGTCCTCTAGGAATGAGTCGGTAAGATTCTTATTCTGCAAGATTTATGGTCATATTTGCGTATTGTCGGTTGCTGACATGCAGATCGTGTTGGGCCCGTATCAGTACATCGAGGCTCATCCGGGAAAAGATTTCCGACAGACGTTTATCGACGCATTCAATCGATGGCTAGATGTTCCTTCCCACTCGCTAGAAATAATCAGCAGATCTATAACGATATTGCATCACGCTTCCTTGCTGTAAGTGTTTGGCTTAATATACATGGTGTGTTCAAGCGATGTAGACGACAGCTGATGATATTTGACAGAATCGACGATGTTGAGGATTCAGCTACCATGCGACGAGGCCTTCCAGCAGCTCATGGCATTTATGGTATTCCGCAGACTATAAATTCATCGAATTATGCATATTTTCTTGCTCTGCAGAAACTTGAGCAGCTTGACAACCCAGCAGTGTTCAAGATCTTCACAGGTGATTTGCTCTTGTGACAGAAATAATCTCAGTGACTTACGAATATCTAGACGAAATGCTAAACTTACATCGCGGCCAAGGGTTAGAAATATACTGGCGTGATACTTTGACTTGCCCTACTGAGGAACAGTATATCGATATGGTCAAAAATAGTACGAAACCCTACTTAGCTGAGGTGCGCAATATTTACTGATGCTTTTACAGAAACAGGTGGCCTATTTAGACTAGCAGTCAGGCTGATGCAAGCTGAGTCGATTTTAGATCTGTGAGGAGTCAGTCGTAACTTGCTCTGCTTTCGTTGTTTCTAATGTGACTAGTGATCTTGTGCCTTTAGCCAACTTGATTGGTGTTCTATTCCAGATCCGCGATGATTATCTCAACTTACAATCTGACCAGGTAGGGGTTTGATTATCAAGTCTCTCATATCTCAACTTGTCAAAGCTGATAGTGATAGTATTTCAAGAAAAAGGGTTATTGCGAAGACTTAACAGAAGGGAAATTTTCTTTTCCGATAATTCACAGTATACGAGCGGATAAAAAGAATGACCAAATTATGAGTAAGCCGTTCAAGTAAAACCTTGCATATTTTTTTCTGACATAGAGCATAGATATAGTAAAGCAACACACTTCCGACCATCTCATCAAGCAATATGCCGTATCGTACATGCGTGATGTGACAAAGAGCTTTGAGTACACCACCAGCGTCATGGATAAGTATGGTACCATGGTGAGAGACGAAATCCAACGATTGAATCTATCGCCAAATTCTTCTCTCGAAAATATATTAAACAGTATCGTAGCCAGGTAGTTTTATTTTTGGTATGTAAATAAAATATATAGTTGTCATATAAGAATCTAAAAGCCAGTCGCTCAACACAATGGCTGAGCTTTGCATTATTTATTTTCTAGTGTTTATTTCACTTGCTTAAAAAGTCAAATATTATGGATCTCTACGATTGAGTTCTATTATTTAGTTTGGCATACTGCTATTGCAGCGCAAGCAGGATCATATAGCACTCAAGTATTATAATAAATATAAGCATACACATATCTACTTAAATAGCTTCCGGAGAGAGATCTGTCCCTCGTCTGCCCTTGACAACACCTTAGCTACAGCAAGCTCAAAATCTTCCTGTGTAACATGAATTCGTCGCTCCCGAAGAGCATACATGCCTGCCTCGGTACACACACCCTTAACTTCCGCACCTGAACATCCATTCATTTTCTCTGCAACCTTGTGTAAGTTAATTCCTCTTGTCAAGTTCATAGACCTTGAATGAATTCTTAAGATGTCAGTACGAGCCTCGAGCGTAGGGGGAGGGAACTCGATTTTCCTATCAATACGACCTGGTCGCAACAATGCTGGATCCAAGATATCCAATCGATTAGTGGCCATGATCACCTTGATATTCTTTGTGGACTCAAATCCATCCAACTGATTCAGAAGCTCGAGCATAGTTCGTTGCACTTCCGAGTCACCTCCACTTGAACCCTCCACTCGAGTGGACCCAATAGAATCAATCTCATCCATGAATATAATACTGGGCGCATGCTCTCGTGCCATTACAAAAAGCTCACGGACCATCCGGCTTCCCTCGCCAATATACTTTTGGACCAGCTCTGAACCACTCACACGAATAAATTTACACTCAGTGTGATGTGCCACCGCTCGAGCCAGCAATGTCTTACCAGTTCCAGGAGGTCCGTAGAGCAAGACACCTTTGGGCTGCGCAATACCCAAAGATTCAAATAGTTCTGGATGCTTGACAGGCAGCTCGATTACCTCCTTGATCTCCTTGATCTGTTTGTCGAGTCCACCAACCATCTCGTAAGTACTGTCTGGCACCTTTTCAACCATCATCAGTGATACAAGCGGATCAACCTTGTTTGGCAAAATCTGGTGCAACTGGTATGTATCTGATCTAAGGCAGACACGAAGACTTGGAGTAATCTTCTTGATATCAATGTCCGGCGAGATATCAACTACGTATTTGCCCTCTGGATGGACTTTAACAAGCACCTTCGTCTTACCCATCGCTTTCACAACTTCACCAACATAAGAACCAGGCTCTTGCAACAGCTGGAGCTCTTCTCTTAACAGGCGTACTGTTACCGTTATTTATGTTAGTATCACATCACAAAAGCAGAGTTTTGCCTCCACGATTGGAGAGTAAACAAATATTATTAACCTTTCGCATTAAGCGCATTTCGCTGAGCTTCCAATCGTCGAAGATTTTGAGTTTTCTCAGTAATCTGAAGCTCAGTCTCCTCGATTTTCTGTGTATAGTACGGCTTGATGCCGCTCTCTCGCGTGATCGAAACCGTCATGATGATGAGAGTATATTGTGAAGGCGGGATAAGTAAAGGGAACTGTTAGGAACTATCGATTTAAATCTCACACCTAACCCTTATTTCATATTCTCATTAAATATGTCCCGTAGCGGCAGAACCATCGTGATCGCACAAGCAAGACACCAAGTCACAGAGTAGATGATTCAGTAGAATGGCATCGGTATTTTAAGAAAGGCGTAAAAATTTTTCGTCTTTGAAAATAATTTGGTCGACCATCTCCAAAAGGTTGAATGAACTTTTACCTTGTACAGAGTACTCGCCTCATTCGGTTCTCAATTTTACAGATTTGTCATTTAAACTACTTAGGAAGTACTCTAGAAATATCGCGCTGTATTTAGAGATGTATCTTCATGTTGAAGAACTTGGAGAGTATCAGCAGTGTGCAATAATTAATAATTCGTAATATCTAACCGAAACCTCACTTCCAAAATCTGGTCAACCCAAGGTTTAATTTTGATACCACTACCCACCCACACTCGGCAAACTGCCTGACAACAGTGCCATTACAAGTTTTCGATTAGCCACTGAAATTTTTGATAAAAATTGGCAAATTTAGGAGAGGCTGATTCTTATGAATTCAAATTGTCTATGAATTCAAATTGTCTATGGATATCAATTGAATGTAATAGCACCGATAATTTTGATGTCCTCTAGCTATCCTTTGGAATTAAACGTCACACTACCGTTCGTTTGCCGTTTCTTTATTGTATAACCTTTTTAATATCTAGAATATGCAAGATCAGAGCGAACTTGATCGGTTTCGTGCAGAATGGCAGAAGGAAGTCTTAGAGAGTAGACACAAAACTACCAGCAGTAGTCGAAATGGCTCTGTGCGTGCTACTGTCAACGACAGAAATCATAATAGCATGGCTCGAATGGCCAAAAATGCTGATCATGTTACCGCGGCGAGGCGAGAAAATTTAGTGGTTACCACTATGAAAGTGGAGGCTCAGGCCAACAAAGATAACGACGAAGAAGAAGAAGAAGAAGAAGGAGGAGGAAGAGGAGAAGAAGAGGCAGCCGAGGAAGAGCTTCAGGAGGAGACGACAGATGACGATAACAAACTTGAAGAAAACGGTTTAAATGAACTCATTATGAATATCATGATACAGAGCGATGAAGACTTATCGGAAGATTTCATCCAGCAACCTGTTCAGCTTGATACACCCACTATGCGAAAACAGGAAACAACATTTGTCGATTCGACAACAGAACAATCCCCCGTGCCGGCTCTGTCAAAGGATAACGACAATGAATCTGAAGAGGAATTGCAGCTCACGAATTCAAAAAAAGCTATTGAGCTTTATGAGTTGGCAGTTGAGAAGGAGCACAATGGAAATCTTGCCGATGCGTTGAAGTTCTACAGACAATCATTCAGAATAGATGATTCTGTCGACAAACTGTATCGCAACAAGCACTTTCCAGTGGGTTCGTTCGCAAATCGCCCACCTGAGCCATCATGCAAACAAACGACGTCATCGCTTCCCAACGGTGTCCATCAATTGCTGGAGGATTATTCCGAAACGACTGTAGAGCCTGGAGACGAGACTTTACCTTCCCCACTTATGACGCTACCAAATGAAATCATCTCACAAATATTTCGTATTATCGCGCTTCAGGATCTCTCATCTTTCACTAAAGTTTCATATGCGTGTCGAAAACTTGCTTTTCTGGCTTATACCGATACAGCCCTATGGAGAAGTCTCTGCCTGGCTGAGTATTCGCGGATGGTGTACGAGGAGGAAGTAGACGAGCACGAAGCTGTGCATCTATGGAACGATAACTGGCGCACGATGTTTTTAGAGCGTCCTAGAATCAGGTTCAATGGTATTTACATCGCTACTTGCAATTATCATAGATATGGAGTGTCTGACTCTTGGAATGCGCCAATTCACATTGTGACATACTATCGATACATGAGATTTTTTGAGGATGGAGCTTGCATGACCTTGCTCACAACTAAAGAGCCTTTAGAGATCGTTTCAGAATTTCATCGGAGTGCTCCTATGAAGGGTATGTCGATGGGTAGCTGGCAGATGTCAATGGATGGGAAAATACGAATCGAGACTCAGGCTCCCGTGGCGAAGTACCTTTTTCTTCAAGAATTGGAGGTATGCAAGTTTTCACTCTCTATGCATTAGAGGATATATAATTGGATGGAGTACTAACTGAATTCTAAAGATTAGAACCTCTGGAAGAGGCCGACACAATAGACTAAACTGGATACATTTTTATTCCGTAAACAGGCTGACAGCTGATCAAATCGAGTTCCCTCTTCCCCATGAAAAGCCATTTTATTTCTCAAGGGTTTTATCTTACGATCGTAAAGCGCAACATACAGTAGTAGCATAGAGGATAATAGATTTTTTGATATAATATACGTTGTAAACATCTTATATTTGTCCATTATCAGGCCGTCATTTCAAGATGGGGCTGATACCCTAACCCAACTCATTTTTCCTCCATGCTCTCATAAGTCAAGAGGTAACGGTATCGCCTTATATTGTAATGCCTTTTCACATGAAGTTCAAAGGCATGTGGGCCTTGCTGATTTTTAACCCAGAATAACAAGTTTAAACACAGATGTCCTTGTTTTCACATTCTGAAGATCACTTTGCTGTTTCTTCGATTCTTTCTCCTCCCTTCAATGAGCTTTCTTCGCTTTCATCTCCTCCTCCTGGTACAGCCCTGCTAAGCGAGCAGGAAACCCAAGCATACACAGTCTTCCTAGATCGGATCGCTCTTGATCCAACCGCTGATCTCCTGGGAGTGGATATATTTCCTCCGTCATTTGCATATGAGTACGACGGTGTCCATGGAGCGGCTGTCGTGGCGGAACATTGTGAGGATGGAGCCATAGAACTAGCGCCTGCATTGTCAAACTCATTCCACGAGAATTTTCTTATGAGTCATGATGACGCATGTGATAATTTTTACGGAGAGCATACGAACAGACTGAATCAGAGTTTTCAGCACTCTTCAGACTATCAAGTTGAGCCTTCTGAAAGGGTTGTGTCACCCGAAGAAATGGCTGAAATGCTCAGAGCTAAGGAACGCGGTAGAGGCCTTGCATTTGGATCTGATCCTCGCTTTAAGAATACTGGATTTAGCCTAGTAGCGGATGATAATGACTTTAGAAACAATAACAACAAGACGGAAAATTTCAAGGAACACAGTAAGGCTGAAGATATTCTTCGACAGATGAGCACCAGCTGGAAGACTACCGAAGTGGTAAACGAATACAGCCCAGAGCGTATTAAACCAAAGAGAAAGTCCAAAAAACGGCAGTCCGATGCATCAGCACTTCCGAACCGGTCTTCATCCAATGGCAACAGTCAGAAGATATCGCCATCTATTGCCATAAGGAGTGTATCGCCTCGCTCGTCGTCATTGCTAATTTCGTCAGCGACGCTGGGAGCATCCACTTCGTCATCGTCATCCGTCTCGTCAGTGTCTTCGGCATCATCATCATCATCGTCGTCATTATCATCAGCTTCTTCATCAGTGCTGTCTAGCTGTCCTGTTGTAGCTCCTGTCGTATCAGTCCCAGAAAGGGAAATGCTCACAGATGCCCAAAAGCGTGCAAATCACATATCGTCTGAGAAAAAGAGAAGGGACATGATTAAGCAGGGCTTCGAGGAGCTATGTGAGCTGGTGCCTGTGTTAAGACATGAGCATGCGAGTTCTATGGTAAATTCTGCGAAAACTACTGATGGAGAAAAAGCTGGATCAACTGCTGGCTTCAGTAAAAGCACAATTTTGGGGCATGTTGCTGAATATTTCGAGGAGATTGCATGGAAGAAGAAAATATTGCGGGAAATGGTTGCTGAACTGGAAGGACCGGTGTAGTTTTGCCTATTGTCCTTCCAGTCCCTTTTTATTTGTTCATTTGGAGTTATGGACGGCGTTGCGATTCCTCTTACTTTGATTACAGTAATAATGATAATAATTATAATTATAATAGCCACGAGGCTGTAGTAATCACAGCTTATACTACACATGCAACTGAATTATCGGAATAGTAGCAACCTATATACCAAAAGAAACACATATCCGGCTTATATTCTCCTCAAGTCACACTTGACATCTCCACAAGCTATGAGCTGTTAGTCGCACCAAGCCATTGTAATGTAAGCAATAATAATTTGAGCAATATGGCAACTGGTAGATAAAGCCCTCCACCCAAAGTATCAACCCATTTAAACTAAAGGAACATAAAACATGTATACGATTTGTCTATCATGCTTTCCAAAAAACAATATCAACAACTAGAAAAATAGGCTGTATCCCAATTATGTTATGGATACTTGAGTGATCGTGCCGAAATGAGACTGCCAATCCACGATCACTGTATGTCTTATTTCTAAAGGATGGGAGTAACTAGGATTATTAGACTCACATATTCGGAACGTAGAAAGGCCTATCACCAGGAAAGAGAGCAATCTGCGCATCTTCAGCTGAACTGCTATACCAGAATCCACCCATTGCTACCACATATGTCAAAATTAAAATAGAGCCCTAAATTGGTCAGTAAAGAAAATATCAGAAAATTTATAGTCCTACCTTGAAATAGTTCGACCGGCCCTCTGCATAAATATATGACAACAAGAAGACACATAATACGACCATGACGAGATCCCATCTCGGAAACACCAGGCTGAATGTGTAGTCCCTCAACATCTCATAATCTGCATAATTCCAGACACTAAAGAGGACAAGCGCTGGAATTTGAAGAAGACATACTTGCAAAACATATGCGGATCCAATTTCCATGCTGAGCGCAATATTGCCGTTCATAGCAAATGAAATAGCATTCAAAAACTCTGTGGTATTAGGCACCAGAGCGAAAAGAGTGATGCCGAGGAACTTCTCATCAATATTAACGCTGTCAAGTACTACATCGACGGTGTCGACTAAGATCTCTGCAATAACAGCGTACAAAATTGTTGCACCGAGCAGTACAATTGCAGATTTCTTTCTGCCCCAATTTGGTGCATCATGTCCTGAGGACGTCATCGGCACCTCAGCTTGATCAGGAGTACCAGATGCCGCATTTCCGTCAGCCAATGGCTTTGATTTTACTGTCCCGGATTTAAATTTTCTCTTGTTGTCTGCGGCCTCTGCAGCAGATTCGACCTTCACAGATTGTGGTGAAATCTGTCGCGATAATTCTTCTGAAGCAGGAAACTCAATTAACGGTAGGGAATCTTCTTGTGAAGACGTATTACCACTTGTCAGAGATTGGCCAATCATTGGAACCTTATATCCTTGACCATTAGAACTTTCGTTAAAGACAGGCGGAGGACGAGGAAGGGGACTTATTGCTGCATCATCGGCTTCATTGGGCGTAGATGAGGAAGGGTGTGTAGAGGACTGACTTTGCCAAATCATAGCTGCGTGTGTACGCAGTGTGAACCAAGTTCCAATGCAATAACATACAAATAGTAACACTGAGCAGAGATAACTAAATGGCTTGACAGAACGATTGTAAAATTCATCATTGAGAAGAGGACCAAGGAAGAAAGTGCAACGTCGACAATCGGTCTGGCCAGCATAAGCTCGTCGCTCGATATCAGTACAAGGCTTGCAAGTGAGCTCGTATGAGCCATAGACTTGATAGAACAGAGTAGGTGCGAAAGCACAAATAATAACAAACAGAAGCATGGTAGAGCTTACTCCTGCAGATTTTGGATTGTAGCGCTGCGTTTTCCGCTTGAGAGCACCGCTACACATAGACAATCCAGGCATGAGCAGAACACCAGCTAAAATACTGCCAATGACACTACCTTCAACAAGGCGACCTTTGCCTTCGGTCAGTGCGATACAGTACAGAAAAATTTCAACGATTGTAGAAAAGAATGCGTTGATAGCTGCACCCATGCCCATAGACGACTGTGCAGATATCGAGGCAACGGCTTGACCTATGAAATAGGCCAGCGGGATGACAGAACTTAGCGCCAAAACAAAGATAACACCCGGCGCAGTAACGACAGTATGTGCTCCAAGGACGTGCACGAACAAGTACTGGTCGAATATCGTGAAAAAGACAACGAACAACAAGTTCATTAGGAACACGTTCGTTCCGTCGACGGTGTATTTATAATAGTTCCATCCAAATGCACGATATGTACACAATAAGACCGAGCTATTTTTTGGTGTGGTGGCGCGCGAATACGGGCCATCGAGATGATATGATAAAGCCAAGGGGTGACGACGGAGGTGAGAACACAAGTGAATTGTCACTCGAGCCATTGGGATGCTAAAAACCAAGAACCAAGAACTAGCAGCAACAATCAGGAGCATCGGGTACACAAGGGTGTAAAAGAAGATGTAGAACATCACTCTACCAAAACTCCATCTCCCACGACCAAATAGACGCCGCTTAGCGAAGTAAGAAGTTTCACCAGCCGAAGAGTCTGAAATAGAGTCCGTATCACTGCCAGTAGTACTGGCAATGGACGAGTCACCTAGTAGTGACTCTGTTTCGGAAATGGAATCCAGGCTAGTACGGCGATTCAGAGAATGATGGCTGTGATGTGGGGTCACAATTCGCTTTCTCGACGATGGTCCAAAGAAAAGCCGACCATGCTCTAAATCACCAGCATTTCTCCATTCTTCGTATTCTCCAAGAGAACGACCCTCACCCTCGTCCTCGAGCGCATAATGCTCATCCTGTTCCAGCTGGACGAACTTACCAAATGGGTAGAGAAGATAATTCCCCAAGCCATAAAGAGACCGGCCGTACTCTCTGGCGGAGTGACTCCAAAAGAAAACCAAGAGGATGGAAGCAGAACCCTGGCAGACAATCCAAAGAAGGACTCCGAAAAGAGCCGACCACACACAGTTACCTATCCACACTATCCAAGAGATCTTCTTTCCGGGCGTAGAATGGATATCTCCTTCAGCTATTCGCTGAACAGACCGCGATTTCTTGTACAACGCAGGCTTCCAGATACGTATACCAAAGGGATGCGACTCGTTAATCGCATCTTGACGTTCTCGAAGCGTAAAGGACTCAACGCTGGCAGTATCGCTAGAGTCAAAATATTCGTCGTCACCGTTGTGAATCCGAGGAGTTGAAGTTCCACTCTCATCCCCAATAGGGTCGCCGGCTGAGGCTTCTTCTGACTCGGCAGATATTTCATTTGCTTCATCATTCAAGTTGTGACGTCGAGCATGATGATGTGAAGAGGGTTCAGCGAAACGAACTTCCGCAACCGACGGACGATGTCCGCCTTCATTTCGACCAGAACGCTTGCGAGAAGAGTTTATTCGATGACGATATGAAGAAGAGCCGGAGGTCGCAGCTAAACGTTGGTCAAATTCGACCTCTTGTTCAGCATCTTCTGCTGAAAATGAACGATATTGCCCAACCGCCGGTCTTGGACGCAGAGATTGAGAGGGAGTGGAGCTAGAGGGCCCCCGTCGAGTTGTTGCATTCTGTCCGTTCGCAGACACGGACGCCTGTGACTGGTCTAATGTAGACTCCATCTGCAGACTTATTTGCTTCTAGATGTGTCACTGGAGAAGTAAAAATATCGATAATCGGTGATATCACGTTCAGTAAGTTTCATCTTACGGCTGCGAAAGGAAATGGGTCAATAATCAAGCCACACGTAAACAGCACAGCCTCAAGATAGTGAACCGATTGGCGGTGCATCTGTGCATTTAGCGGAACCACGATGACGTGAGGAGCAGCCACATTTGGCAGATAATATGTTTAGAGCGCCGGAAATCGGAAATTAACACATCTCTCAAAAGGCTTTCAGCGTCAATCTTCCCACTTGAAGTCAATGCTTTTGAGTTTCGAGTTTGATTGATCTAATTTTACAAAATCTAAAGCTATCGTTGCTCTTACCGTGCTTTCAATAGATCATGAGCGAAAAAGCTGCTAGAGGTGCTGAAGTTTTGCCGATACAACTCGAATCTGATCTGGTGATCGTCCACTCGTATCCTCTGAGTGAGAGTTCGTTTCATATCAACCCCGAAAAGACCGAGCAGATATCTGAAGAGCGCAATGCGACGGTCAAGTCGCTACGCCTTCTTCTTACAAAACTGGTTGATGCTGGTCTTAGGTTTCAATGCAGACACAATCGACCTGGGTCGATCTTTGTGTTTGTAAAAGCGCCAGAAAAGGTCGTTGCTGCCGCTTTGTACCAATCTCAGTATGTTCCCCTTTTAATTGCGTCGCAATTTCAAGAGAGTAGGAGCTGAACGCGATTGATAGGATTCGTGATTATCTCTTTGGAATTCGTACGTCTAGTCCTTCGGAGCCTAACTTAGCCGATCTGTCGAGTGAAAATCCTGATTTCACCATAGCTGAGCGACTGCGGCTCGTGAACCATCTCCTGACGTCACCGGAAAAGGAAGGCGGACTCGGGATCACGCCGAACGAAAACGACTGGAAGTTTGTTACAACTATTTTTTCACTTCATGATCCAGAATTCGATAAGGTAATTTTATCAATTTTGTAGGTATCGTAATCGTGCTGACTGTCTGGTAGCAATGGGTCAAAAGATGGTCGACCAAATGGTTTCTCGACAACGACGAACTAAATATTTTGCGCAATTACTTTGGTGAAAAGGTTTGATTCTATTGAAAGGTCTGCAAGAAGATGAGTGATAGGTGTCTGATGGCATAGGTTGGCATATATTTCGCCTTTCTACAATACTACTTTCGCTGGCTGTTCTTTCCAAGCGTCGTTGGTATACTAGGCTATTGCTTTCTTCCGCCTTTCTCTCCCATATATGCAGTTATCTCGTGTCTCTGGTCCATTGTTTTTGTTGAGTCATGGAAACGTCGTGAAGTCGAACTCGCAGTTGAATGGAGTGTCATGGGCTGCTCTCAGCTGCTTACCCGTCGCGCAACCTTCAAAGGCGAAAGGACTATTCCTGATCCTGTCAGTGGACATCTAGTTTCATACTATCCTCCATGGAAGCGTGCACTTAAAGAATTTATGGCTATTCCAATGGCTCTTGGAGCTGGTATGGTGCTCACAATTATTCAAGCACTTGTGTTCTCAATTGAAATATTTTTATCTGAGATCTACAAGGGCCCACTTAAGCAATACCTGGTCTTTCTGCCTACGGTACTATTAGCGTTGCTTGTCCCTACTGTCACTGCCTTCTATAGATTAATCTGTGTGAGGATGTCCGAGTGGGAAAATCATGAAACAAAGCGAACCTTCCAGGTAGCTATGACACAAAAGATGTTTGTTCTCAACTTTTTGACCTCGTATATGGGCTTGTTCTTGACTGGCTACGTCTACCTGCCGTTTGGGCATCTAGTTGCACCAAATCTTGATTTTATCAGCATCACCGTCCAGAAAATTATTGGTGATTATGCTATCACATCGAAAGACTTTTCTATAAATACTCTACGCCTCAGGCAGCAGTATGTATACTTCACAGCTACAGCTCAATTCATTAATTTTTTTGTTGAAACCATCTTGCCCTATATACAACGCCGCGCTTTCAATGAAGCGAAGAAGCTCTCGAAGAGAGTGACTGGCTCAAACGAGGCGATTATTGAAGACGACCAGGTGGAGCATGCGTTCTTGACTCGTGCGCGCACGGAGGCAGAGTTTCCCGAATACGATGTCGACGAAGACTACAGAGAGATGGTAGTACAGTTTGGATATCTCAGTCTATTCTCTACTGTCTGGCCTTTGGCACCTCTCTTTAGCTTTATCAACAACTGGTTTGAATTGCGTGGTGATGCCATGAAGATTAGTCTTGACGTGCAGCGACCTATTCCAGAGCACTGCGAATCTATTGGACCATGGCTTGAGTGTGTACTGCTTGTTCTATGTGTGATAGAATTGTATTAACGTGCCCCTAGCAATCTCGGATTTTTGACTTGGTTGGGCAGTATTACGACCTCCAGCTTTGTAGCCATGTATCGACAAGGCATTCATATGAACTCCGAAGCGGAGCGCGAAAAGCTCGTTCAAACACGACCCTGGACTATTCTGTTTATTGTGCTATTGTCAGAGCACATCTACTTCTGTGTGCGATATCTTGTATCGCTATTGTTTGAGACTTTCGAGAGTAAAGCACTACAACAAGATCATCGTGAGATGTATCTTATCCGTCAGACAATGCTCGTGGATAAGTTTGGGGTTAGCCGCGAGGTATCTGGACTCAAGGAACAGGTTGAGAGTGGCAGCACTCCGGAGATTGTTGAAAAAGTTATCAAGGATGGGTCAGAGACTACAATTATCGTAGACCCAGAAACACTCAACGCCGAGATTGAGGAAGGAATTCAGCTCATGAAGAAGCTTATGGGTAAGGCAGCTGCCGCGAAGAAGAGCGAATAGTGTTATTACTGCAATTTGTGCCCTTCCTATCTGCAATATCAAACAATATGGCCTAACGATCTTAATTGACGCTGCCTTTCGTGTAATTGAAGCAGCAATAGTATCTACATAAATTTCAAGAGGCGTTTGCGAATTGAATATAAAGCACACTTCTCCGGAAATTTACGTACTATGTACTAAAAGTAGTCGTGCACTGTTACCCGGGTTTAATGTGAATCCTCTCGCGGCTCTCTGATGCCAAAACCCTGAAAATTAAGATATTTATAGATAGAATCATTCCTCAGCTAATGGAAGCAAATGTCACGCCGTGGATATTTCGTTGCGAAGTCTTTTGATATGTCTTTGTCTACTATTCTGTTGCTGCTTTGGCAGCTATTACTGGCATTTTCACCGGTGCCTGTAGTGGGACAGTCCCTCAGTTCATCAATGGTGTCGTCAGTTTCATCGGTCTACTCACTGTCCTCGGTCGACGTTTCTGTAGCGGCATCCACATTCAGTACATCTATCTTAAGCACATCGACAACCCCGATTGCAATGCAGGCGACAGTCACGCCGTCCTTTAATATCTCACCGACTAACTCCACACTTGGCAATACAAACTTTTTTGCCATAAACGTGAAAGACAACAGTTCGGGATCGTCAATGGACATCGGAGCAAGTTTATTTGCTCTGACAATTAAAGCTGCTCAGTTACCAAGTTCTTCTGTAAGTTTTATTTATTCATTTAACATCGATTAGTGGCTAAATTTTGCAGAGTGATATTATACAGCAAGGCGCGATAGTTTCGTACTCGTTGAATAGCTCGGCAAGCCTAGACTCTTCATCGATTGCTTATATATCCTGTGATGATAGTACTGCTGGAGCTACTCTTCAGAAAGCTTTAAACTCGAACCCTGCATGCATTGTACTCTACTCAACAACTGCTATGTCCTGTAACATGCAGTCTAGTCAACCGTATGAAGAAGATGTCGGGGCGGTATTCACTCTTGTATCGGTCAGTGCTGCAAGGTATATACTAAACGAGATGATTGCGGCGAGCAATTCTGCTTTTGCATATATCAGCGCAAACTTGACTGCAATCTATAATTCTGCTCAGACGACGACATCATCGACTACATTTTCAGAATATATCACTACTATAGAGCAGTCTACTATGACTGTCTCTGCTAAAGTTGTTACGGAGCCCCCAAAAACTGTTACATTGACATCAATTGTGGACATCGCGACGACGTCGACATCTGACGGAATAGCTGCGGAAACCTCGACCAATGCAGCTTCTTCAAGTCAAAACAATAGCCAGAGTACCAGTGGTGGGAGCAGCTCAACTACTGTGGCAATGGTTGTCCTCTACAGCGTTACCGGTATTATTACTGGACTATTGCTAGTAATTATCATCTTGGGAGCAATTCGATCCCATCGTCATCCGGAGCGTTATCAAGTTACAACTGCTGCAGATGGTAGCGTAGTGAGGACAAGTCGAGCACATGGACTGGCAAAAGCACTGTTGGATTCAATACCTCTTATTCGCGTGCCTATGGTGACACCACAGTCATCGCATTCATCTACAACAGATGGCAGTGACATCAAAATGACAGAATTAGACATAGACGGCAGAGTTTTGCCGACTGACAAATCTGGGAGATCTTCATCGACAGAACCTCGTTCATTAAACTCTTCCGGCTCAGATGCATGCGCCCAGCAAGCGGCTGCAGTGCATTTACCCAATGGAACCCCTAATGCTGATAGTGGAGATGGGGGTGCAGAAATTGATCCGGATTTGGATGGCTGTCCAATCTGCTTTGATTCGTTTGATCCCGGTCAGGAACTTCGTGTTCTGCCTTGCAATCACCGTTTCCATGCTGATTGCGTCGACGTATGGCTTTTAAATTCATCATCTCAATGTCCGCTTTGCCGTATAGACGTAAGTTTATTAGCCGCAGCCGCTGTTGATGGGAATAGTAACGATATACTTTCGGCTGCGGGTAGTATTCCCAATGATATTGCAACTGTCCCAGAAATAGAGTTTTCACGACTGAATAGGTTTTTGGATATGTGGAATGCTCAGCTACTTCCTCGAGAGGAACGAAGAGTAGCGATGGCACGTTTGAGAGAAGAAACCCAGGTGAGAAGGAGAATGAGAGAGCAGAGTCAACAGCACCATGATAGTGAAGATGTAGACACAACCCAGAGAAGATGGACGAGATTCATTGAGATTCGTCGTCGAATATTGCATGAACGTGGACGACGACAACAATCCTCTCCAGAGGAGACAACCAGGGATCAAGATGAAATGCAAGGTAGCCATTGATAATTTTGGCAAATATTTAGATCATAGGACAAGGACACAAACATGGGATGGCATTGAGGTTTTACGATTGAATGGCAATAGGTTGATACTGAATTATTGATAAGAGCGGGATAGAACTTAGAAAAACCTAGAGATCTATAACATAACTCGATCTGCTGATATTTGGAACAGACTCATTGAATAGCTTGGAGTTTTATTAAACATAGGTATTGATATATTTAGATTTTATTATTTTGTTTATATGGTATATATCGTACAAGAACATTTTAAATACATGCATGCGTTTGATTTTCAGAAATCATATTGACAGTGGAACACCTTTTGCGAATGCTATTTGGAATTGTTGGCCCCAAGAGGGGAACTTATCATCTTCAAAAGAGACCTTCAGGGCAATGTCGACTATTTTGGAGACGGATGACATGATATTCTGCTGCAGCTCGACTTCCTCTTCGTCAGCAAACTCTTCTTCTGGAAGCATTCCCACGAATTCGTCCAGTCTCTCTGCAAGGGAGTCGCCTTCTTTCAATAAACAATTCAGCTGGTCAGGTCCGTCAGTAACGTTAGGTGCAAGGAAGCACTCATATATACAATCACTTGCTAATCTTCGCTTGAGCAGCGTTGAGTACAAAATCGAGATCATGTTAACCTTTTGTCGCCAAGTTTTAGCAAGCGGAAGTCTGCGCGCACGATCTGATGACGATAGTTCAGAATTCGGCATTCTCATGTCGAAATCATAATCTGAGTCATCTAGGAACCCTTGCTCGTTGTCGTCTCTGTTTTCTTCAGAGTTCTGCTCCATGTCTATAAATTCATCCAATTCTTCCAGACAATCTGTGGTCATTCCTCTCAACTCTTTAATTTTTAGGCGAACGATCGTGCTTACGGCCTTTTCGATCTCTTCGCGATTGCCAGTCAGAGCATTATCAAGTCGAGTGAGCTCTTTACAGTTCCCGACTATCAATCCTGCTGAAATATATTCTTTGATTAATCCCGACGACGTGTCATCATTAGCTGACAGTTGTTCCAGTTTCTGTATCAGGTCGTCATCTTTATCGTTACTACTCCTATCGTTATGAGTAGAAAAATCCACGCGGCTTGATTTACTTGAATCTGCCCCATCTTGCATTAGCTCACCAACAAGTTGGCCCACACCTTCAACTAGACTGAGACTTAAATCGGCGATTTTCCTCAACACGATCGTAATTCTCTTCGCAGGCACACCATTTTCTGTTGTTTTCGACTGATTTATTAAAGCTGGCAGTAGAGGTAACAGACGTACCAGCTTATCTTGCGCACTAGCTACCTCTCTTTTTGCACTCTCATACTCAGCTACGGCTTTAGGTGTCTTTTGAGCTTTCGCTAATGATGTCGCTGTAGATTTTGCGGCCAGAACCAGCTTTAATGTCTCGAACTCAATCAACGGGCATAGTCTTGACAGAGGAGGAATCGATGCCGGTGAGTCGACAACAACGAGTGTTGAAGATACCAGCAGAGCTCGTACATGAGTTGAGATTGCTTGCAATGGAGTATAGTCCATATCGCGATGAGATTGTCGACTCGCCGTCGAGACTGAGATATTTCGTTGGGAGAAAAATATTACAAGAAATACGATGTACCAAGCGAAAATCCTTTTTATTCAACATTCTGTTTGGACAAAACTATTCACACGATATGAATGACAATGACACAATGCCAAACTTTCAATTGAGATCTACGGCAGAACAGAACATAATAAGAGATATATTTTAGAGATGGTCAAATATTCATTTTACTATATAAAAACTTGGTCCACTGAGGACAAAAAGACAAATCTAACCAAAGAAAAAAAAACTTGCACCTTTGGAAATAAAGAAACCACCATCAACTTTAATACTACTTATATTTCAATTAGCACTTAAAACAATCACATCAATTATAATAAAAGCCAATCAGACATCCCAGGAAGGACATGGGCGGTCACAGATATGTCTAAGATGGGTTCTTATGCGACATACTACCGTGGAAACTGCGAATGTTTGTGGGAGTTTTCATCACCTTGGCTCATGAAATAAAGAAATAAGAACTCACAACTTGTTTCACTAGAGAAGGGATCCAGAAATTAAGGGTATCTGAAATCAAGTTAGTACCAGTATCACAAAGATATCAGCATTAATAAATATGGGAAACATCAGACTCTCGTTACTGGCAAGTAAAAATCTCCTGCGAAAGAGATCAAATCTTAATGTCCTCGTCAGAGTCGGATCGGACTGGGAAAGAAGAACAAGTAATATCATCATTTGAATCCCACACTTCAAAAAAAAAAATTCTCACCATAAAGAAAACAGAAGACACATCCATACCGGTGAGCTATCAATAACGACGGTATACTATTAGCAATTTATATGAATTATACACATGAATTTAATTGATATTATTAGAAGAAGTGTATTATTCAACAGTATTAAAAAAACGTAAATAAACGAAGTAGAGGGAAAAATGCTGACTTAAATATAAAATTTTTTAGATTATCCTTCTATTAGGGTTAAAATTTGTAGGGCTAGGGTGTAACTGGAGCGGCAGTTGGGAGATAGGGTAACTATCAATGAGCAGATCGTCGTAAATGAGCAGATCGTCGTAGCTGCATAAACGAAATTCCGGGAAAAGCGCCTGAGGCCACTGATATCAGCTCTTGATAAAGGAAGTAGAGTTTCCGTTATTGATTCTACGCATTCGAATGCTGTTTATACAATAGAAGAAAAAATGTCTCTTATTCTGTGTCTCAATGCTGGATCGTCCTCCGTCAAGTTCTCTTTATTCAAAAGAGAGCAGTCTTGTCCGCTGATTCTTGTCGCGTCAATAGCTGGGCTAACGGCTTCAAAGCGCACTCTGTCATACACACTTTATAATGGTGAAGAAATCGTGAAGCAAGTAAAGAACAGCGAAATTGAGTGTGTCAATCACGACGAAGCTTTCAAAGCTTTTCTGGATCTGGTTGCCGCGAGACAGGATCAACATCATGCAGCCATCATACCGGATCTATCCGAATTGCACGCGGTCTGCCATAGAGTCGTTCATGGTGGAGACAACTCTGAGCCGTTATTGATTAATCCGGAGGTTTACCACCATTTAGACGAGCTATCTGATCTTGCACCGCTTCATAACCAGCGGGCTTTAGATATTATCCATTCCTGCATCGAGAAGCTGCCGGGAATTAACAATATAGCGTTCTTTGATTCATCATTTCACACCACTCTACCTCGGCACGTATACACATACCCTCTCGCTCTAGGTATACAAGAAAAACTGAAGATCCGTAAATATGGCTTTCATGGGCTGTCATACGCTTTCATTACTCGAGCAGTGGCAGAGCATTTAGGCAAAGATGAAAAAGAGCTGAACATTGTCGCTTTGCATCTAGGATCAGGTGCGTCAGCTTGTGCTATTCAAGGTGGAAAATCGATCAACACGTCAATGGGATTAACTCCTCTTGAGGGGCTTCCAGGCGCAACGCGATCTGGAAGCATCGATCCATCCCTCATCTTCCATTATCAATCTGATTCCTCGAGAATGTCGTCTTCCAGTTCCAAAGACCTGCATTTGAGCGTAGCCGAGGACATTATGAACCGGCAATCGGGATGGAAAGCACTAACTGGCACTACGGACTTTGGTGAGGTTTTTGCGTCTGCCGAAAAAGGTGACGAAATAGCTAAATTAGCGTTTGACTTGTTCGCCGACAGAGTTTGCATGTTTGTGGGATCGTATTTTGTTGCACTCAAGGGTAATGTAGATGCTTTAGTCTTTGCAGGCGGAATTGGTGAGAAGAGCAATGAGCTTCGAGATATTGTAGCTGATTATACTGGATTTATGGGCGTTGATATTGACAAGAAGTTGAATGTTGTTGCGACAGAGACCAAGGACACCGTTTTCGATATCTCTAAGCAAGATGCAAAGGTACGCACATTAGTAGTTCAAACTGATGAGCAGTTTGAAATGGCCACACAGGCTTTCAAGCTAGATCTCTAAGTATGCTAATTTGAATGCGATGGTTAAGGTTTCCATAGCCAATGTTTGTGAATAAATCACCATCAAATAAGTTAAAAATGTTTACCATACTCTACAGACGTTGACTTATACGATCAACTCTCGATATAACGATATTCGATATAACAAAAAAACATCTGTAAAAATGGACGAGCGATAACTCGACCGGATGGAGCGATTCACAATTGAATCACTCCACTTGTTTAAATACGTCTGTGCTTGACTCACGACAAAACCGAACAGGACGCTCATCATTCTCGCGGTACCCGTTTAGAATGTGAATGAAATTTAGGCATGCTAGAACATCTCGGTTCCACAGCCTGCTGAGCGTATGCCTTCATTGAGTGGGGTAAGGGTTGTTGTGTTGCATTGGCTAAACGATAATCTACATTCGCTTTACTCATCAAATCGTATGGTCCACTGACATATTTGGCCTGAACTTTTGTGTCGGGCTCTGTATTGTTGACAGCGGTTTGTAGAAACACGAGAGCGAAGCTTAGATAAATCGATGTTTATAACTAGATATCGTAAGGAGGGTAATATATTATATAACGAAATCAACTCCCTCTGTACATAAACAAGAGAACTCCCAACGCCTCAAATTAAAATCTTCACCTCTACTTGAAGTTGCGTCAATGTTGCAAGGTCATACGAGAATGTTTGTAGCTCAAACATTATTGCGACCGCAGGCTATGTTCTGCCGGGCTCGACTCATTGCTCATGAAACAGTTTACTGTACGACTAGGACGGTTACTACAGCAACTTCATCAACTTCGGCGCCAACGTCACCATCGGCATCGGCATCGTCATCGACGTCGACAAATGTTCGCAAGCGGAAGCCACTATCACGAGAATCTATTCCTCTGAAAGCAGCAAAATCTGATTTTGAAAAGGGACTTAGTCGATTAACGGATACGTACTTCAAGTACGTACGAAAATATCCCTTTTGGCTATATGGATTGCCCTTCCTTTTAACAATTCTTGGAGGCTTTTACATCACCCAAGACTTCGCTAATGTGCGATATGAACAATTTGATCGAAAACACCCAATGGTATACTTTGCGGTTTTATTTAAGAGTATTTCATAGCTATCTCTCGGAGGGAAGAGAGCAATTGAAATAATGCAGCTTGGACGAATGGTGATTGTATAGTGTTAGGCTAATATGTTCTAGATGACCGAAAACGAAATAACACAGCTTGCTAAGAACAGAAGAAAATTTGATATTAAAGACGAGTATTACGTATGGATTTTTTTTTGTTTCAAGATATTGTGGTAAAACTGTATTAATAGAGACACTAGAGAATGAACTACAAGTTCATGAATGACCCTAAATATCGAGATTGGGAACAGGTTAGAGTCCCCAGAGGTCCAAACGATCCTCCAAGTGTGTGGTAGTTTCCTAATGCAATAGTGATTGTATCAAACATAATAAATATTGAATAGATTTAAACAATGCCAAGTCTTCATTAGTGACGTCTGTTTATAATTTCTTAAGTAGTTCTACATATCCAAACCCATAAATCGACAAATTATTCAACGGAAACTGTGGGGTATAATAGTTATTGTCAATAGTCTCCTTGATTATATAGTCCTATATCTACTTCCGCTTTTCCTTCAGTGCCGTAAAAAGCATCTCCATTTGCTCCATTCAACAATACACCATCTGACGCATGAATTTGAGACTTATTTCCCATTTTTCTGAACTGAGAATTCCGAAATCTCAATTCTTCTAGATGCTCAAGATACCCGTTCTCAACATTCGTTATGTATTGACCAGTAAATACACCGACCTCGAAATCCTTGATCGCAGGGTTTTCTCCAACGCAAGCAGCTATCAGATCTTCAATGTTTTGATATATTACGTCATCAGCTCCAATGCTTTTTGCTACCTCGGCCTCCGTACGAGAATAGGCAACAAGTTCCTTAGTATCTGCCAAATCAATACCGTAGATATGGTTATATCTTATTGGAGGAGCGCAGCTGGCAACGTACACCTTCTTGGCACCGGCCTCTCTCGCCATCTGTACGATCTCGCGAGAAGTGGTACCTCGAACGATCGAGTCGTCAACAATTAAAACATTTTTGCCTCGGAATTCCATATCCATAGCGTTGAGTTTCATTCGCACGCTAGACCGGCGCTCCTGCTGGTTTGGCATGATGAATGTACGCCCGACATAACGATTTTTTACGAAGCCTTCACGATAGAGAAGACCAAGAGTGAACGAAAGTTGTAACGCAGCATTGCGAGAGGTATCCGGAACAGGAATGACGACATCGACTGACTCAAGTAAAGCCTTTTTTCCACCGAATCTCTCAACAATTCTAGCGGCAAGCTTGTCACCCATAGCCAAACGGCTACGGTAAACGGAAATTCCATCTATAACACTATCCGGACGAGCAAAGTAAACATATTCAAAAATATCAGGAGTGTAGCTCAACTGTGGAACGACCTGACGAATAATAGGCTTCATGGACTCCTTGGAGATGATGACTGCCTGACCAGGCAAAACGTCAATTAACTTAGTGCATCTGAGAGCCTTCAGAGCAACACTCTCACTAGCTAGCATGTAATCGATTGAGCCATCCGGACGGTGTCGCTCACCCATAACAAGGGGCCTTATTCCATTGGCATCTCTGAAGCCAATCAATCCAAAACCTTCAGCATGATTAGAACCTCAATTCTGTTTTCAAATAAGCTGAAGAATATTATAATAAACGTACCAGCAAGCATTCCGATGCACGCATAAGCACCGATACACTCTCTGTACACACCTGCGAGGGCAGTAAAGATATCTTCCTCATTGACACGGACCTTATTAGTTTTCTCAAGTTCCGAAGCAAAAATATTCAGCAACAGCTCTGAATCAGAGTCCGTGTTGATATGTCGGTGGACATCCTGGTCAAGATACGTTCGCAGCTTATGTGCATTGATTAAGTTACCATTCTAATGATTGTCAATAAACCTTGGACAACAACGAAGTAACAATATCATGTAAACTTACGTGTCCCAAAGTAATTCCATAGGGCGAATTGACGTAAAAAGGCTGCGCCTCTGAGTTAGCCGAAGACCCTGCAGTGGGATAACGTACTAAACGGAATTAGAACATGGATAAAAGAGAACCAGTATCTAGGTAGACATACAGTGGCCAACGCCCATACTCCCAAGTAGCCCGGTCATTCGCTGCTGGTTGAAGACATCACGAATCATGCCATTGCCTTTACATTGATATAGTCTACCACGAGGCCCACAAGTAACAATACCAGCAGCATCTTGGCCACGGTGCTGGAGAAAATGCATAGATTCCAGCAACTCGCTGGCAACCATGCCTTTTGAGTCAGCTAGTAAGATACCGCAAATGCCACACATATTCGAGCGTTATATCAAGGGAAAGGCTAACGTAAGACAGCAAAATAAGACACAGTGCAATACGTCTAACACGAAAACGAAATGAACCAGTCGGAATGCTCTGCGAGAGCAAGAGGACCTGAAGAGGTGAAAATGCAGCGAGCGAGGTCAAGGAGACCGTTCTGAAGATGAAAATCCTATATAGAAAATTAAAAAAAAAAATTTAATTACTGTGGCTCTTTTAACATGCCTAAACGCCAATGCACAAGCGGTATAATATTTCATGTATATAGCCGCATCGGCGCCATAGTGACTTCTCCCATCTGGAATTCGAAACTTCACTAAGTAATCTCAGCTCAAATTACCCTACCTATTCGTTCGCTCAGAACACAATTTCTGAGGACCAACCTCAGCCAGAGTGCGATTGAAGGGCATAATATTATTGCCTTGATTTACCTTAAAGAGTAAATTGAGTTCGTTGGTAGCACTAAAGATAGAAAGTGAACGACATGGTACTAGTTGCAGAACTTGGTCGGCGCGTCTTCAAGACGTCTGATGACTTATTATGGCGATTTCTTGCAAAGAGTCTTCCTATATTCTCGGCCTTGCTCACTCTAATTGGAATCCTATGGCTTTTCGTCCTGCCAATAGAGGGCCAAAATAGGGGGACATATATTTCAGAAAATGCCTTACTCTCTGGACAAGCATTGACTTATTTCCATGGATCGGAGGGCAATGTTATGCGTGGATTTACAGAAGAGATTAAGCTGCTTCGCAACGCAAGCGAAATGTCACGTTCGGATACGCTTATGCAAATGGTTCGCGATATCAAATACAAAAGCGCTATCCATGTGTGGGAACGGAGGCACCAGGATGATGTCAAGTCCGGTGTTAATGTCTATGGGGTCTTTCATGCTCCTAGAGGTGACGGTACCGAGAGTATGCTCCTTTGTGCTCCGTGGATCACTGGCAAGGGTGAACCTAACGAGGTCGGTGTAGCACTGGCTATTTCGCTGGCAAGATACTTTACGCGGTGGTCCATCTGGTCTAAAGATATCATCTTAGTTATTCCGTCTGATCCATCGATGGGACTGAGCGAATGGATAGCTGCCTACCACACTGATGCAACATTAACAGTAACTGGCGGTGCCATACAAGGAGCGCTTGTTCTTGATTTTCCGCATCCTGGCCGTTTTGATGAACTGGAGATACTCTACGAAGGCATTAATGGTCAGCTTCCGAACCTCGATCTTATCAATTCTGTCGGGATCATCGCGTCCCATATGAAAGTAAATGTAATGATTCATGATATCGAGAATCACCAGGCTCAGAATACTTATAAAAGTAGAGGTTGGTCGATGTTGAGCGGTATTATACGCCAGGCCAAGTTAGGTCTTTACAAATCTGAAGCAGGAAATCAAGCTTTCAGCGGATGGAGGATTGATGCCATTACGCTGGCTACGCACATTAATCGCGACAATCTTGAAGGATGGCATCAGCATGACGAGATGGTATATGGTAGAATCGTCGAAGCTACAATACGATCTTTCAACAATTTACTTGAGCACTTTCACCAGTCATTTTTCTTCTATTTGCTACTCTCCCCAACTCGATTTGTCAGTATTGGAACCTATCTTCTTTCGGCTATGTTGTGTGCGGCTAGTTTTACTGTTATGGGAATTGGCTTATGGATAAGGTCTACATTGGCACCAGAAGGAAATATGTTGATCGAGATAATGCACGCTGTTATGTTTTTCGGAGCGATACTTGCAATATCATTTGTAGGCATAATAGCGATTATACGAGTCCCGACAGCAGTCTTGGTTAACTATTTCTATGCTGTTACAGCAATCTGTACGACTCTGCCGTTTGGATTTAGAATTACGATGGGTTCTAAGCCAATCACTTTTCTTCAAAAGATTCACGCATTTGGACTGATATATGTCGGCTTATTTCTAACCGCACTTTCGACCTTGAATTTCTCCGTTTCGTTCTTACTTGCACTTCTCCTTAGTCCACTCTCCTTGTTCATTACACCTATAGGACCCAATGCAAATTTCCTAAGAAATGTCACCAACTATATCGTTCTGTTTATGTGCTGTCCAGTCACCTGCATTTTTTCCTATGTCTACATGTCCGTGAAAACGGATGGGACTTTTTCTGAAAAGATGATGTACTTTCTTTCAGGCTTAGTATGGAACTGGAGGGCCTTGGGTGTTTGGAGTTTCTTGCCGGTCATATTTTGCATATGGTTACCGCTCTGGATCTGTGGATGTGCGGTCGCCAGTATGAGAATAGCATGAACAGAAGAAACTTCTTGGCTCATTAGGAGAAAGTATCCTCCTATTGTAGACTTTTAAATCATTGTAATATAATCCTGTATATTCTGCTGAAAAAGTAAATAAATGAACTAATAACTAATAAATAATTGAATATTGATTCAAAAGGTACACAAATGAACACCATGACCATATATAGTTATACATTCAAATCTATATTTTACATCTTTTCCACATCCTCAAGGGCCTATAGAGTTAGTTAAAAAAATATGTCAACTCATACGGGAAATCCGAGATAAAGATTACCTTCGTGAAAGACAAAGTCGCCTGGACACCAAGCTCCACCACTACAAATTTTCCATCTTTGATGATCCAGTGAGAGCGGACAATGCCTTTTGGGGCCTTTTTCGCACCAAGCAAGCTGATCAGCTCGTACTTTTCGTCAGACAGAAGTGGATAGGGCAAGTTTTGCTTAGTCTGGAATGTCTTCTGGGACTTTACGGAATCCGCCGAACTGAGTTAATTAGTATTGCGGTTTCTTTTTCGAACGATGATAACTTACAGCCCA
The DNA here is from genome assembly GCA_030580435.1 of Babjevia anomala. Taxonomy (NCBI): domain Eukaryota; kingdom Fungi; phylum Ascomycota; class Lipomycetes; order Lipomycetales; family Lipomycetaceae; genus Babjevia; species Babjevia anomala. The sequence goes on along the minus strand of JAKTSW010000005.1, from coordinate 147,701 downwards.
AAGACAGCAACATTCAGAGAGTCAAATTTGGGGAAGTTGTCACGGAAGCCGCACGCTTGCTGATTAAATTAATATTGAAAGCCACTCCATACATATTACAATCATACCTTGGTGCATCCTGGTGTGCTTGCCTTAGGATAAGCTGCAGAAATCATCAGCATACGAGTTGCAAAAAACCCAATAGGCAACCACCGAAATAAACGGCACATACCAAAAATAACCACAGTCTTCTCTGAAGCGACTTTCTTCAAATCAACGTCGTTTCCATCCTGGTCTTTCAACACGATCGCAGGCATTTCGTCTCCAATTGCAACCCCCTGTTTCTGCTTCTTGACAGGACTCTCTTCATCCTTTAGCTCATCCTCAACCTCATCCTTCTTCTCTTCTATTTCCTCCTTCTCTGCTGGAGCATCCTTTCTCACTTTTGATTTCGGCTCTTTGACAATGTTGCTCTCCTTTTTGTCTATTTGTTCAATTGCAGATGGAGCAGTTGCCTTCACTCGGGACGATCGCCTCAGAGTAGCCGGATCAGCTGCAGGTTTCACTTTGACTGGCATTTTGAGAGCGCAGGTGTTTTCGACGAAATATTACTAGAAATTACTGAATTATTAGTGCAAAATCAATATCGATTCAAGCAAAGCACTTTCAAAAATGGCTACTGGATCAAAGTTGGATTAATTTTGAAAAAAGGGGAATAAATCTGGCAGATAATGAAGGTAAGCCAGCCGTTCAGCCACGCGCCAAAGCTGTATCGCCTCGTCGATATGCACCACGCCAGCGCGTGACGTTCATAGATCGTGGCGCTACACCTCATCAGCCTCATATTTGACGTGTTATTTCTGTGATGTTTATGGCTCTAATCGGTTACAAATATGCTGCGCGCTAGATTGCCTGTCTGAGGTTCCTTCCGGACGCTAGCGAACCGTCCGCCACAGGCCTCACTTTGGGAAACCAAGCCACATAATCCCCGCAAAAGCGCCGTAAGCGGTCCCATCCGGGGCTTAGCTTAGCTGAACCGCCTATTGAGACTGCGTTACAAGACCACTAGCCACAGTCATCGCTTCTGCTGATAATAGGTTAGATTGGCCAGGGCTTTTAGTGGACAAATATATTATATATAGCGCTTCTTTTGTTCTGTTTTAGAGATCTTTAAATTGATATATTATTTTTTCTCATCATCTTTTCCTACTCAGACGATCGTAATTGTGTGCTTCTATCCGATTAATTTGAGAGATGTCCGGCCCATACTATGTTGGAATTGATGTTGGCACTGGAAGTGCCCGTGCTTGCATTATAGACCATTCCGGAGAGATTTTAGTAAGACTCCATCGTCTATGCAATTCTGATACATTGCGATCATTGCTAATGAGATCGCGGATAATAGGGGCTTGCTTCCAAGGAGATCAGGACCTGGGAACCCAAAGCCGATTTCTATGTATGTTATGGGTGTCTCTCTGTTTGATTATCTCTGATCTGCATAATTTGCTGACAATCGCTAGAATCAATCATCAGACGATATTTGGGTGAGACTTTCTAAGGTCTACGGTTGTGTTTCTTGGACAAAAAGGAAATAATTGGTTATATAGGACGCATGTTGCTACTCGACCAAGAAAGTGATTAAAGACTCTGGAATCTCACCAAGTGAAATTAAGGGTATCGGCTTCGACGGAACTTGCTCGCTTGTTGTTTTGAGCGAAAAGGATGACATGCCAGTGGCTGTGGGTCCAAACTTCTTGGAAAACTCGCAAAACGTTGTTTTATGGATGGATCATCGCTGTCCCATTGAAACAAAAGAGATCAATGCAACAAATAATTCGCTGTTGAAGTATGTTGGCGGAAGGATGTCTATTGAGATGGAGGTCAGTGAACATCAATCACATTTATGATGTATTAGCTTGCTAACCGATAAAGATACCCAAAGTCAAGTGGCTCAAGAATCATATGGACCTTGAAACATTCAAGGGTTGCAAATTCTATGATCTTGCTGACTTTTTGACTCATCGTGCAACCGATTCCGAAACTCGATCATTCTGCTCTGTCGTCTGCAAGCAAGGCTATGTCCCAGTTGGTGTCGATGGTAGTCTTAAAGGTTGGTCTGAGAGTTTCTTGAATAGCATAGGATTACCAGAATTGGTGGAAGACAACTTTAGAAGAATTGGAGGAGTCCATGGAGAGAATGGATCAATCCTCTCAGCCGGTGAATATCTTGGAGGACTTTCTGAGAAATCAGCCGCAGAACTTGGCCTTGCGCCAGGCACAGCAGTCGGAAGTGGTGTCATTGATGCATACTCTGGATGGGTGGGAACTGTAGCTGCTAAAATCGACGATCCGGATTTTGCCAAGGATGAACAGGAAAACAATGGATTTTCTGTCGCAACGCACCGTCTGGCGGCTGTCGCAGGTACTAGTACTTGTCATCTTGCTATGTCCAGTGAAAGGGTTTTTGTTGACGGTGTTTGGGGACCGTACAGAGATGTCATCCTGCCGGATCATTGGATGGCAGAAGGAGGCCAGTCCGCTACAGGAGCGCTTTTACATCATGTATTAACATCGCATCCTGCTTACAAGGAAGCTAAGCAAATAGCCTCTGGTAAAGACCAAAGTGTATTCGATTATCTGAATGACCGCATTGAAGCATTGCGCGTCGAACAGGACTTGCCCACCGCAGAGCATTTGCTCAAATACTTTTTCTTTTACGGTGATTTTCATGGAAATCGAAGTCCTATTGCAGATTCAAACATGAAGGCATCTATTGTCGGTCAAAGCATGGACATATCAGTTGATGCACTTGCAATTGAGTATCTGGGCGCGATGGAATTTATAGGACTGCAGACACGTCATATTGTGGAAACTTTAAATAACGCAGGGCACAAAATAACAAGCATTTTCTTGTCTGGAGGGCAATGCCGCAATCATTTATTAACTGGATTAATGGCAACATGCACAAAAATGCCGGTGGTTATTCCACGATATATCGACGCGGCTGTCGTACTAGGTTCAGCAATGTTAGGAGCCAAGGCAAGTACCGGAGCTGAAAATGGTACTACTGAGAACTTGTGGACTATCATGTCGAAGATGAGCAAGCCAGGTCGAGTGGTTCTCCCATCTAAGGATGCAACCGAGAAGGTTCTCATAGATGCAAAATATCAGGTATGTTATAATTCTCAAATCACTTCTTCCATTATTCCAAGGCTAATGTTAAAGATCTTTTTGGATCAAGCTACTAGACAACAACAGTATCGCAACCTAGTAGATGCGGTAATTTCAGGAGATAAGAAGTCAGCAGAAAAGATCTCTGCTGAGATTGTTCACAATTGATGATACAATGATACATTCAATCAAGATATGTCATACGTAAGCAATAGTAATAATACAATAATATTTTGTTTCTCTTTCTTTTATTATACAGCTTCATGCATATTCTATTTATTTTGTTGAATCTGAATCAATGCCCAAAAAGAGGCTATCGCAGAGTATCGATATTCCCCTATCTTCGTTTGTATATACAAGGCTTCAATAGCCATTCGCCCTCTTTTTGAATCTTCACTTTCTTTTCCAACTCAGATTCTTCGACGATAAATTTCCGTTTCTTGCTCATTTTCTTTGGAAATTCGTTGTCAGGCTCCTGTCTCGCCTTCTTTTCAACGGGCTTGGTGAATTCAAATCGGATGAACATCTTGTTCTCTGTGTTGGTTTCCTTGTGAATAAATCCAAGACTTTTGATTGCTTCCTCGAATTCTCGTCCTTGAGTATCCACAAACCGGGACTTGATCTCGGAAATCCAAAGCTCACCACTATTCAGACGTTAGTATATGTCTCATTTGCTATCCAACGCTGATGTGATTGTCAACTCGAAATGATCATCAAACTTGGGCCAAATACCGTGGTTTCAAAATCCGCTTAGCTTCACGAACAAAATCGAGAAAATTGACTCCCATTAAGGCTTCGAAATGTTAGCAGCTCGTCTTCTCTTAATTACGATCGAAATCTCACCCAAACAGAACACAACATAGTGCATGCTCTCATCTTGCAACGGTACATTCTTGATATCAGCAACTTCGACCCTTTCGTTAGCCTTTACAAGGTCAAAACTTCGGACAACTATTCCCTTATTTCGGCTGTTGCCTTTTTTGTTCCAATCACCAACTCTTCGAGAAAATTCACCGTCCCCACAACCCATATCAGCAAAGTAAGTCCCGCCATCCTTGTCCTTGGGTAATCTTCTTTCCGCCTTCATCTGTAAAACTCGATCTATGTACAGATCAACTGGGTTCTCTGGCCAACTTTGAACCTGAGATCGAAAACCGGTATGATATTCATTGTACAATTCAGGATTAGATGACATTAACTCAACTGCCGCAGAAGAGCTAATTGTATAAAGTTTCTCATTGATCCATCGAAATCGAGAGCCTGAGAGCTTGGCTTGCATTTTCTGCTGTAAGGGCGTGAGAGTCGTCAGCTTAGTAGCTGGCGTTTCACTCACATCAGCAGTACCCGTAGAACTCTTGGAAGTATGCTGGTTTACTCGGTCGGGCTTGTCTGTTAAGGTCGTAGCTTTCTCGTCTGTAAATCTATGTTCTGACTTGTTAGGCATAAAATTTACCTGCTCGATCCTGCTTGCATCTTCTGGTTTTTTATATCGTCTCTGATCACCTTCAATATATTTATTTCTACTCGACTTCGGATCTGCTGGAGACGGTCTTGCATCCTTATGTTCACGGCCCTTAACCTCGAATTTGGCTTTTTTTTGTATCTCCGCGTTTGCTTTTGATGGAGGCTTTGCTTTTGACTTTGATTTTTTCTTATTCTTGGACGCAATATACGGCTTAATTGTACTGCTATCAAGGTTCCAACCCTCGACTTCAAAAAGAGCAGGCATGGTTACTGCTGTGTGTAAAAGCGGTTTAGAAAGTTGAGTTTGAACGGCTCAAAATAAGTTTCAGATATTTAATTATTAGAGCAGAGAATTGGAGAAAATTTGTTGAAAGTAATTTGTCTGAATTGATACTTAAAATTTTAAATGTCAAATCTTCGCTAACATAATTTCAATACACCTTTGTATCTGCATCTCCACTTTGGCGACACTCCAGAGATCTATGTTTGACATCACCAACGCAGATGCCCCCGGTTTGGCGCGTTTCATATCGCGAGTTGGAGCTCTGTATTATGTCTGTCAAGACAGCAGAGACGGCGACTAACAAACGCGTCATTCGCGAACTCGAAGGATCCGTGGCGGCTGTGCGTGATAGGGATAGGGTCCATGACGACCGCACTCGTCCATTTTTACAGAGTTTTTTCGTTATATCGAGTATCATTATATCGACAGTTGATCGTATTACCCTCCTTACTCGATATCTAATCATGAACACCGATTTATCTAACCTTCGCTCTCGTGTTTCTACAAACCGCTGTCAACAATACAGAGCCCGACACAGAAGTTCAGACCAAACATGTCAGTGGACCATACGATTTGATGAGTAAAGCGAATGTAGATTATCGTTGAGCCAATGCGACATCAACCCTTACCCCGCTTCATGAAGGCATACGCTCAGCAGGCTGTGGAACCGAGATGATCTAGCATGCCTAAATTTCATTTACATTCTAAACGGGTACCGCGAGAATGATGAGCGTCCTGTTCGGTTTTGTCGTGAGTCAAGCACAGATATATTTAAACAAGTGGAGTGATTCAATTGTGAATCGCTCCATCCGGTCGAGTTATCGCTCGTCCATTTTTACAGATATTTCTTTGTTATATCGAATATCGTTATATCGAGAGTTGATCGTTAAGTCAACGTCTGTATAAAATAAACACGTATATTGATTGAATCGTTATATTTATACATTCTGCGTCAACGCCAAATCTGAGAACTATATCCCACTATAACTACCAAAATCCACCATATTACTCGCAGACATTCCATTAATCCTTTTCTTATTTACATCTACCAATCTATTCGTTCGATGAATCAAATTTGAAAGCCTTTTTAAATCCCCCATGTCCAATCCCTGTTGCTTTAGTTGTCTCTGTCGTTCCGTCATTGACCGTCTTCGTGCAACTAACAACATCTTCTTCATCTGTACGTTTCGTGCATACAATCCAGTTACTACGTCTCGGCCAGTCGCTGCCTCATGGCGCGCCATTTGCCTAGACCCGTCACTCAGAAGATGTATTACAACTTGATTCTTACGAGATCGAAGTGTTACTCCCAGATGACGTATAGGACAACTAGTTGGAGAACAATGCTGACCAATCAAGTCCGCGAACTCCTTTGGAGTCATCATCGACAAGGATGGAAAGCTCATCTTTAAAAAGAACAAAGTCGTCATCAGGTTCCTCCGAATTTCCAGTGTTTCCAAGAACAAGCTCGTACTTGCCATCGGGAACAAAGTCATCATAACTATCATCAAAACTCGATTCCGCTGTCGCTTTGGATAGGAAGACATTGCCGTTGTCAACGTCTCTATCAGCGCCAAGTGGAATGGAATCGAGAATACTGTCATCATGATAATGATCAAGAAACTCGACAGCGAACTCTCTTTTGTCATTCCAGGAACTGCTTCTATCTGACTCGAGCGGCCTACTAAACAAGGACTGTGGTCTTTCAAATGACGCTGCAGATCATTAGGCATCATCGCTGCGGGATGATGCGCCTTTTTGAAAGAATCCTTCTGTTCGGCGTCTAAAGTAGATAATAAAGGAGTTTCCAAGGAAATCGACGGCGTAGTCACCGGAGGAACTGACAGATTCATAACAAGGGGTGACTTTATCGAAGGTGTAGTAGGCGAGTATAGTGACATATCAAACGAGTCAAGAAGTTCTGATTTGAAATTCTCCGGGGTGTTTAGTCCTCGAAAGGGCTTAGTAGATGATGAAAGCAAGGTAGAACTGTCTTCTACATTCACTCTTGAGTCTGAACCTGCCGAACTTGAGTTACTACCTTCAACAACCAGATGCGCCACTGAATGGGAAGTACTCTCTTCAGTTTCACAAATATTCGAGTTTTCTGTGGTATACTTGTTAGAATCAAACATGAACTCACTCATGAGTGATTTCATCCGCTTCAGTTCTTCGACCAACGTATCCACTGTCTTCTTGAGACTCGAATTTTCAATCTCGACTTGCTTAATCCGCGAAATTGCCCCATTGTTTTCATTGATTAGCTGTTCATTAATGACTTCCAGCTCCTCCAACTGCTTGCGCTTCTTCTCTCTGGAACACTGCGCAGCTTGACGGTTCCTCAAGATCCGTTCAACTCTGCGCTGCTCTTTTTCAATAGCAGTCTTAGCACGTTTCCGTGGTGGAAGAACACCCGGAGCAAGCGGAAGCTCTAATGACTCCTTTCGCTTTCGGCTCGAATATTCTGAATTTGCATCCTCCCCCCGGTAATCTTCTAGAGAGTCAGAAGACTCCAGCGACTCCGGAGATATCGTGAGAGGAGTAGAGTCTGGAGTATTTGACATCATCTGTTCTGGTTCTTTAAATCCCATATGCACAACTGTCAAGTTTGTATCGTATCATTCAGGAAAAGTTTTTCAACAGGGAATGTGGACAAAGATTTGTATGGAAAAAAAAAATAAGAATATTTTGAAAGAAAAGGAGGAAAGAGAATGCCACCGAAGCATTTAAGAACGACACCGTGGCCACTTCTTACCGTCACCGGTAATTTGCGCAGCGCTAGTCTTGTATTGCTTAAATGGTAAAACGCTTCTACATTTACGTCAGAAAAATCTGAACTCTCAGCGGCACGTGAAACTCTGTCTTGGAGATGATGTCTTTGGCATTTTTTGTCTGGCTAAAGCTATGGAAAATCGATGGAAGGGCCTTAAGATTCAGTCAGATCAGAAACTCTCCAGCGCGGTGAGATGTTAATTCTTTTCAACATATTTCCTCAAAGTTTTTTCCAAATATCGGTTTTTTGAACGATTTGCTGTGTTTATTAATATGACGGGGTTTAATTCGCGTTTGATTACCGCGCTGCTAGGTAATGATCTGGAGATTCACTATTGGAACATTGTCTGTTTTTTAGTATGTGTCGGCTTTTGTGGTGTTTTTTTTTTTGTATATTGCTCTCTAGCGAAAGGAGACAGGAGTCTTCCTGTCACGGCTGCTAGTGGGCAGCTCGCTTATAAAACGCAGATACGCTCGGATCGTGAGATTCATACCAATCTTATGAAGAAACGCATTACCAAATTTGTCAACAATGTTTATTCATCAATAGATCTTTCACGAGGTTCATATTTACCTCTCACTACTCTTGCTAGAAGCAAAAAGCTAGTAATTAATCCTGTTGGCCAACATAATTTTGACTCTTATTCCAAGATCGATTTGCATAATCAATGGCCAGTGTTTGGACCATGGCTTGATGTTCTTTTCATCTCGATCGCACTACCGTTCAGACAGCTATGGACGCTATACGAATACCTCCAACTGGTTTTCCAACGGCCGCTCCCTACTTTCGAGCTGCGTGTTCGCAAAACTGAGTCCTCAAAGAACCGGTCACTATGGTTTTTACCTTTCAGCATAATTAGATGGGCCATGCGTTCGCCTTTGAGATTAATTTATAGCACTTTAAACAAAGCCGCCGAATACTGTTGCAGATTTTTGGCTTATTTTGAGAGTTCCGATTCGGTACTACCTACGACGTCTGGTAAAGAAAAGAATGCTAACGATGCAGGTATAAGCATTACCTTTTGATAACGCAGATACATACTAACGCTATTATACTAGGAATTTTAAATGACAAGCAGCGATTTCATCAAAATACGGTAATCTTTAGATGGCTGCGACTGTGCAATTTGAAAGATCTTCTGCTAATCAAAATCAAGGATACGTTTAGCGTCTCTAAGAAGTATGCCACATGTGGCTTGTCGCGCTATCCTTTAAATATTTCAGATTCTCATTTTTATTCTCCTGGCATAAAATATCGTCCCGTTAATACCTTGATCAATGCCTAAGGGATCTACGTGTTCTTGATCACGAATGATATACTTGCACCGCTGTTTTGTGATGATACCTTAGCCTTGTTTGTACAAAATTAGAGCGTTAGCTGGCTTCTTGTTTTTGCGTCTACGACAAACCCGAGTATCTCTATTTCCTAAATTACGCTGAATTATGTTTATTACTATTGTATCAAAATCTGCGAATATGTATTTTTATTGATTTACGATATTAAGTATGTTTTACGCTATATATCTATTGTCTTCGCTGCTGTGTTTGATAGGACCATGCCGTGTAATATCTTCATTAGAATCCTTGACCTTCGTATAGTGTCTTTGTGCTATGAAATAAGGTCATCCTAACTATCTCTCATATCTGTGAGGTGTTATTTCTCTTCGCAGGAGCTTGTCAAAACGTGGAGTAATAAGCATACATCTATGATTCTCATCATTTCTGCGGCTGTCCCAACATTTGATATGGACACCACGGGGTCATTTGTGGAGTGAAGAGGAGTGGAAACGGCATGATTGCTTCATATCTATCTATTTAATCAGGCCAGATAGGAGCCATTTAACATTATATCTGAATTCTAAACAGACAAGATACACCTGGCATGCGTAGTTTAACGTAAGCTTTTGTACTCAGCTGTGTCGCTTACTTTTTACAAACAATTGTAATGCTATTATTATTGATCACTAATCAAGAAGTTAATTAGCAATTTTTTGTTCATCAGACATACTCTCCCCTATTCTTGATAACTTATTTCAGAAGGATTCCTGTAGTTACAAAGTTTAAGAATCACCTATGAGACATTCAGAGATGAAGGCTGCAATTCATCTCCAATAGAGAATAAGTCTATTAGCGCATAAAAAAAAGGACGTAGTTGTACACTAAATTTTACTGCCAACATATCGGTTCCTAAAGAAGAGCAAAACAGCAAAAGTGCAACTATTGTTCAACAAAGTTCAAGACCTTGCGTTGTACACTATCAACCATATCACCACCGTCAGCACCAGTCGCTTCTCGCTGCTTAGCGGTGCCATGATTGTGTTTCTGCTCACCATCATGATCAATTCCAGGATCAGTGTGACGGTTATCTTCTTCATCGTCATATTGACGCATTTTTCCTTTATTGATAGTTCGATTATTCTTGACAAAGTCATTGCCTTCTTCAGATTCCAATGATAGCTTGGCTGCTACTTTCTCTTTATTAAATTGTCCTTCGTTCTCTTCTTCAGCCATATCTTTCACTTCTTCAAACTCATCTTGAAGAAATTGTAGCTCCTTGTCTTGTTTAGTTTCCGCTTCGCTATTTAACAGTTGAGACTGATGGTCGACTATATTCAGGGTTATGTCAAGGACTTTATGATCATGCGAGAGCTTCTCGAAAGCTCGGAATCCCTTTCTAGAGAATTTTCTATCAGAATAGTAATCCAGTTTCAAAATTTCAGATCTGGCTCTTAAAATTGCGTTCCGTAATGCTTTTTGACGAACTTTTAGCTGTTCGACAGTGAAAGATTTAGGATCAAGAATTATATGACCAGGATGCGAATGCTCGTCGGAATTGTCGTGCTTCTTATCTCCTGGTAATGAAAAAGATGGATGCCTATGTCTGAAAATTGCTCGGTGAGACACTAGTAAACAGCGTAAAAGTTCGCGGCGGGACTCTTGAAATATTAAAAACGATATTATCTCATCCATAAATGGACTTAGCAGAGGTAGTTCGCTGTCACTACCGTCTATGACGAATCTCTCAACATACTCTATCTTCTCTCGATCCAGGCGCGCTCCTTTAAGTCTATGCAAAAGTCTGCCCATATCAGGGATTTTATTGAACTCGTCTTTATCATCGCTCTGGTTGGAGTCTATAGTAGATGCATACTCTATATGCTCATTTTCTGAGACCTGAGGATGATATTTCGAGTTGAAGCGGTGAGATCTCTGTTGTCGAATATCATTATAGGTTGATTGTACAGTGAAATACGTGGAACTCATCCCTTCGGCAGCAGAATATATTGTCCTGTCCAACTTCCCACCCCTTGAATAGTCTGTGTATGCTGACATTGCTATTGACCCACCCCCACCAAGTTCACCATCCTTCGTAAATGGTACAGCAATGCGTCTCCTTTTTCGCAACCATCTTCGACGGCGAACAAACGAGTGAAACCACACATGTGTGCCATGCCACCTATCTGACGTAAAGCTAAGAGAATATGACCAACCTTGGTCATCCACGTCATCAGTCATGTCGACATACCATGTTCGCCAGGCCTAACATGTTAAGAGACAATTTCACCAACATATAATGTCCTTATTTATGCTCACCCATTCCCAAGTCGGATCGGGAAGCGTCGCAGATTGAGTATTTACAGGCGAATGCTTATAGTCCATATCAGCCCATGCTGAGGGATCAAAATTTAACAGTCCATTTGATGAAAATAACGCCGTTCCCAGCAGAAATAATCTATGTAAGTTAGAATTATATAATTATATAGATGCAAATGTATCAAGGAGAAAATTGTATACCCCCGCTGATTTTCATATAGAACATCATACACGACATCTTCATCAGATGCAACTACAATTCCACCTCCACTGCCTGCCCTCTGAAATCTCTTCATAAAGTGATCTGCAACCTGTTGAAACTTATTGTATGGGTGCTTTATGATCTTGCTATTATCGTAGTATAGCAGTCGGAGACGCTCATCATCTTCAGTTTCATCTTCGCCATTTTGGGCGTAAGCGTGTCCGTCGGCAACATCTCTCGCAAAGCAGCAACACAATAATTTCATAAAACTTTCGCGGAGCTCTGCTAGAAATCCATTGTCCTCGGCTCGTTCTCGCTGCGGTACCGAGCTTGAAGGGCCCGCGTCCGAAGATTTATCAGCAGGATAGACCATGGATTCAGCTCTTCTTGGTAGATTATCGCTCAAAAAACGCACTGCAGGAGTTTTACTGTAAAGACTCACACTCTTCCCCTTGGCCTTTCCGTCCTCTGAGCGGCGTTGTGCCAGCAAAGGAGTTGACTCTGAGGATTTGACGGACTCTCTATCACTTTCCTCCTCGGCCTCACTCTCTGCATGAGAGAGGAGTAGAGTCGGATGCACATCTGAATCGGAGTTCCATCGGCTCTTAATGTCATCTCTAGGTGTAGTGTTCCAGTCCAAGCTCGAATTCAAGGCAGATGTGCCCACTTGCTCGGTAGCACCGTAGCGAATACTAGAAGATGCGTCATCTAGTGATTCAGACGTCACAGCCGCAGGCACAGACTCAGGCCTCCGATTCTCTCGCCTAGAGTTAAGCCGTCCGTTTTCTCTAGTTTGAGCAACTGTATTGTCGAGCAGAGTTATTCTCCTTTGTTCGGCTGCATTGCCGACGTCAGCATCATCAAATGAACGCACGAGGGCTTGAAAGATGCTTGACATTTCGTTCCTTTAGTCTTTATTATTCTGATCCACCGCTGCACTGAACCTGGAACCTCTTAATTCGAACAGACTGATGGTGCCTGAAGATCATAGGCAAGACAATCTGATTTCATAATGTTATCAAAATATGAAAAGCCTATAGTATCCAAGAATTTGCTCGGTTGAAATTTAGTGTATGCGCCCAGCCGCCAAAAAAGCCTCTTTCGCCCAACCCCATTTATGACGCAATAGGATTAGCGAGACCAGTTAACTATCAATTGCCATAGCAACAGCAAATGAAGCCATTTCTATTTTGCTGATGTTTGCAATATTGGTTCACTTATCGACTATTTTTTGACCAACGCAGATCTTATGAGATGATAGAAAGATCTAATCTGAAAATATGATAACAATCTACATGTCATCTGGGAAACGAACACTTGCACCTTAAACGGAAAATTATTCTGAATACAAGCTACACATTGCAATGGTTTCAGTAAATAAAAAATATTAATATCAAATTGCTAACTTCAAAAAAAATGTCATAGTTGAATCAAGCTTCAATGGAGAAAATTTACACTCTACTAAAATGTAAAATGCTTTAGTAATAACGAAGACTCCATTTCCCAATCGACCTTCCACCCACCGCTAGATTGCTTGCTTTAAGAACACCACCAAAAATTTATAATTGTAAATTATAATTAGCTAAAGATAGCAAGACATATCTCATGTACAAGTTTTAGCTGGATTGCATAAGGTATTTCCATTTATCATACAAAAGATTCCGGCCATCGATACAAATCAATGGATTTTTTTGTTTTTTGTTTAGATCTTTATAAATTGCCAGTAATCTCAATATCGTGTATCAATCAATGCTTCCTAAATATATCGTCGACCTCCTGGCATTGCCGACATGCTGTTTATACTAGGGGCCACCATATGCTGAGATGGCATAGATTGTATATTGGTAACAAATTCTTGTCCCAGAGCAATATTGATAGGATCCTGTCCAGGAGGAAGGGCGCGAGTAGCTGAACAATCTTTGTGAGCTAACAATAAAGCCTTGAGGTTTACTACCTGTTCACGAAGCGCCGTAACTTGCGCGTTCAAAGCATCATTCTCATTTCCATAATACTCCACCTTAGCCTGCAAACTTGCTAACCATTGCTTCTTTCTTTGACGGCACTTCAATGCTGCAACTCTATTACGCTCCAAAAAATTCTTTCGTTTATCTTCTTCGCTCATCTTCTTGCCATCCACACCCGTGGTTTCTTCCGATTCTTCCCTCTTTTGATCCATACCATCATCGTCATCATCATCATCATCACTTGAATTCGGTGAACTATGTCCGGCAAGGTTGGATAGCATATTTTTCTGACGTTTAGTCGGGGGCATCGCCTGATCTTCATTTTTCTTGGTAGTCTTGCGTACTGCAGCAGAATTTCCTCTTTTCTTCTCAGGTTTAATTTCTACTGATGCACTATAGCTACGACTTTCAGCCGCATCTTTCACAACTTTGCTATTGCTGTTAGCACCTCCTCCAACAGGTGGAGAAGCCGAAGCCGGTATAGGTCGCAAGGCTCGAGACTGTGAGTTGCCCTTAGCCTCAGACGCCTTCGCTTGTGCTTTTGCCCCTTCGGCTTGCTGCCCTTGGCTCAACATGAAAAGTCCATTCGCCGCGGCATTAGCAGACTCGCCAAATGGATCCGGTTTCACCAACGTATCAACCCTTGCATTGGCATTTGCTACTGCGGTAGAGTTCTGATAAGCTGATGGATTTAGTTGATTATTGTTTTCTTGTTGCGACTGCGAAATTTGTGGAGTCTGAGGTAAGGATTGTGATTGTAGTCCACTAGGAGTTGAAGGCATCAGGCTGAATATAGCTGCTGTAAGCGGACTTGCAGCAGGAGGAAACATTGAGCCACTTCCACCTGGAGTCAAACCAGTTCGGATTCCGGACTCATTTGGAGTCAATCCTGTTCTCAGATGTCCATCGAAGCCTGTTAAACCTGTGGTTTGGGGGCCTTGCAGCATTGCCGGTGACAAAGGTCCCGAACGAAGACTATTTAGTCCCCAGTGAAAATTGGAATTGAGATTCCCACCACCCAGCAGTGAAGACGGCGACGCAAGAGAAGCGACAGGTGGTAGAAGAGCTTTTTGAGAACTGGGAGTTCCCTCCTTTGAAGCAAAAGATTGCTCAAAGGGATTCGGTTCTAGATCCAGTTTTGAGCGTGAGACGAATCCGTCGAAGGCACCTTCCGGGACAGAAGAATACCTTGTGCTTTGCTTATCGTTTGAGCTCGGAAGTGGTGAGCCTGGCTTATCAGAAGGAGGCGCGGCTATTGAAAATAACAATCAGCTAAAAGCGACGAATAACAATATTAATCAGCTGCAACGTGCAAAATAGCACTTACTTTCAGTTAAAACTTCGGCGTTGTACCGCAATTGACATAAAAGCGTTCAATCAAGGATACGAACAGGCGAAGAATGTGAAGACCGCTATCCAAAAAACCAATCTGCAGCCAAGTTAGCTATTTTAACATTTGTAAATACCTGACAACAAAAAGACAATCTTAAAACATAGGTTTAACGAATATACGACAACTCATTTTATGAAAATGCTCTTGCAAACACCATTATCACCTCACTCAGCAGAATTCGCTAGCAAATAAAGTAGAAAAGAAAAGCTAATGGCAAATCACTCTGCAAACCCAAATGCAAAAGACAGCTCAAGACCATTTAAATCACGAAACATTAATTATTGTTTATACAGAAGGCTTTTGCGACACGAGACTTTAATAAAATGGAAATGGTAAGCGAGAAGCGAGAAGCGACAAAAAAATATATGACGTCGTGTAGTAGAAAACCAATAAAATCGTAAAATCCCACAACACAAAATTTTCTCAAATCTCAAAAAGACGACTTACGGTTAAAGTTAAACTAATTAAGCAATCTGCAAAAACCTTCAATACACTGCGATTATATGTCGCGCTGCAAGGGAAATAAAGCAAGCCTTAGAAAGAGATGAGGATGACGGCAATTGGATGATGGAAAAGAGAAGTGTCGCTGGAATAGTGACGAGATGTGACGTAGGTCGGCGGGAGGGTTTATATACCATTTGTCGTTTGCGTGCTTGAAATTTTTACTAATGCAGCATTTTTGCATAAGTTTATTTATGATCCACTTGTACATCTAGTCACCAAACTACATTATTATGGTCTATATACCACTTCTACTACATTTACAACTTAACTGCCAATATATTCCACGATTATGTGCGATACCGGTTTCAGTGCCATACCTCCCAAATCAATGTTCATCGAACTATTGCCTAACCCTGAAACTTCGAGATCGGATGAGTAGAGATCGTATAACCCTACCCCTATTTTATAATTATATGTTACCCTACTAGCTTTTCAGCAGGATAATCTTTGTAATCTTACCGAGATTTTAGACGCGTTTAGGCGTGAAGCTTTGACACGTCGTTTTTTCGACCGCACCGTGTTTCTTTACCAAGTTAAAAGTCAGGTCTGTGTCCTTCCTTGCATGTTAAAATGTCAGAAGCTAGGATACTAGATGCAATGACGAGGCTTGTTACCTCTATGCTTCCACCAGATACTTCACAGGCCGAGATGTTGACTGCATTGGACCGATCAAAATCGATAATACAGTCGTGCGTATCAGAATATTATTTATTGATTTGAGACTAACATTCGCCAATTGGCAGAAATCCCAGTGGTGTTTCGGCAAATGAATCGATAGAAAATCTGTTGGCTTTTACTACAAAGCAGTGTATGAAGGAATTCTCAATCAAAGACGCGCAAAATGTTGATACTAACAGAATTTTAAGTCAAAGATTTGGATATATCCTCAAATAAAGGCTCTGCACTTTCGAATTTAACGACAAAAGTGATGACGTCTTCGGTTCTACGAAATAAATCCGCGGTGCTCGATCTTCTTTCGAGGTTGGCCGAAAGTAATGCTCCTGGAATTGCTGAAAGATCAGAGACGGTATAGTGCTTCATGAAATCTGAGAGCTGTTCATTTTTTCATTGCAGCTGATATTTCTGCAGAACGTGGGCAGTGATAATGATGGCACCACTTCTCCTAATAATGATGGCACCACTTCTCCTATCAGTAGATGGGACTGTGATTTTAATAATTCCAAGTCTCTGTCAAGTTTGTTGAATAGTGTGGTGTTAGACACTAACGCAGAAACGTTGTCCAAGCATCTGATCCCCGCCGGTATGTCGTTGTGGTTCCTTTCTTCTGCTGCTATCGGTCCTGCTTACTCTGTTAGATCCACCTGAACGTGTGCTTCTTCATGATCTGGTATTCACTTTGCAAGGAATGAATTCATCCACCCTTCCGTTCTCCGATTCTAAGACAATTTCTCTTCCAAATACATTACCTTTACCCATCGTCACCACTCTGAATAAACTTATTGAGCCGGCATTGCTCTATTCAAATTTATCAGCATATGTGAGTAGAGCGTCTGAAAAAACTGGTTTAATAGAACAAGCTTTTAAAAGCGCAATAGCAGTTGAGCTGCAGCAATATCTTAATTTGGTGATACAAATAGAGGACTCAATTCGGAAGGAGTTACATGCAGAGAGTGATTATAGCAGTCATCCTGCCGCTCGCAAACCATCAATTATAGGGAGCGTGACGTTGAAGAGATGTATTGTCTGGTTACAAGAGCCAACGTTATTACTGAGGCTTCTTACGGACATGATGAAAAGATGCGAAGAATCGCAAAATGGACAAATTCTTTCCCAATTACATAGTTACACGTTACATGGAGATCCGTTTATCCAAAACTTTGCCTTACAGTTACTAGGCAACGTGACTCGTCCATTCTACGACATTCTCGAAAACTGGGTATATACTGGTGACTTCAAAGATCCTTACTCAGAGTTTTTTGTATATCGAGGTGCACAACAGGATGCTCTGTGGGATGGTCGTTACAAGTTCAATTCATCTCAAGTGCCTGTATTCATTTCCAATGAATTGGCTAATAAAATATTTCAAACCGGCAAAAGTTTAGATTTTATTAGAGTAGCCTGCGGAGAAGGGGAGTGGGTTGATACACATACTGCCAAGTACTTTGAAAAATTCAACTTTTTGAGTGAATCTTCAGATACATCACATTTGGAAAAGCAGATAAGCAAGGCTCATTCAGAGACCGTCACCTATCTGATGAAGCTACTCTCGACAAAGTTTAGATTGCATGATCACCTGCTAGCTCTGAAGAACTATCTTCTCTTAGGTCAGGGAGACTTCGTGGCACTACTGATGGAGCTTCTGGCATCATCTCTTGACAGACCAGCCAATTCTTTATACAGACATAACCTCACTTCGATGCTCGAGACAGCGATCAACGGATCTAATGCTCAATTCGCAATACCGGGTGTTTTGCGTAATTTGGATGCACGGATGCTGGAGCTATCACATGGGGAAATGGGATGGGATGTCTTTACGCTTGAATATAAGGTGGAGTCACCTCTTGATGTGATAGTGAATGCCTATACGACGAGGCAGTATCTAAAAATATTCAATTTTCTGTGGAGATTGAAAAGAATGGGTTTTGTACTAAATGTTGCTTGGAGAAAATCCATCACAGGAGCAAGAGGAATATTGGCAAGTGTAAATGATCTGGTAGGAAAAGACTGGAAGATCGCCAGAGCTTGCTGTTCGCAGATGATCCATTTCGTATGCGAGCTAGAATATTACATTTTGTATGAGGTATGTAATGTTGATATCTGGCTTGAAAATATACTTATTCTTTCCTAGGTCATTGAGTCTTCTTGGTCCGAAATGCAACGTGAACTACAACAGCCTGATCTCAGTGTCGACCAGCTTATAGAAGTCCATACGCGGTATCTTGCAAACATCACTCATAAAGGACTGCTTGGGTCTGCTCGAAATGGTAAGGAAGACAGCCTAATCTATCAACTGCATGAAATATTGAAATTAATATTGTCATTCACCGAGACTATGGTGAGTAAAAATCCCGCCTAGAGTTCTGCTTAGATAAAAACTTAAATATCTAGGATGCCTTGTATAATTTCTCCATTGAGGAGTTCACTCGCAGAGAATCGAACAAAATTATGGTAAGCTGCCGCGTTACCATTCCATAAATAGAAATACTAATTTCGGGCTTAGTCATCCGACGAAGTCGATAGTGAGGACACAGACATGCCGATATATGAGTCAATAAGTCTACGAATCAACGATCTAAAGAACACATTCAAAACATTGGTCGAGAAGCTTCTCACTGACCTTTCTTGGCAAAATGATGTCGATATGCGATTTTTGGGAGTGCGACTGAATTTTAACGAGTACTACGCAGTTTCTAGAAGACGAGGAAATCGAGAAAAACGTCAGTCCAACGTAATTGAAAAATGAAGATTTGGCGGAAGTGGTTATGCAATATTGTATGATATTCAGAAGGCTCAAGGATTTCATCTCGTATCTGGTTAAACTTTTTAAACTAGTTTTCTTAGATTAATTTCACAAATCATGAATTTTGTATATTTCCATATTTATCGATTCAAAGCGATGCGAATTTCGAAGGAATTAAAGGAATTAATTAATTGATCCGTTGTTCACCGGTGATTCATGTAGAAATAGATGTCCATATCATGTCGCCTGCTACAGACGTTGACTTATACGATCAACTCTCGATATAACGATATTCGATATAACAAAACAAATTGGTAAAAATGGACGAGCGATAACTCGACCGGTTGCATTGGCTAAACGATAATCTACATTCGCGTTACTCATCAAACCGTAGGCTCGACCACTGACATATTTGGCCTGAACTAATGTGTCGGCCTCTATTGTTGACAGCGGTTTGTAACACGAGAGCGAAGGTTAGATAAATCGGTGTCTATGATTAGATATCGAGTAAGGAGGGTAATATATTATATAACGAAATCAACTCCCAGTTACTAAATTTCGACACGTTGGGAGAATGAATTGATTTATGTACGAAGCGGTATACTCAAAAGGAAGTGAACTATGGTATATAAAAAGTCCAACGTCACTGCCCAATAGCTAAATTTGGTTCTGCTCTTTTTTCAATATAAAAGATCTTAGGTCACCACAAAACGAGAGAAGACGCAATTTAATTATCATAGGATATTAGCATATTTGAGCTTGAATCTTTTATTATTTGCACTAGGGCTTTCTTGTGCGTTGTTAATCTTAGTTGTGGGCTTCTTATTCGACGTCATTCATGCCAACGTTTTCTTATCTTGCTATGAGAGATTCAATCAGACTGCCATTTCAGATGCGTCAAGAATAACTATTTCACTTCTCACTGAATTAAGAAACTTCAATTATGGCATATCGTGTTGGTAAGTTTCCTTTTTTCATTGCTTGAACCACTATGTGCGTGATTGAGCATTGATCTCATTTCTCAGAGGTAGCAAAGCAAGGACGGGCAGCGTGCAGAGGGCCAGCATGCAAAGCTGAAGGTATCAAGATAGGAAAAGGAGAGCTTCGCCTCGGAGTATTTGTTGAAATTGGAGAGCACCAGAATTGGCAATGGCGACATTGGTATTTATCATATTCCACATGTCAATTTAGTAATAGCAAACCTAACGCGTAACAATCCAGGAAATGCGTGACACCGCAAGTAATTAAAAACATAATCACTAAACTAGATAATTTACCGCATAGTCTTGATGGTTTTGATGAATTGGCAGCAGAAGGTCAGAAAAAAATTGCGAAAGCATTACATGAAGGGCATGTGGATGATCTTGAGTTTAATGGTAAGCCAGAGTATAGTTAGCAATAGATCCTCCTTTTTTGTCGAATATGCTGACGAATACAATTCAGGCGATCCAGAGTTAAATCGACTAGGTGCAAAGAAGCCTCGACCTCGAAAGCAAATGGAGTCTGCGGAGACTGATTTTGAACAAATCGCAAACATTAGCTACGAACAAGGTTCAACCGGCGATGGACAAGATGCGTCACGCCATTTGCCTGTGCACTCTGTGCAGCTGTCAGCGGAATCGTCTATAAAGTCGCAAAACGGCAAAAGACTAGTTACTGCCGAAGAATTTGATAAAAATGCAGATGCGTAAGCACATCTAAGATTTTTTCAATTTATTTTGCAGAGTCTAATACTTTGACATATTTAGGAAAAGGTTGAAGGTTGATAAACGACTTAGTCGAGTTGTAGAATTTAATGAATATTCGCCGTATGTATATTTCATGTCAGTTGTTGAAATCGAGCTATTCAAATTAACCTTGTACATGCAGTACCATGGAAAAACGTGCAAGAGGGCGACCGAAGAAGCTAGATGAGAATGGAAACCCTATAAGAACGGCGAAACCTCCTAGCGAAGACGGAGTCAAAAGAAGTCGAGGTCGGCCGCGCAAAGAGGGTGGTATGACAAGCCAAGATGCTGTAAGTTGATAAGCTAATGACGATGCCATCTATATTTAAGATCTCTGGAGAATGTGATTAACACTCAGCAGAAATTAGCTGATGAAGATGAAAGTTCGAAGCGTGGTAGAGGAAGACCTCGAAACAAATATGATGCCTCAACAAATTCTGTCAAGGTGAACGCAGATGGATCTAAACGAGGTAGAGGCCGGCCTAGAAAGTACGAATCTACTCCAGAATAGTTGACAGCGCTCGTCGAATATATAGCATCCTTTCTGGAGCTTTCTTATAACAGAAATTTAATTCATGAGGGTATTAATTTTTAAATAATTAGATTGCATTAACACACCGTGTACTTTATTCTCGCTTCTGCCTGTCAATATAAATCTTATTTCTAAACTAAAGAATATGAATTTATTTATCCAATTTTTAAGCTAATTTCGTATCAGATGGATAAATATCAGGGCAAGGGTTAAGAATAGGTTCTTATAATTTAGTACTACAGCTCAACTTCTACTAACCTTTCGGTGTGACCTAGCGAACTAGAACAACCCTTGTTAGTCACCAGCTGTAAATTATAGTGGCAGTTTTTACAACCGATTCGAAAACCTAGATCTTCGTATTGGCACTCTTCAAAGCTTCAATCAAATTTATTTCAGTTGATAATTACGCTATAGGTGTCGGTGAGATTTGGGATCAGATATGTTTGCATCTGTCTCACATATGCCAATACGCCAAGGTCTGATCCAGATTCTAAATTTTGCGCTCGTCTTGACAACCGCTTTCATGTTTTGGAAGGGCTTATCAATTGCAGCAAATTCGCCGTCTCCAATTGTTGTTGTTTTGTCCGGATCGATGGAGCCGGCCTTCCAGCGTGGAGATATTCTTTTCCTTTGGAATAGAGAGCAAAAGGTCAAAGTTGGAGATATTGTGGTGTATAACGTTGCTGGTCGAAATATTCCTATTGTACATCGTGTCGTGAGGAACCACGTCTCGTAAGTGATATGCAGTTTATCTAGTTGGTATATTATTTTAATTTGACTTAACTTTTGTCATAGATCTAAGCAACAGCTACTTCTGACCAAAGGAGATAATAACAATTTAGATGATGTTGATTTATATGCTTACAAACAATATTACTTAGACCGGGAAAAAGAAGTGATTGGTGCTGTGAAAGGATATATTCCGTGGGTTGGATACGTCACGATTTTGCTCAGTGAGAACTCCTGGGCGAAATACACTATCTTAGCAGCCATGGGTTTACTGTCGCTTGTCCAAAGAGAATAATAGGGAGTATGTGCTAATATGCTTCGCTACTATTTCGAAGAGTCATTCCTAATCGCTTTCATCTTGAATTTCATTTTTCGTGAGTTTATGATATATTTGTCATCTCGTGTTATCTCGCAGGTTAAATTATCTTGTATATCAATGAAGCCAGCATTAGATTTTACTTACATTTATATGGTAGCTAGAATACATATGTCTATATAGCTTTGTAGAATAAATCAGCGATGTCTTTCTCTCGAAAGGACACAATTCATGATAAACATTTGTTCTGAGTTCCATTAAAACCCTAAATATTGGTAACGCATCTCAACGTTACAGACCAAAATTACATATCGCGGCGACCTTCATACGGGCACTTAGTGGGAGTTGATTTCGTTATATAATATATTACCCTCCTTACTCGATATCTAATCATAAACACCGATTTATAAGCTTCGCTCTCGTGTTTCTACAAACCGCTGTCAACAATACAGAGGCAGACACAAAAGTTCAGCCCAAACATGTCAGTGGACCATACGATTTGATGAGTAAATCGAATGTAGATTATCGTTTAGCCAATGCAACACAACAACACTTACCCCGCTTCATGAAAGCATACGCTCAGCAGGCTGTGGAACCGAGATGTTGTAGCATGCCTAAATTTCATTCACATTCGAAACGGGTACCGCGAGAATGATGAGCGTCCTGCTCGGTTTTGTCGTGAGTCAAGCACAGATGTATTTAAACAAGTGGAGTGATTCAATTGTGAATCGCTCCATCCGGTCGAGTTATCGCTCCTCCATTTTTACCGATGTTTTTTTGTTATGTCGAATATCGTTATATCGAGACTAGTATAAGTCAACGTCTTGAATGTGTTTCCAACAGTCTCAAAACATCATTTTAACTTGGATTCCTATTCGCACTTAATCATTGAACCTATGCATGTTGATTCATATTCTAAGTCATTAGTCTATATTGCTAGCTGTCCATCACACCTCATTAAATAATTGACCGCAAAATCAAGCGATCCAATAGTGTTAGTGTTTCCTCACAAAGTCGGATCACTTGCATCCAGGAACTTTCACAATGTCCGCTACACCTCAAGCAGCCAGACGGATAGGCAAGGTATGTATATTTGTGTTACTATAATATGATGTTGATTAGGGTCCTTATTAAGAGCTAGGAACTGGCAGATATAAATCAACAACCACCTGCCACGTTTTCTGCTGGGCCCAAGTCTGACTCTGATCTCTTGAATTGGGATGTCACTATACCGGGTCCTACGGGATCTCCTTATGAGGTATCAGAAATTTAAAATGTTATAATATTTTGAAGCTCTGTTCTGTCTGCTTTGCATATTTTGCATTTGATAGAACTGTTTCGGCAGCGCAGTGCTGATATCCGACTTAACTGTAGGGAGGGGAGTTCAGGCTTGCATTGCTGCTCCCAGCTACATATCCATTTAATCCTCCAACTTTGTCATTCATTACCAAAATCTACCATCCGAATGTTCTATCGGATGGAACAATTTGCATACCTCTCCTTAAGACGGATCAATGGAAGCCATCATGCAAGTTGCATACGATCATAGAGCTTGCTGTTGGCCTCTTGAAAGAGCCTGATGGTGATGAGGCTATTGAAGGGGACGTTGGAGAGGTATGGAAAAATGATCGCAAAAAGTTTGAGAAGACTGCAAGGGAGTGGACAAAGAAATATGCGAAGTGATCGATTTTCACTAGATGTTTCTGTCTATTGTGACTCCTGGGTAGAGCAATATTATCATTTAGTGGAAGTCATTTAGTTAGTTAATTGAAGGTGGAAATATGCAAAGTCAGATAAATGTACAACATTGGATTAGATTGCTTCTGTTTTAAATATTGTACAATAATAGTGGCTACAAAAAAAAGAATAATCCCCAAATAAAACACCTAACGAAACGATAAAAATCCAATGTAATGCAATTGTGGTGTGGGTTGATATTATACAAGATATTCTAAGGGATCCAATTCCTTCTCTACAACAAATTCAAACACATTTTCCAGCTTCAGTTGAAGTATAATTATCCGTTTTGGCTTAGATTATTGTCCTACTTAAACGGTTCCTTTTTACTCCTGACTCTTCGTGGATGCCAAATCTTCTCTTCTTTCTCTGACTGCTTAATCTTTAAGATCCAGTTAGCCCTTATTTTTTTTCTTTCAGCTTTCGCCATTACTTTACGAGAATTCTCCATTCGAAATTTTCGGAAGTGAATATCAGCTGGACGCATGCCCATCTTTCCCATTGCTTGGAATGCCCAGTCTCTGACTGCTGTGTTTCGCTCCTTTACGGCAGCATTAGCGATCGCATGCAATGATACCATGCTTCCATAAAATTTTTCCTTCAGAATCATAGGAAGAGGGCCGTCCTCGCTTTCGACATTTTCACTGAAAACTTGCTTAGCTGCTTCACTTCTGTTCACATTATTTTCCGTAGTCACTACTCGATATAATTCCTTCGTGGCAGAATCGTCGCTAAGACCACCGGGACCAGCTCGTTTAAATAAAGTAGACGAAGCAGTGAAATACGATTTCAAATCGTTCTTCAATGTCGCCAACCAATGATGCATCATTTCTTCCGACCCATTATTTTGACCAACATATCTTATTAGCATAGCCTGAACGTAATCTCTTGTTAGATCTGCGGTCAAAAGGCTGGAAGTATCAATTTTCATAAGAGCTTCTTTCGCTATAATATGATCATGCTTCGCCAACGCGAAATTCAGCAGTGTCGCCCATGCGTTATTTGCCTGAGCATTTGGTAGGCCTCGAATGTGATCGACGGCAAGATCGAGATTCTCTTTCGCAGCAAAATGCAGTATCATGCTCATCTCAACCGGAAGTACCTCTTTATCTTGAGACCACACCTCTTCCAAAATCGCTTGTACACGGTCAGAATCTTTGAAGCACAGAAAAACGTAAAGCATCTCCGTCTTGATGCTCCGCTTATTCCGTTCGATGCGTTGCTTCATTTTAAAGTCTTTATGTTCAATTTTATCACGCATGAGCTGTAGTCTTCCAATGTTTTCTAGGATATTTTCTGCAAGTGATCTATCTTTCTTTCTTGCGCTATGATTCAGGAGCGCTGCTAAAATAGTTGGCTCCTGCACCATTATATCAGGCAGACGGAATAATATATCCTCTGCATGATGCATAAAGGAGGTATCTTTTGAAAACCCTCGAATAAGTCTAGCCAATAGCTGAGGTGGATATGAATGCAGATCTCGACCATATTGTTCCTGCAGTTTGTTCCAATATCGTAAGACTGAAGCCATATTCGATACTTTAAGATTGCTAACTATAAGTCGATAGAGGGTAGTGGAAGGTACCATAGTCCGTTCATGCTGTGATATGATTTCAACAACGTCATTCGCAAATTTCGGAAAGCCCTTCCCTCTCTTTAACCACAATGCCGTGTTCATAAAGTCAACTCTTTGTGACTCTGTCAACTTCCCGCCCATAGATTCAAGCTTAACCCATAATGCCACTGCTGCCTTAAAATCAAATAAGTTTCTATTACGTTTGAAACTTCCCAGAAGATGATTTATAACCATGCTAATTGTCCTCTGAGAAATTCCGCTATGTTGAGGAGTAGGAGCCGCATTTGCAAATTTCACGCAAAATATAGTTGCCAGTAAACTCATTTGCTCCGATATAGCGATTCGGATTAAAAGCTGAACCACTAGCTTTCTTTTCGTATCCTCATTCGAGATCTCAATCAGTTGCTGTAAAATCCATTTGCTAGGATCAGCAGGAATCACTTTCGTACTTGTTGAGATCATGCTAATGATAGCCGAGGATTTAAATTTTGGCCCACTAATCAACTCGCTGACAGCTTCAAAAATTTCTCCAAAATCGACTTTGAAAACCATTGCAGCCACAATATTCAGCAAAACAACTCGCGCATCATGCGAAGTGTCCCAGTCCTGTGCAAGCCATTTAATAATCTGTCGGGCCTCTCCTCCATATCCCTGCAGATGCAATTCCGGAATCAAATCATATGAAGGATCATTTTGAAGCGCGTCATCTAATATTTTCAACAGCTTTCGTCTTTGCAAACCCGATAAGCTTTTTGTTTCCAAGCCTTTTTGTTGCTTACGTTCATCCTCAATGCTCTTGAGTAGAATCAAGATTCGATCAAAATAATATTGCAACTGCCTAATTTTTTTCTGTCCGCGACTGGGCCTCGAGTGACCAAACCGGTTTAAAGCAAACCACGATCTCGATTTTGCGTTGGGCTTAAGATATATATAGGTCGATGATTCGAAATCTTTCAGGACTGGCGTAGCGCTTGTCAACGAGGAGTTTTTGGGAACTCGATTTGACTTCCTTTTGCTACCACAGACTTTGGAGCCAATAATATCCAATCTTGAATTAGTTTGTTTCAATGCGACGCCCACATGCTCCTCCAAATCAGCAGAATTATTTTGCTTTCTTGGAATTTTCCCTCGGGAGGTTTTCATGGATCTCGAAGTTGCCCTTACAGAGTGTGGGGCGTGCGCCTGCAATTGTAAACATCTGAACTGATAGCTTAGAGCTTCCCTGGCTTGACCGCAACGATGCCGCTCACGAAAGCTATTAACAAACCAATAATAACTACATGATGAATGTAGCCTGGAAGGCGTGTTGGATAAAGGAAGCAATGGCGCTGATTGAGCCGATCTGCTCAATTGTCGAACAAGCTTACAGGTTACAATTGGACGCATAATATTTCTTCCTTCCAAACATTGCTATTATTGCTTAATCCTCTTACTCGATATTATCAAATCACAGCGAAAATCTAAATATTAAGTCTAAAAAAAATCAAGCCTAATAGCGATATATAACGATAGCAATCTGGTCGAATTTAACACATTATTCTTACACAATTTGTGCTAACTTCGATTTTCAATGAATTCACATAAAATTGAAAAATAAATTTTGTTCACGTCAGAATTTGCCTTTCCAATTTTGACTGAGCCGCGCACCACCCACTTTTAGGGATTTTAAGCACAATGAGTAGAAAACACATTCATAAATTAGCAATCCTATTCACCTGTTGGAGAAATAATTTTGTAAATGCAGGGACCAGACAGTAATTTTGTAACTATATATTTATGCTTATCAAATCTGTCGAGCATCTGGCAAATGAATAAGATTGAGCTTAAATACTCTGGAGAATATTGGCTATATAGCAAACTCTAGTGCAAAATAACGGCAATGACGGGATATTTTACAGATAAACGAATAGAAACTTCAAAAGGACATAAAAACTCCTATTCCAATAGCGATTATGCAAATATACAAAAAAAATCTAGAAAAGAAAGTATATATACAAAAAAGTGAGAGGAACGCCAATTCAGTAAGACATAAGTATGGATTCTGCTTTAATAATTATAATTATAATCATAATCATAATCATACATCTGCACCTGCACAGACTGATTAACCTTGACTTTACCCATCTCAATATCGCGAGCGAGAGTTTCAAGACCACCAGAATTGGCAGGCATAGATGTAAACGATTTCCAGATTGGTTCTCCATGTTCGAAAATCTCGTCCATCTCTTCAAGGGTTCTCTGCTTTGTCTCTGGAAAAGCAACGAGAACATGAATAAATGCCATTAGATTTAGTGCACCAAAGATAAAAAACACTCTCCAACGAATGATCCGCAGGAGAGCTGGAACCGCAAAGCCTAACATATAGTTTGTAGCCCAGTTTGCCGCTGAAGCCACGGACATTGCCTTGGCTCGAATTCGCAACGGCATAATTTCTGGTGGATAGATCCAGGATATAGGACCCCATGAAACAGCAAAAGACGCAACAGTGAGATAAGCGCACGCTTGGACAGCCTGTGTCGCCCCCGGATGATCTAATATGATCCAAGTATAAGCTTGGTCCTGAATCGTACTAGGCTGGCCATAATGATATAACAGTCCACCGATCATAAAAAGCCACAGAGACATAGAGAGTGCCCCTAGTAAAAGCAGGGGTCGACGTCCCCACGTGTCCATCCACAACAGAGCCGGTATAGTCATGACAACGTTGACAATATACTGAATCGACGAAGCTAGAAGTATTTTCGATATACCTGCACTCTCCAGAACATAAACAATATAATACGTCATCACGTTGACACCACAAAACTGACTCCATATTTGAATTGATATCCCCAAAATAGATCGCTTGAGTAACTTTCCATGGAAAAGCTCGTAAAAGGTTTTCGAAGACTCTTCTCTTTCGTGGCGGATCTGATCTTCTATTTCCTTATATTCGGCTAAGACAAGAGGATTGTTGATATCGTTCGTGCCTGTCCGTATAAGAGCGAGCACCCTTAGAGCTTCGTCCCAGTAATCTTTGCTGGCTAACCATCTAGGTGATTTGGGGAAAAAGAATAGAGAAACGAACAAAACTATGGCAGGAACAGCTTGAACCGCCCAGGGTATTCTGAAAGATGCGGTACTTGGTATGTACGAACAGCCATATTGAACAAAGAACTGTATCATTATGCCCCAGGTGATAGCCCACTGTTGTAACGACACGATACGACCTCTTATCCTGCGTGGAGCAATTTCAGTCAGATAAATTGGTCTAAATAGGGTCAATTACTTCATGAACCTTGATAAGTAATGACGTTCACGAAACATACACCAAAGAGCAAGTGAGTCCTACACAAAGACCACAGGTCAATCGACCAAAAACAAGCATTGTGACATTGATAGCGGCTGATTGGATGCTAGTACTTTGTTAACAAACCTCCCACAACTGTAGGGGTCCAAAGTAAATAAAATGAATAGCTTACAGTGCTCCTACTATCCAAAGCAACGCTCCGAATTGGATTGTATATTTTCTCGAATAGCTGTAAGAATTTGTCAGTATCCTGCCAGACAATTGAACCAAAGGCTAACATACTGATCCCCTAACAGGCTCGATAGCAACGCTCCGACGACAGAGCCGGCAGCCATACTTGACGTTATGGCGCCCTGTGAAATTCCAATCGGATTGTCGAAGTACTCTTTGTACTGCCATGTTGCTAGCACACCAGACATCGACGACATGTCGAAACCAAACAGTCCTCCGCCCATAGCAGCAAAAGCTGATATCGTATAAACGTTCAAATGAGGTCCCATTTTGACAGTGTGTAACTTGCGCGAACTTGATATTTTGTAATTACTTTCTTTTATATAATGATCGTCTGCGACGTTAACCGTGGTCAACTGCAAGTAAACCGAAATTGAGAGGATCGAAGTGAAAACCAGTATCAAGTTGATTAGAATTACGCCAGACTGACCACAGAGAAAGTTCCAAGGGTCTGAACAAAGATCGAGCTGAATGCCGAATGGGAGACAATAACTCTGCGGTTTTCTAAATTCCTTTCCAATTAAAAAATACGAACGATTTGCTATGTAACTTAACTATAAAATAAAACAAAAAATAGGAATATAAAATGGAAAAGAAATTACAAAATACAGTGGAATGGCAGTCTAGACACAATCACGCTTAACTGTGTGAACTCGAGCGGAGTAGGGCAAAAGATCGAAACGTTACTGAGTGTTCGCTTGCAAAAAGAGCAGACGGATTAACTTGGTACTCTTTTCAATAGGGTAAAAGAACAGCAGGTCCAGATGCGTACGTACCCATTTGGGTCAAATGTAAGTGTTCTTTTGTTCTAGTGCTACCCAAAAGCAGTTTGATCTTATACCTAAAAGTGCGTATTCCGGCTAGCTGAAATACGACTTGATTACTGGGAAAATACAAATTAACCCAATACCATGGTCGCTGGTTTACAGAGCATGCATTAGCACATTTGCAAGCGCAAGCAAGGCACGCCAGAAGATGCCTGTCACGGTGTCATGTAGCTTACAACAGGGAAACTCGCCACGAGTAGCTAGAAAATGCCTGTTTAGCTCTTTCCGTTCGGTTTTAGTGCCATCTTGAGACAGGGTCGCTAGTCTTGACTGAACCTACACCTAGCTGTGCGACTCTTTTGCCATTGGAATTCCTCGAACAGGCAGGTAAAGGACGAATCACACTGTTCTTGGACAGGTCCATGTCAGGTGTTTTTCATTAGTGGTATTGTCTGGCAAGAAACTATCTCGGGAAGCGATCATCAAATACCGTTCGGTCTTTGAAGTCAGTGCGTGCTTCGTCTAGTTTCGATATGCTGCATCATGCATCCTGCAGCTGCAGATAAAACACAGTCTCGGCCGCCGTACGAGCCTGCAGATAAGAGATGCAGGTTTGGCCTGTTAGAACAAAGAGATATCTTTTGCGAATGCGAATGTCTATACTCGGCCCGAGTAACCCGAGCAGCAAAGAGCGAATTTATGCTTTGAGGGCGACATGTATCTCTGTCCGTTGATCCACTCTAGATCTTTTTAATTTTACGCAGAGTTCCGTTTGCGTTCTTTTGTTCTATTGCTTTACATTGGCTTCAAGCTGCACACTTCCAAACCTATGACAGCTAAGGTAGCTTTACTGACATACGCCGAGGCATTAGAACATTCAATTCTCCCAGTTGCCTCGTCACCTCGGCAGACTTTGCACTTGCCTTAATGACTGGTGACTCCACATCCCACTCAAAGCCATTTGAAATCTTGGTCCCTTTACGTCTCAACTGAGAGAGCCTATTGTCTTTTAGGCCGTAATTGCTGCCGGAGGACTGCTACTTCTGTGGTAGAGTTGTTGTAAGTGCTGGTTCTCCATTCTTTCCAGCATTTTGCCCACATTAGTTTGCTGTGGATTGAGGTTGAAATTGTACTTACACTGAATGGTACCATATTATCCAGTTGCATAGCCGGTCACCGTCGCATCATGGCAGATTTAAAGCCGTCGGCTAAGCTTTATCAGATTGAAGCAACGTCGTCTGCCACATGCGATAGCACGCCGATACTTTGAGAAATAAGTCATTGCAATGTTCTCCCAGAAATCGCAGGCAATTTTATGGCGAATAAGATTAGAACAGTAAATGTGTTTGTTCGTCGCGTCACATAGCCGAATCCGTACCACACGGTACAACTGCGCAAATTTCGTGTATGCACGCTTAACACGTCACAGCAACGCGTATTTATGCCTTTATGCCATCAAAAGAGATATATCCATAAATGTGGCAACGACAGTCGGTATATACCACAGTGACAGAAACCCAACAACTATGCATTTACAGATTTACCGTGCAAAAGTGCAAAAGTTGAGTATTCGCCCAGACGTCATCACGATCAGCGCATACGTCTTGTGACCCTTCTTCGGCCAGCCTACGGATTGCTGTTGACCACTCACTTGCGACTCCTATATTGCGTTGTATCAAGAAGAGAGTACGCTTTGAGTGCAAAGCCTGAGATGACGTCGTACTGGTGTCGGAACCTGGGATGCGGGAATAACGTTCGAGACCACCGGATATGTAATCACGGAGGTAACTGTCCGAGGTGCTGCATGAATTGAGTGGCTGTAATAGGCTTACATTGCCTAGATTAGATGTTAGCCTCGGTGCCGCAGTCGATCAAAGAGGAAGGACAATTTTGCAGCGTGGCTGAGCAATGCTGGGCAAGTATCGACAAGTAAATCGAGATGATGCGCGATGATGAGCTCGCACGCGACTGACGTTTCTGTGCAGCAAGTAAAAACTTTAAAAATGCATCGGTCGCATATTACGCGGAGGCTTCTGTGATCTACAAGTAACAAGCTTTTTTAAGCCACTATTAGCCACTATTGGCCACTTTCGAGCCACGCACTGCCTCTCTATTCTTACTAGCAAATGCACATCATACATAACACTGCCCAAGATATGTCCCAAATCGCGCAGGTTTACAGACCGAACCCTTTCTTGTTCCATGCCTGATCGGATCTGTTAATCTTTCTAGACAGGAAAAAAAAGCAGATCTGCCGGCAGGTCTTTCTCAATTACTGGGCCACCGTCGACTACCCGTCAGGATAGCTTGATTGGCGAACCAAAATGCTGATCGGCAGATTTTACAGTTGCAGTGCAACTTACCCAGTACAAGAAACTATATGCTGTTTGCATTGTCACCAGGCAAATCCCAAGGCCGCGTCATATGTGAACAAGTAATCTGCACAGAAACAGCACAGAAACAAGATGTATTGGTAATTCATTCCCGACTGTGCTTTTTCTTCTTTCAACTTCCTGGATACGAATGACTGTCTTCGAGCTTTCCGGATTTCGTCGGATTGAGCTTTCCGGGTTTCGTCGGAGGCACTAAGATCATTCCGCATTTTACGCCACAGCCCTATATGCGATCCAAGATACCCGAAGACTTGTTTTATGCAAATTGTAAAGTATACGACTAATTCGCACCTTAATCTATCTATAGGGTCTGGTTAAAAGTCCAACTTATAGCTAGCTAGCTACGTACAAGCTAGCCTGAAAGCCCTAGAGGTCTGCATAGCCTACTGGATCTTATGGTCGTCATCGGGAAATTACTGTTTTGGGATACTCAAAATTGAAATCTATTTAATATTTTTGATTGACAAATTTCTCCATGCGGAGGGTCAAAATACTGAAGATCATACCTCCATCGCGTGCGTTTGTGACATCAATTTGGCACCAAATATCTTGTTTCTTTCCTCTGACATGATTTGCCTTCCGGGACCTTTGTTTCGTCTCTATTTTTATCACCCACCTGGCGTCCTCCGTGGCTGTTCTCCTAGCAGATCGCAATTTAATAGGAAAAATATATAAAGAGCAAGGGGCCTAACTTTTTTCTATCTCAGCATTCTTACATTCACCTTCGTTTTATATATATAACGAATACTTTCACCTATAGCTTTTTATACACAAACTATTTTCACAATGCAGTTCAAATCCTCCGTTATCTTGGCCTTCATCTCTTTGATGACCGTTGCCTCTGCGCAGAGCTCTAGTTCGCCTAGCTTAAGCTTGACCAGCGTGCCCTCATCCGCAATTCAGACTGCCTCGTCTGTCATCCCCAGTGCGCCTTCGTCCGTTACTGTTGCGAGTTCGTCGATTGCTCCGTCGACCTCTGCTGCCTCTGCCTCTTCGGCACCTGCCTCTGCCTCTTCGGCACCTGCCTCTGCCTCTTCGGTACCGCAAAGTGTGTCTGGTTCCGCGTCTGCCGCTTCGTCATTAGTGACTTCAACCGTGTCCGGTTCTGCGTCCGCCTCTGGATCAGCCTCTGAATCAGCCACTAGATCAAGCTCCGCGAGTGCCACTCATTCTGCTTCAGCAACCGCCTCTCCTGCTACTGGAGCAGCTGGATCGCTCGATGTCAAGAGTACCTACATGGGCTTGGGAGCTGCTGTCGTTGTTGCCGCTTTGTTTGGACAGGCGATGTAAGCTGCCATTCTAAATTCTATTAGCTTGAGGTGATAGTTTATACCTTTTTTTTTGTGGGGATTTCTGGATAAGTGGATTATAATTGGTTTTAATTTTCTTGTAAAAGGTACTAGGTGCCGTTTGATATACGGGATAATCCTGTGTTGGGCAAATTAATACATTTTAACTATATTTCACTTCATTTTACAACGTGCAAATCTCATGTATTCCATTTTTCGTGAACTGTCTTGATATGTCTCGATAAACGGATCAACTTTATTGGACTATCGACATCGAATAATAAATATACCCCTGCCTTCGTGCCTCTCCTGCTGTTAGTCGGAGTGAACTTACTATTCTTGCTGTCATTGCTTTCATCTGAGCTTTCCTGATTCATTCCCTGCACGCTCAGCTGTATATACCTCACAGGAGTTTGCTGTGATGCAATCGCAGGAACGTATCAGTCAGTGTAGTAGAATAGAGCCAGTGATTATTACATTACTGCCAAGAGTAATGATTGTGCTGAGATATGAACTGAGCAAACCACTGCTAGGATCAGTCATGTTAAAGTCACATGACACTTGTTGCAAAATCATTCCAGCGCACGTGATAGAAATAGAAGGATTTCTCTGTGAATTGAGCAGATATTGAACGATAGGCAAATGCTCG
Source organism: Babjevia anomala (assembly GCA_030580435.1). Taxonomy (NCBI): domain Eukaryota; kingdom Fungi; phylum Ascomycota; class Lipomycetes; order Lipomycetales; family Lipomycetaceae; genus Babjevia; species Babjevia anomala. The sequence goes on along the minus strand of JAKTSW010000005.1, from coordinate 113,719 downwards.
AAAAGACAAATTAATTGTCGGTCAATCGTCAAAACAGCTACGAGGTGATTTCAATCCAATGGCTGTTTGAGCGTCTTGCATCGTCTGACTCAAAGATGATAAGCGTCAGCTTACTCGCACCCTCAAATAAGAATTGTATCAAACTAGAATTTCGTCGTTCTTCAATACGAAGGCGCTGCAAAGAAAGCTGCACATTGATGCTAACTCGCACAGAGACTTAACGAAATGTCATGGAACCTCAAATTGGACCGGAAATCTCATAAAAGAAAGTCTCACCAAGCCTTAAACAGATGAATCGTTTCTATACTTTATCGTTAAGTGCAAAAGTGGTACAAGCGGTTTGGTCACTGGCGTAGTACGATGGCAAGGATGATTTTGTTAGTTTCGTCGCGGCAGTCGCTGCATACCCCTCTTGCGGATTCGAGGTTTAGAGTCTCTTCGGTTCCTATTTCGGCTGCTATTTTAAAACCTATTTCCACCTTCAGACCCAATAGAACAACGGACAATAGCGAGGTTGTACACATCAGAACAATAGTTGTTCCTGCGTTCTGTTTCCATTCTAGAAGGTCCGTAGCGCTTCGCCTATATAGACTACGCGCATATTGACGTAAGGCCCGTTTTCTGATCTCCGACTGACCACAGAAACCAAAGAAAAGCCGCAAATGAGGATCAATATTTCAACGTTGCTCGACAAGCTAATTACCAATTTGAGAGTCTTTTGTTACCCAGGTTGGTACTGTCAATAAATTGACAAAAAGCTGAAGGTCACCGGCTCGCAAGTTACCATTAGTGGAATCTTAATTTCTTCTCAGCCAGAAATATCTCTCTAGATGATACGGTCCAAAATAACCAAACTATAGATTAATGTCGTATATGTAAAAGGTGGCGGGTCCTAAACAAGCCAGATGAGCTGCTGCGTCAATGCGTCTTGAAAAAGAGAGACCGAACTGCTCGAGCAGCCAGCCCTATTACGACTATGTTCCATCTGGTTTATCTGACTTTTCTGGAAACCGTACTCTAGATTTCCCCATTTGTGAATTTAATTAACGCTTCTATGCTTCTATACTCGACCACTTTGTAAGCCTGCTATTTAGTAATACATCACACAACTGGTCATCTTCAATCTAGATGCGACATGTAATAGAGCGTGCGCTGCATCGTCTAAAATCGGCTTGCAACACCTTGAATATTTTTCTGTAACTTGATCTATTTGTCTTCATCTAGCCAAATCCAATTAATTTACTCAAAGGAGGCATACGAATTCTCATCAAACTTGCACAACGATGACTTAATTTAGTTGCATACATCTGCAATGCAGATACGCTGGTTTTCAAATATTACAATCTAATTACTATTGTTGTTACTCATTTCACTACTAATACATCAAAACATGTCCATCCCCGATTCAAAAAAGCATGTCCATTTTACCCAGAGCAAATCAAAACTTAAAGGCTTTGTCGTAGATAGCCCCAAAGTAAACCTATATGTTAAAGTACCAAATGTGTAACAATTCGAACTTTAGTCAATCTGAAGGGGTCTCTGTTTTGTCCCAACCACACAACATTTTTGTTATTTACAAAGCAAATATATATATAGAGCAAATATACAGCTAGACTAGGCTCGTCCACATTACCGCACCCCACCTTTTCTATCATGTCTCACTATATCTTCCTGTTAGGGATTCAATTAGATGCTGTTCCATCCTCTTTGACTAGAGTTGGCATAGTGCCCTGGCGAACGACCCCTTACTATTAAACCTTCAGTGACCGATCTGGCGACAATAAACTCTTGTCCAGATTCGGTAACGGCATAAACCTCAGACACGAATCGGTACATTTGCTGTGCCGTCCGCCGCTTGCCATTGTTCGCAGTAGCCTTTCTAAACTGAATTCTCTCAAAAGTCACTACTGAGGGCGTACTTCCACTATAGATGCTCGAGACATCACCACCATGACAGGCTCCTGGTGACGTTTCACTCTGATACGTTTCATCAGACAGCAGGCTATCATGCATTCGTATTCTAGAATCAGTCTCGTGCCCGTACTCCGAATCAGAGTACTCATTACGGACACTACTCGTGGTGCCGTTGATTGTCGGCGTGCTGAAGTCATAATGGTTATAAATATTTCTACTGCTATCCAGTCGTATAGGAGGCAATAAATTTAGCTGTCTAGATGCAATTGCTGGAGAAGGAGAGAGCACGTTAGCATTTGCTAGAGTGTGCGTCATCCGCGGAGGCGAGGAAGAAGGGAGCGAGCAGGGAACGCTGCTTGGTACATTGTCCGGCAAGATCGGGTGCCCATTGTTGCCTGTAATTCGGCAGATCGGGGTAATTGGGACCTTAACAGGGGCCCGCTGCGGACCAAGATCGCGTTTAGATGTATGCTGTATCAGATCAACTGGCCTAGCTGAGCGCTCGTCCTCCGCCGCAAGCCGAATCACAAAGTGGTGTACTTTCTCAGAGTACGCGCTTTCAGGAGACTCCTGAACGTATATGTCCAGCTCTCGATTCCGGGAAAACGGTACCGCCTTTGACGGCGCCAGCTCTAAAGCCATCAGAGCGCTGGCGTAGTTGCGGCGGTAAGACACCCATCTTGAGCTGTCCAAAAAGACGCCTCTATCGACACGGGCATGAATGGTCGGTACGACTCGCTCCTTCGTCAGTCCGTACGTGAGAACATTCATAGCCCTTGTATATCCAAAAGATGGTCCATTTTCTGACGTTGGCGAACGGTGAATCACCCGACGTCGTCGTTCAGGAGTAGTCTCTGCCGAATTCATTCGTACCATCATGTCTGCCACCTCAAAATGGCTGTCCGTCTTGATTTTCCCGGTCGGACTGGCTTCACTCTTTACGTGGCTAGCTCCAGAGAAGCTATACACGTCTTCTCCCTTTGGCTGCTCCGCAGCCGAAGACGAAGACGACGAAGATCCGCTGCTGCCGTGGTTCTGGTAGTAAAAGTCGTACGATTCGGTATACATTTTTGGCCGCGGAAGCCGGATAGGCAACGGAGTGATATTAGCAGCTGGGTCTGTAGAAAAGCAGCCCGAAGAAGAATAAGTAGATCTGTGAATGTTTATACGACTAGTATTTGTGTTTGACAAAGGCCCGTTGTCGTATGAAGGAGGCATGGTATGAGGGAACAAAAACGAGTCAAAACTTGTTGCAAACTTGTCAAAGTAACAACAATCCAAGAAATATAAATATATAAAAGAATGTTCGTGATACTGAAGGGAATAAAAGACGAAGGAAACACAGGAATATTTATAATAACACGTTCCTTCAGTGGAACTCAAGGGAACCCAAGGGACTTCCCTTATGGCAGCAAGCAATTGTATTTGTGGCGCTCAGCACCCAGGGTCGCACGAGACAAACGAGGATTCTGATGTAAAAAGAGGAGATGAAAAGTCCACGTCAGGTGGCAGCGAAATTGTTTGATAGAAATCTGATACAGCATTATTGCCTATAGCCACTATTTGACCTTTTGGTCTTCGTACAGTTCGAATACCCATATTTGGCACCTATTTCCCGCACCCATTGGCTCTTTTCCCATTCCCAGTTAGAAGATCACAAATAACATAAAACGGGGTAGATATCGATTGCAGTTGACAGCTCGTGAAAGGGTACAAAATTAAAGTGGTTGTATAGATCTGTGCTTTAATTCTGAATCACTGTAACTAAATGCATTGATGTGTCACTTGTACTACCGTAGCATGTTCACTGAAGCCTTACCGGCCTCTAAAACGCAAAAAATAAAAAAACTTAAATTAAACTGAAAAAAGCCTAATCGTGAGACGACCCTTACCCTATTATGAAACAAATCTCCGTAACGAAAATTACAAAAATCAGTGTTACAGTTTTAAACACCTAAAAATAAATAGCCTTATTCCTTGAAAAGCTATTTCCTAAACAACATGCAACGGATGGGCTTCTGTAGGGGAAAAGTTAGCGTATGCACGTATGCGACAATAGTCAAAACCGGGTTTTAAAGTGTACAGTGTGTACAATGTGTACAATGTGTACCAGCCACAGGTTGAGAAGTGACAGCTCTAAAAGAATAGATGCAGAAAAGTTGTAAAATCATACCTGTGGTGAATACCCATTCGTCCAAGCTCATGCGCTCGGGATCATCAAAGATGAGGAAGAGGTACTTCATGGTCTCTGCCAAAAAGAAACTTTCACTACTGTCAACTATCCCGCCTCCGTCCGGCAGTGTGACATCCTCCAGCTCTCCAAAGCCGTAAGTGGTCTTGCTGAAGTTCAGCAAGCCTTGAAACGCGTCCCAAGCCCACTCTTGATACTTCTTGTCTCCGGTAGCACGGTAGAGATAAAAGTAGCTCTCGACAACTTCGGGACGGAGAAGATAGCGGGCATTAGAGACCCAGTAGCCGTTCTTGTTGATCTGGTTGCGCTCGTGTTCTCCCTCAGTACTTATCGCCCATTGACGTCCGGGGTTTTCTTGAACAACCCCTTGCTGTTCGGCAGCGAACGCCGGGATCTCCCGAGGAGTGGCTTTGAACAGGTGCTGCTCCTGTAGAGCTGTGCGCTTTTCGTGCTTTAGCTTCAGCGCCTGCTCTTCTTCCTCCGTGTGAACCGTCGGTGGGGCGCTTTTAGCTTGATGGTAATTGCTCTCGACCGGATCCCATACAATCGATTCAGATCCCAGATTGGTAGGAGTCATATACATGGCATGGCACGCCTCCATATACTGGACTCCAAATTCTGTCAGATCGTCGCGACGAAGAAACTTGCCACCCATAACGAGATTGCCCGCCGCATAGCATGCCAGATGGCCCATTTCGTTGATGTAGGTGCCATCGAAGTATCTACCCACAAACAAATATCCGACGCCCTTTTCCTTGCCGGTACTCTCCGATGATGAACCATAGACCGCCAGGTTTTTGCGGGTACTCGTCATAGCCTTTTCCCATCGCTCCGCATATATCCCAGCATTCTTGTCCTTACGGACCATCACTGCGGCCTTGATCAAGTACTCATAGTAACTGTCATGTCCAGCTCCTATCGAGACAGCCTGACCCAACGACTCACCCGTAAATAGATCGATCGGAGTTTCGATCATGCCCTCAAAAGTCTCCGGATTCTTGTTGAATACTAGCGGCTCCCATGCTCTAGTGCCATTGTTGTAATAAACCTTGTCTCCAGTCTTTTCAGTCATTTTGTAGTTTTCGAGCCAGTTGGATCCTGCTCGAGCAGGTGTTATGACTGGCGATATTTCTGCCTTAACGCCTTCTTCGGAATGCGTGCCGACATGCTGCTGGAAGTCGACCCGAGGCCATATCATTCCCAAAGGAGAGTCATATCTAGGTTCATAAGCCAAAAGCCAAGCTGTAATGATTTCAACATAATAAAGACATACCCTGGTCCAAGTTTGTAGCCAAGCTCTTTGGCCTTCTTAATGATCCCCTCTCTGGCCTTCTTCGGGTCCTCCAACTGAATGAACTTGTGATCAATCAAGTCTACCGCCGAAATCATGCCGCCAAGATATCGAATAATTGTTTCGAAAGGGTCAACCAGTCCTTCGGCAGTACTATAATTGATATGGTCAACCAAGTGCTGAATTGACAATGTGGTCTCCTCTGTCAGATTCATAACTATCGTGGTTGTCAAAGAATCCACCAATGTCGCGCCCCACCCGTTTCGAGTGGATCCAAATCCGCCAGAAACCGGCTTCACCTCATCCTTACCCCAGGCTACATCACGATACTTGTGCCATGCCCAAATATACTGGTCCTTGATAGCAGTGGCCCGCTTCGCATTAAGCTGCCGGTCTGCATCACTCATGTCTGAAAAGTCATGCTGGATCAGGCCAGTGTCCGAACGAAGACGAGGATGATTAAAGTGCGGCCCGGACAACGACGAAGTAGGACTCCAGACAGAGCCCTTCCAAAGCGCCCGCACTAGAAGAATTCCAAAAAGCGCGCCGCTATATTCCTGTCAGTACTTACATTCTCTTTACTCTCGAAGATCCGACAAATTAAAAAACAATTACAGAATCCATTTGCGTCGATACGGACGCGATATTCTAAATGACGGAGCCATGATCTCTAAAGAATTTCAAAATATCTGTTCTAAATCCCAAACTGAGTAAATTGTCTATGAATGGTCGTGCGATATATTCCACGGCAGACTGATAAATCGTCTCTGAACATAAGCAGATCCCGCGCAATACCTATTCACCGATCAGAGCAAGCGCTACCTTGTCCGTTAGCATTCATTAATTCATAACATTTCATTAAGAATTAATTGAGATAGAAGCAAAGAACTCCAACTACTTAAAGACGATGCCTACCTCGCAGATCAATTCACACAACTAATAAGAGAGATATTTGAGGAAAACTAATTTAAATCTAGTCCAGAATGCAAAGGCAGACAAGAACAGCACGATTTGCAATATTAGATTGATGAATGTGAATCTCTGTCAAAATGACGAATCAAATTAAGTGGATTGATTTACAGAATACTATTGAGGGGATGGTGAGCACGCATGCAACAAAACTCTTTTTGTTGATGAATCAGACCAGAGCGGTGTTAATTGCATGAAAAGTTTGGAGAATAGCACCGATACCACATGCCCATGCACGCACACGCCCGCATGTCCGCACCATTACGTCAATCTCTACCGAGACCTCTCTACGCCAGTAGGTTCTATGTAACGCCAACAGAGCTTATTTCATCGGTCAAGCCTGCCAATAAACACCAACAAAACGCTGCTCACACTCTCTCGACATTCGACACACAGTCGGCAGCTATTAGTTTCAAGACTCTAAGTGCTGCTGTTAAGAAGTGCCGCCGTCGGTGTTTGGGCATAAATGTCACAGAGCCATGGGACTTGACGAGCCAGAAATCCGAACTGCCGTACTCTGCTAGCATGGACCAAACAGGATATCGTCGGTGGTCCAAACAGAGTGGCTAGGAACATAATTGTAAGGTAAAGTCTGGCAGCTGGCGCACAGTGAAATGGAAATCAGGTGGGCTCTAGATAATTCATGGTTTAGTGCAAGATATTGGTCGAAGTGTTCCTACCACATTCAGCACTTGTGTCGATGAACGCCTAGAAAGGAGCATCTCTCCGCACTTAGCCTATTGACAGAACGATGAGCTGTACCCAGTTATTATGTCAGATAAAGATAATTGTAGATCCAGTGTTTCGTCGTGAGATCTGTCGTGCACGGCCTACGTAAATTCTATCGTTTGCTGGTCTAGCTCTATATATGTGGCTTCCCTAATGGTTAGATTAAGCACGACCTTTAGCCGTCTGTCAGATCAGTTCCGTAGCCATGTAATTTCGCTTGAACCTAGCCATTATATTAGAACGGTGTAGTTGTAGCTTTTCCAGGATTAGAAGTGTATGCCGGAGTCGGCGTTCCAGCGGGCGGCGTTGGGAGTTCCAAGAAATTTGACGTTCTGGTAGTTCGGTAGACCACCTTGGAAAAATCAACGAATGGATCAGGAATTTAATCTATTGAATCTATCATTATTGCTGAATCGAATAAAAATTTGTTTCTGAAAGATGCTCAGATGGAGGAAATAAAGAACGAAATAGCACAGCTGAAGGCTCGAATCGAATACCTTAACGGCATAAAGAGCATGGACTGCGATTCAGATGGTAATGACAAACCCATAACCGATCTCAGCTTAGATGAATTCGAACGCTATGGCAGGCAGATGATCGTACCCGGCATCGGAAAAGAAGGTAAATATTTCAAGTTCGTTCCTAATTTTGTTAAAACAATTGAGTCGCTAAACTGCAAAGGCCAGCTGAAATTGAAGCGGTCGAAGGTCCTGGTGGTCGGAGCTGGAGGACTTGGATCTCCACTTCTCGCATACCTGGCTGGGGCCGGAATAGGAACTATAGGAATTGTCGATTACGACGTCGTCTCAGCTTCAAATTTACACCGACAGATTATACATAGTACAGCGACTGTTGGGGAGCCCAAAGTACTATCTGCGATCAAGTATTTGAGTGCGCTGAACCACAATGTGAAATACGTCCCATACAGCTGCAAATTGGTGCCGGAAAATGTTTTTGAAATTTTCTGCGGATATGATTACATAGTGGAGTGTACAGACACGCCTCAAACCCGATATCTTATTGCAGATGCATCAAGTCTGCTCAAGAAACCGTTGATTAGTGCTAGTGCATTGAAAACGGAGGGCCAGCTTATTATCTTGAACTATCTCACGTCCCCTTGCTATCGCTGCTTATTCCCGAATCCCCCTCCCGTGGAAAGTCTAAGTACCTGCCAAGATGCTGGAATTGTGGGACCTGTAGTAGGCATCATGGGCGTGTTTCAGGCTATTGAGCTTTTGAAGGTCATCATCGGTATCTATGAACAGCAACTTGAAGACTATCGGCCTTCGATGATTTTATTGAGCGCATTTCATAGTCCTATATGGCGACAGCTTCGAATTCGTACCAAAAAGCAAGATTGTGTTCTCTGCGGTGATAATCCAGAGATCACGCGAGATTTGATTAGCAATGGACAGTATGACTATGACGACTTTTGCATGGGAATTCATTCCGCAACATTATTAAAACCGACCGAAAGAATAACAGTACGAGAATATGCGGAGAAGCGGAAAAGTCAAAACCATATCCTGCTAGATGTGAGAGAGCGGACACAATATGGAATCTGTGCGCTTGATAACTCAATAAGTAAGTATCAGTTTATCAGCCTGTCGAAATTTTTTATTTTTTCTTCTGTCATTTTGTTCACTAATGCTGCCCTCGCTTTAGACATCCCAGTAAATGAGTTGGAAACTACTGATATACCTCAATGTACAGCGGATATTCCTATATATATCATTTGTAGATATGGGAACGACTCACAGAAAGCGGCGAAATTGTTAAAAGAGAAATATGATACTGATCAGCTGTGGGATATTGTTGGAGGCTTAGATCGATGGAGTAAGGAAATTGATAGCTCATTTCCAACCTACTGAATAATACTTGTCTCACAGCAATATTTCAGATAGTAAAAAGTTCATAATATGTATTATAGATTAGACTATATAACTATAGCCGGTATAGTGAAGGAATATTACAGCTGCTCAACTTGAGTAGTTACAATTAATCAAAGATCCAAGAAAATCCAAAACGAAAAATATTAAATTATACATGCTAATTATCCGAAAAAAATTCCGATCCCCATATGCAAGGCCAAAACACCAGTCCAAAAGGAAAACAGAGCTACATCGCTTTAAAAAAATTACCTCGTAGATATTTCTGGACAATGCTCTGACATGGCACAATTCGTTCCGTGAGTATGTTGTGACGTTGTGCAGGTAACGGCTGGCGTAACATATGCAGACTACGCTGGATCCAGTATCTCTCGAGTCTCTCTATTGCCTCTAGAGCACTTACATCTGAAATAGGCTCATCAACTACCTCGTCTTCCTCAGCGCTGTCGCATACATTTTCATCATCATCTAGTCCATTGAGACTTTCTGTCATCAGAAGCTCCCTCTCCAAAATTTGTCTATTAGGATAGCCAAACTGAGAATTGGCTGAAGAACTGTGTCTACCACCCAGCTTACCAGCTTCTTCATGGATTTCATCCATTATCTCTTCAAGCGAAGGAACAAGTAAAGAATCGTCCGTAGGCCTCAACAAGCTGTCAATCTGATCTGCGAAATTTCCTGTGTCACCACTTCCAGTAAGCGACCGAGAAAGTCCAAGCTGACTGTGAATATCGGACGGCACAGTTACAGAAGGTGTCAGTAGACTATCGTAAATGGAAGGAGAGATAGGAGACACTCGTAGATCAGAATGTTGAAATGTGATGGCGTCTGGAGAAGATTGACGTCGACCGGATTCCTGGTGAGAACTCTGACCAGAATACAAAGTAATGGGTGACGGACCCGCTGAGCTTAAGGGCGCAAGCGTCGAGTTTTCACCTGGCGATATCAATTTGAAGAGCGAGTTGTCGCTCAAGAGCTTGCTGTTTGCAAAACAGTTCGCAATCATGTCTGCAGTTACATCGTCACGCCAAGCCTGCGCTACAATATTCATGGCTTCCAGTATTGTCAGCACACGCTTGTGTTGTCCATGTTGTAAACGTGACATAAGAATTTCAATAAATCTGCGACGATATAACGCCTTTATGATACGAGTGAGGCCCGCATCACACGGCTGTACACCCATGGCGGTAGTAGTAGGCGGCAGTATCAGAAGTTCAGTGTTCAATAATCGACCATCGAATGATATATGCGCATCACAATAATCAACAATAAGCAAGACATGACGACCACTCATGCAACCGTCAAACCAGTGAAGATAATTTTTAAAGAGTGCTGAAGACAACTGAGCGTTGGCTTCATAGGCATAGGTGACACCCAGCCCAGAAATATCAACATTGTGGAAGCATTTTGGATGTTGATATTTACCTATCGTCCAGCAAGGCAATTTCTCCGATCCGTCTGAATTAGAGCATACCGTCACAGTAAGTCTATCCTTGGCTGAATGATGGTCCTGGTGAATCGATCGAGAACTCAATACCGTATTTCCGGTTATCTGATAAAGCAATGCAGTTTCGTCCATGTTGAATACATCTTTACGAGAATAATTTGCAATTCTGGCTCGTAATGCAGGCAGCTGCTCTTGTAGAGATCTCAGTCTAGCCGAGGGGCTGTCAACGTTTGTCGCTCTTGTATTTTTGATATTATGCCTCTTCTTAAATCTTGCAAGCCATCCATCAGAGAAATGAAAGTCTCCTTCTCGCGAATTTACGTTTGGATAAAACATCTAAACTGTCAAACAATGATTCAGTTGAAGTTAGGAAGTAGCACTCACCTCCAAAAACTCCCGCCCTTTTTGCTTGAGAACATTCCCATCAATTGAAATAATACCGCGATACTCCAAAAACCATTTGTAAAGCGAGTCTTCCATTAAAGGATAAGTAACCTTTTTAAGTCGTTTCAAGTTTGGCACCGACTCGGTGTCTTCAAGGATATCGTTTTTCCGCTTGAGACATCGGGAGATGGCAGCCTGGCTTGGAGCTACATTGAATCGCTCTCTAAACCATTCTATCAATTGCTTCTGATTGACCTCAGGATGCTTTTCTGCATATAAGCAGAGCTGCCTGCGTTGGTCGTTTGTCATGGAAAAGTTAACTTTTTCTTGGGCCTTAGGCCTAGGCTGATGCATGTTATTACCATGCTGACCCTCAACTGAGATATCATCGTTTGCAACAGTCATATCTGGTACACAGATAGCTGAGATCATATCGGACATTCCGTCCGGACGTCGAAAGCTTCGTCTATTTCTGACAATTACTGTCAGTCAGAACGAAGACTGCTTATCTTGTACGAGAAGCAGCTCAAGCCAAAGATCACTGTGACCAATATAAGCTCTATATGTTATAAATCGAATTTGCAAAACAAAATGAATATCTGTCAAGGCTGATCTGCCTGTTTCTTGCCTCAGCATCGAACAGTAGAATCATTCTTAGGTTCCCTGGGAAGTTGTTCTGAACTTTTGAGATGTTAAAGTTGTACATAGTAATCATTGTTGACCAGTACAGTTACGGTAAAGTTACTACACTAGGCTAGTTTATTACAAGAAATTTCTGAGAGTAGACTTCACCGTTCAATTTTTTTTTCTTGTATCACTTCTTGATACGCATAATATTACGGTGATTTTTGAAAGCAACGTTTACTTCATCAAAATGCCTGAGATATTTCCGTATGTATTAAGAATATAAGTCATCCACATTATTTGGTCACTAACTTAGCTTCTACCACAGAAAATTAGCAGCAAACTGGGCTGACGAGGATGACTCAGATGGATTTCCCGCCCCTCTAGTGACCATGAACCCTGATGGCACCAAGACTGTGATTTCTTATGGAGTTAATCCTGAAACTGGCAAGAAAGTCAAAATCACAAAAAAGATCAAAGCTACTGTTATAAAAGAGCGTGTAAATGCTGCCGTTGCTGAGCGGAAGAGATGGGAAAAATTTGGATTGGAAAAGGGAACCAGACCTGGCCCAGATGATACGACTACTACAATGGGAGAAAATATCCCATTCAAGTTGATTGCTGCATGGAAGGTTTGTATTTTACGAAGAATTCTGAAATCATGGAATCACAATGCTCATATTAGCAGGAATCGAAAGAAGAGAAGGAAGAGGCAGCAGCTCCGAAAGACCTATCTAAACAGAACGGATCGATTGTCTGCAGAAGATGTAGTGGTAGCCACTATACCACTAAGTGTCCGTTCAAAGATAAGCTACCTGTTCGCGAAGTTAGTGGAGCTGGATCAGCTACTCGTCCTGAAACTCCAGAGCCGTCATCTCAAGCTAGTTCAGGAGGACCATCCAAATATATCGCTCCTGCATTACGGAAAGGTGCTACTGCTGACGGCGAAAAGCCTTTTGGATCATCATACAGAGACAGAGATGACAGTGCGACTCTGCGTGTATCGAATATCAGTGCAGACACTACTGAAGATGAGCTTCATGGACTTTTTGGACGTTATGGAAGAATTACTCGTTTGTTTCTTTCGAAGGACAGAGATACTGGACGAGTCAAGGGCTACGCATTTATCAGCTTTGCTGATTACACTAGCGCAGCTAAAGCTTGTGAGAAAGTCAACGGTTACGGATTCAATAATGTCATTTTACGGTATTACAATTTCCTACTGCAATATTTTTGATATACAAGACTAACGATATGTAGTGTCGAATTCTCGAACAGAAATTAAGGGATGTTGGAGCAGAAGTGCTTTTATTTATGCGGTCTTTATTGTTATTTCAAATCTATGTTCGATCTTTTAAGGACGTAGCATGTTGTTGTTGAACGCTCATAAATTATGTACAGTATATATACATGCTTATAAGCGAAGATGAAATATATTCATTTCACCCGTTTAAATGCCACTGTGCAAACCTTTTGTCCGATGACTCCTCCAAACTCAAACATAGGATATTTTAAACTTTCGTAGACCTCGAGTCCTTGAAGATTTTAGATAACTTCTGAAACACAAGTCAGAAAAAACAAATTCATTAACTTACCTTCAACAGTCATTAGAGATATCAATTCCGACTCTGTGAAATTGCAGCTCGTGATCAATATGATTCCATTTACTTTCAAAGCATGATCCTTTACCACAAAAGGATACAGCTGCTGTCCAGTCTTGCCATCTTTGATAATATTGTCACTCAATGCGATAGCATCGAAAGTGCCTTTATCCAGCACAAGATCCCAAGGTGCTCCATTATTAATTTCACGAGAATATTTGAACTCGTCAACCAGAAAATCCTCATGTAAAATTTGGATATTAGCCAAATCTTCGCCATCAGCCATTCTCTTCGCTAATATGGTTTTTGCAAATTGTACAGACACATCGCTATAGTCGATTCCTACCATTGCTCCCATCAGTCGTGCTGTGCTTCGCATTTCAAATAATAGGTGGCCGTTACCGGTCCCTAAATCTAGAACTGTAGAGCCTCTAGTCGAGAATGGAAATTCTTCTGATACATTGATAGGATCATTCGATAAGTGCTCTTCAACAAACTGGATCATCTTTTCTTCAGCGTCGGCATCGGAAAACCAAATCTCGCCTTCATCTGAAGAGTGGTCGTCGAAGTTGGATCTCTCCTGCGTATAAAAATCGTCCCAGCTGTCAACCAATACTATTAGAAAAAGAATAAAATTTAGCAATAAGCAAAAAGAACATACTACTGCTTAGTCCCTAACTTTGAAGGATTGAGGGTAGCCACTTGAATTCGCTCTTCCATTTTACCTGATTCCTCAAATATGAAATTTCTTGTCTAGATGAGGAAGCTCAAGCTCAACTTGAGAACCTGCACAGCCAGATTTGTGGCTTTTCAGGGGGCTAGTAATAAGTGCTTCTACAGACGTTGACTTAACGATCAACTCTCGATATAACGATATTCGCTATAACGAAAACAACTCTGTAAAAATGGACGAGCGATGGTAACCAGTTTACATCGCGTCTACAAGGAGTTGATTTCGTTATATGTAATATATTACCCTCCTTACTCGATATCTAATCATAAACACCGATTTATCTAAGTTTCGCTTCTCGTGTTTCTACAAACCGCTGTCAACAATACAGAGCCCGACACAGGAGTTCAGACCAAACATGTCAGTGGAGCATACGATTTGATGAGTAAACCGAATGTAGATTATCGTTGAGCCAATGCAACCGGTCGAGTTATCGCTCGTCCATTTTTACCAATTTGTTTTGTTATATCGAATATCGTTATATCGAGAGTTGATCGTATAAGTCAACGTCTGTACAGGTTGATCATTTAAAATGGAAAATAGTATAGAAAGAGCATTTGTCGCCAGATAAAAGTACAGAGGAAATAAACCTATTTCATGGCCCTAGCTTCACCTATCATACAAACCTCTAATCTCGCACATAAACTGAGTAAAACCACCGTTTCAGTTGCAGCATAATAATTCAGTGCATCCATAAGAATTTTCAAGTGATGATCAAAATTTTGCTCATACTGAGCTAAGATATTCTCCAATTTGGTCAGCTTATCTTGCTCTGCTCCTGAAGAAGTAGATGATGATGATGAGGTTGAAAGATCGCTGTCCACCACAATCAAACTTTTTGATAGCTGTGCTGTATAAGTTGCAAACATCTTACAAGCTGTCATAAGCTTGGCCATCACCCTCAATAGCTTCGAATTTGTCAGCATGCATTCTTTCAAGCAAGTGTCTAAAAAATCTACATGGTTTTGCATTAAACTGTCGACCGTTTTAACATCTTTGATGCTATTCATTAAAATATCCCAGTTCGATTCAACTACTTCAGTTGTCGAAAAGTAAAGCACGTGCTGAATAAACACTAGCATCTTGGATCTTAAGTTCCATGTCTTCGTCTTCCATTTTTGCATTCTTCGATTTTTACTTCTATTAGCCCATCCTAAAGACTTGACATGTTCTAACCAAGCTTGTCCAAGAAGCTGTTCGATGTTCTTTAAAGAAACGAGATGTCTAAATAGCAGCTGATATCGCAAGATTGTTTTCCTAGAAATCACTAATGACAACGGAAAAGGTATTTTGAAGTCGAATTGCAAAGCTTGAACACCAGTGATCGACTTCTTGTCGTCCGCAGCAGACTCAGGGCGACTTGTTCCGATTGCTTCCGCTACTGACTGGCCTCCCAACATTGCCTCAGCTGGATCCACTCCGCTTACGCTAACAATTCGCATCAGCCATTCAGTTAAACCCACTTCGTTTAGGCGCACAGAGAGATCTTCTTTAAATGGATCAACTGCAGTAATGCTCCCCGGCTGACGCAGGGTGAGATCTAGTAAAGATTGTAGTTTTGAGATCGAGACAGCTTTTACTGGCTTTTTCAATTCGTGCCATGCCACATCCATGAAATTTGTAAAAAAATCCGCTTGATCGAGAAAAAAATAGTGTTTCAAGGCAATCAAGCGGGCTGATAGGTTATGCGAAGATATTAAAAGATCTAGTAACGACTTGTTGGAGTGTGCATACGCTGCATTGACACTAGAAATAAGTCTATAAAGTTAGCAAGTACAGGTCCTATCTAATTCAATCTTCGTTTTCAGCAAAATACCGTGGATCATCAATCGTTTTGGGAACATCTCTAAGGTCTTTACTTATATGCGCGCCACCACATTCTCGCACGACATTGAGAAACTTGCCGGCCAACAAGACTTTATCGCATATGCCTTGATCAGCTAGTTGCGGGGGCAATTCATCTTTTCTGACAGTATACCGCTTTTCCCAATATTCATCTATATAGTCTTCATCTAGTCGTTCACGCTTTATACTCTTTTGTTCCTTTATCATAAATTCGTTAAAAGGATCAGAGATGATACCGCGTTCCAGCCAATCATTCAACATTTTGACATAAGGTCTTGAAGATTCATGTAATAGAAACGTCAGCAAATCCTTCGCAACAGGATTGCCCGATAGTCGATTAAGTTGCTCTGTCAAAATCCGCAAAATATTCCCACCGGTCAAGACAGTTGGCCCAGCCTTTGTGGTACCCAACGCGGTCAAAGCGTTGAAATCACCATCATTCGCTTTAAGCGTTTCCATAATTTTGTCGAAATCTGTAATCGGCTCTTCGAGGACTTGTTGTGCGGACTTTTCATCTCTTATTTTCTGGATCACAGTGTACAATATGCTTAGTTGTTGGGAAATATGCGTCATGTTAACACGCAGAGAGTTCAAGGTGAATGAGGGAGCTGTCAACATCTGATATTCCTGATCAGATATTAAAGAAAGATATTCCTATGATGTTAGTTTCACTACTTGAATAATAGCGGTTGTGCTTACTTTTAACTTTCGTCTCATCGCAGCACAGATCGCATGATTCACAACGCCATGCTGTTCTTTACTTTGAATTTCAATGAATGCATCTATGCTTATATGATGAGTAGCAATTTTCAAAAATTGGCGAGTGAGATCTCGTAAACTAGGGTCTAATCCCTTAGCGAGTCTATATTCTGGTCCTAAAATTCGCTCGTGGTCTATCGCTGGATTATATCGTTCGTGGTATTTGATATATTGACCCTCACAGCCCATTAGCACAAACAAGATGTCTTCCATTATAATAGAGGCTTGTACATCTGCTGGAAACTTATCCAGAGAAGGAGGTTTATGAGGGTTGCTGACGTTGTATGACAAAGGCACTGCATGGATCCTCGACGCGAGCGCTGAAATACTGTCATTCGATAATTTCACCTCCGGTTTCCATGCTATTACAAATATTAGATAAATGCATCACGTTTGCCAAATTTAAAATCATGAAAAAGATATTGGACCTGTATTCGTTGCCATTGCTGTAAGCAATTTATCGGTAGACGTATCTGAAGCTAGCTTTGGTGACTTGATAGGTCTGGAGGTCGAAATTCGCGTCTGTGATCAAACATTTAGATATTTCGAGTGACTTCTTGAATATTGAAAAAAAGCACCTTTCCTGACTCTGAGTTTGGTTCTCGCTCGTCATCGATCTTTCGCGTATCAGTAGTATATTCCTTTAGAGATCGCGTATGTTGATGGATGGTGGAATTCAATGCATGATCAGCTTCTAACAATGTTTCGCGTGTACTATGCCGTCTTCTAGGGTTGATTGTCTCCGCCACCATCTTACTACTGCGTTCCAGGTCTGAGTAAACTAAGAACAATAGCCCGTAGCTAATACCTTAGGTTTGGCGGTATCTTAAGAGACGCGTCAAATAACGTTGTTTTGTCTAGATCTGGTGTCGTACAGGCCGTTGTGAGGGCTTGGGTGAAATTCTAGCGAAACTGACAGCACTAGACTTTAGCGTACATTTGAGCACGACATTTCAGTAGTGTAGAAACATATGTAATAGTGTGGTTCTTCCAGATCGATTGCTAAGCTATACTAAATTTGCATATTATCAAAGACTGATTTAATCCGAAATAGCAGAGAAAGGCAATCATGTTCTTAACTAGAAGCGAATACGATCGTGGTGTCAGTACGTTTTCTCCCGAAGGACGCTTATTTCAAGTCGAGTATGCTATAGAGGCTATCAAGGTATGTGTTTCTTATAAATATGGATATATATGATCCAATATTGAAATGATGGTCTTAAGCTCGGTTCAACCGCTATTGGAGTTGCCACTTCTTCTGGCGTGATTCTGGGAGTAGAGAAACGAGTAACTTCAACTTTGTTGGAGGCATCCTCAATCGAAAAGATTGTTGAGATAGATCGTCATCTAGGTTGTGCTATGAGTGGACTAACTGCAGATGCTCGTACAATGATTGATCACGCCCGTGTCGAGACTCAGGTATAGCTAGTTGCATTGATTTTGGTTAGGTAGACAGACTCAATGCTGACTTAAGTCAATTAACTTAGAACCATCAACTTCACTTCGACGAGCCCATCCGTGTGGAGTCTGTCACTCAAGCGGTTTGCGATCTTGCTCTTCAGTTCGGTGAAGGTGCTGAAGGTGAAGAGAGAGTCATGTCCCGTCCTTTTGGTGTTGCTTTACTCATTGCAGGTGTAGACGAGAAAGGTCCTCAATTGTACGGGTGAACATTTGTATGCAAAATATTATCTTATGCTGATGTTTTATAGATATCATGCTGAGCCGTCTGGAACTTTCTACCGCTATGATGCAAAGGCCATAGGCAGCGGTAGTGAAGGAGCACAAGCAGAACTACAGAACGAATATCATAGCGTAAGTTCAGCATTTTCAAGGCTCTGAGGACATGATACTAACAAGATTTTTAAACAGTCATTGACGTTGGAAGAAGCAGAGCTCCTGGTCCTTAAAACTCTCAAACAGGTGATGGAAGAAAAACTTGATTCCAAGAACGTGCAGCTTTCGAGTGTTACAAAGGAGCATGGATTCAGAATTTACTCCGACGAAGAGATGAAAGTTGTGGTTGAAAGATTGGAAGGCAATGACACACAACCTACAGCCTAATTGCTTCCTTTATTCGGGATTGCCTTCGAGTTTATTATCATTAATCTATTAAACGAAGTCTGAAGGCTTCGTTATGAATTCTGGAAGAACTGTCGCATAGTTAAGTTTAATAATTCGTGAATCTTATCATATGAGATCGCTGGATTGTTACTATAGATAATTGTGAAATTAACTATCGCTTGTATCACCAGCCAATGCCAGCTGATTTCTCAATGATATTTTTCAATGGAGCTTTGGCATTCGGTGTCCTAATAATGGGGATTGAGTTGATCGATATCTGTCATAATCTGCATCAGGCCAAAAGAATCTCTAAAATTGCACTTTTCATCTCACCTTGAGGCAGAGCTCGTAGAGCCACTACTTCTTTCGTAAAATATCGGAGTACCCCTGGGGCTTGTAGTGGAGTGCGCACTTATTCCATTTTCTGGTTGAGATATACGTCAGAAAGTATGATTTCATGATCTTACCAAGCATTTTATACCATTTGTAGATGAAAACAATTCCGGCGATCTAGGGAAAATGTCTCGTAGAACGAAAGTGCGGTCTAAACTGGGAGTGAAAATTTGCACAGAACCATCTGTGCCAACTGCAACATTACGTCTTCTGGCACTTAACTTTGGCTTCACGACCTTTTTCTCGTACTCATCAAACATTTCAGCAAATATTAAGGCTTTATCTGATTGTTGAACCAGAAACTTCGACGTCAGATAATAGAACTGAAAAGTCAAGACACCCAGCCACACAAGTGACTGAAATAACGAAGAAAAAGACGTGAAGAATATAATCAGCATATGCAGAGGTGAAAACGACACGAATAGCGTCAAATTAAATAATTCCGGGTTCCAAACGCTAAGTTCCCAGACCTGGCGTGCACTTTCAGATTCTTCGACTGTCGAGCCTGATTTGCCTCTGAGGTAGCTAACACAGACATTAATATCAAAATTTTTGAATTACATAAAATTCTCTACTTACTTAATCAACCGTGAGATTGAGTACTTAGGTAGGCCGTAGGCTTGCAGAGAAGCATCCTTTGTGTCCAATGAAATTACATGGGCGGATGATGAACCCAGTAGTGACGTATCCTCAGCTGATCTTCCAAACAACGTATACGATCTTTTCCTTGAAAAGACAAAATACGCATTCGTTAAACTTGCTAGTACGATAACGATTGATACGATAGCTAGCTAGTGAGCACTGTCAGTAAATGAATCAATTACGACTTCAGTCTTCATATCCTACCAGACTTTGCACGCCAGTTCGGAACCCACCGCTGCTCTCAGTTATCAGCACTCGTGAAGTCGCTGCACTCTTCGACTGGCTGTCATTCTTAAAGATTTCACTTCGAGGATCATTAGATATCGATATGGCTGTGTTGATGAGCCTGCTAAGTAGTAGAACACAATCGAGCAGTAGTCCCAGTGGGATTGCCACAGTGAGAGATAACCTATCCCAAGATATAGCTTCTATCTGTTCATGCAAGTATAGAAGTCCATCAAGAGGCCATGATACAATTCGTGTTATTAACGGCGCACGACGAACTAGCCGCCTGGAGGGGGTCATTATATCTAAGTAATCTCTTCCGTAGCAACGGAAGGCGATGTTTTTTATTTGCCATTGGGAGTTTACTTTCTAAAAAACTGCCTCTCACTCAAATGAAAGTTAGCTTGTCGTCCATCTTTTCGGATTACAGTTCCTAGTAGGAAGACGATCGAAAGTCACTAATTAAATATGAATTCGTTTTGGAAGAAGTATAACGCTATCCCCCTGAAGGGACGTCTATGGATTGGCGCCTCTACAATGATAACAGCTTACATTGGAATGGTGGTAACCGATAGGATGTATGAATCCGAGCAGCATAAGACCGCCAAGTCCATACGGAATCCCCAATACCAGAATAGTTCTACTTCAGAAGCTTCATGAATCTGGATTCTCTAGGCAAAATTCTAAGGTTAATAGCTGTCCTTACGTTGATTATGTTGGAAGTGCTAAATAGTCGTGGCAGAGATTGAAGGAAGAACATTTAAATGCTCACGCGACATATTCCTGCTACGGTGTGCTTTTTATCATAGTAAGAGAAATGTTTATAAGATTAATCATATTTCCATTTATTAGAAAATAAAGTATGTACTAATCGTATATGGCATTGAAGCAAATTCTATATTGAATATTTGTAGTTTGAATATATACGAAAATAATTTAGAGTTGAGTGAGCTTATTTTGATTGTAGAGCTGACAAAAAGCGCTGCTCATCCGAACCTTGGAACTGCAGAAGAGTTGCGATAACAGTAATAAGCTGCGGACGCATTTCCTTGTGTTCCAGAAATCCCAGCAAAACATTCTTGATATAGGGAACACTCAGATTTTCTCCGTCTTCGTTCGAAATTGAGCTGAAACTACTTTTTCTGCTAGGATCTTTCAGCAAGCTATTGATTGACATTCCAGAAGCAGAGCGTCGAGTTTGCGGGCTTCTCATGGATTGATCTCCACCGAATTTGGAAGCTTGCAAAGACTGCCATTGATCTAACAAAAGTTTGTTGTTCTTTTG
Organism: Babjevia anomala; assembly: GCA_030580435.1. Classification (NCBI taxonomy): domain Eukaryota; kingdom Fungi; phylum Ascomycota; class Lipomycetes; order Lipomycetales; family Lipomycetaceae; genus Babjevia; species Babjevia anomala. Next base: position 92,740 of record JAKTSW010000005.1, on the reverse strand, counting down.
CAGCTTGTCGACTCGGTCTTGTGACTCCTCAGCCACGCGCTTGAGCTCGTATCGATTAGTTTCAGTCTCTCGCAGCTGACTCTCTGAGTTGTCCTATTCCAAATCAGCACTGAAATGTATATACATAATAATACTTTGTAATGAAGAAAACGTACCAAAGCTGTTCGAAGCTCTGAGAGTACTCTTCTTGTCTCCTCCATTTCTAAAGCTGCTAATTTAGCCTTTTCTTCAGCTTTCATTTTTGCAGATCTCAGATTACTAAGCTCTCCATTAAATTGCGACCTTTCTTCGTTGATCGTGATAAGTTGTCTTTCCAAATTTCTCAATTTAGTTTTCAATTCCTCGACCTCCCTGCTCTTGTGTCTCGACAGATTCATGGCCTCTCTCTCTGCTTGCTCACGCTCTTCGGTCAAAATGTCAATTCTCTCTCTGAGGTCCGAAATTTTAGCTGATTGAGCAGCTTCCGATTCATTAAGCATCCTGCGGATAGTTGTAGCTTCTCTCCCTCGTTCCATAAGAAGCTTATGCGCTTCTGCCAATTCTTGTTCTAAGTCTTTGTATCGGTCCCTTGACTCTTTGCTTTGCATGCTGAGCTCAGCCGACTGCTCGCGGAAATTCTCCATCATGCTTTTTGCCGTCGTCTCGGCTGTCTTGGCTAGTGAAGCATCTTCTTTCGCTGCTTCAAGTTGCGACTTCAGAGTAGAATTTTCGTGCGAGTAGTCTTGAAGTCGTAATTTTATCGATTCATTATCTTGTGTGAGAAGATGTTTCTCCCGACTAAGTCTATCCATTGCTTTTGTTACGTTCTTATATTCCGTGTCCAACCAAGTAAGCCTTTGATTTTGTTGCAAGACGTGGTCATCTTGCTTGTTCCTCAGGTTTTGAATTTCTCGGAGCTGTATCTTAAGCTTCTCCAGTTCTGAATTACGTTCAGATAGGCTGGATCGCATGGAGCTAACCTCAAGCTTAGCGTTTTGTTCCGACTTCTCGAGTCTTTTAAGATTATCAAGCTTGGAAATAGTAGTCGCTTGATAGGAACGCAACTCTGCAATTTCATTACGCAAGTTTGATACCTCCTGTTTGGTTTTGTCAAGAGTAGTAGTTCTATCTGTTATTTCTTTAAGTCGAGATTGGGAAATATTTCGAACAGCGGCCAATTCTTGATCTACTGACAATTTCTCGGTGGTCAATTTGGCGATAGCCTGATCTTTCTCTGTCTGTAGATTCTTGGCTCTTGACTCGAAAGCAGCATGCTCACTCTGAGCTTTTTGTAATCGAGACGAAACTTCATCTAACTGAGAAGTAATTTCTGCACATTTCTGCTCAGAAGCTTTGTGTTCATTCTCTAACTTAGAGTAATTTTCCTCCATCTCTTTTAAGATACCTTGAAGTTTCTTATACTCTGATTGTAGATTGTCAAGACTGGCAGTGAGAGATTCAATACTGGCTTTTTTGTCCTGCAATTGACTCTCAAGGTCTGACACAGTTGTATCTGATTCCGACTGAGATTGCAATTGCTCTTGTAAAGCCTTCACATCTTCCTTAGAATCAACAAGCTCCTGTCCAATTTCCCGGACCACATCACGCAAACTTTCGGTTTCTTCAAAGTGAGTCCGTGATTTGGCTTGTTCTACATTCAAGGCTTCCTTGAGCGAAGAGAGATCTTGTAGCTTAAGTTCCAAATTCGCAATTTGTTCTTTGTACCTTTTTATCGTGTCGTCAGATCCAAAAGGTTCCGCTGGCATATGAGCCACCCTGACCTCATCGTTAATTGTCTCCGACGTTTTTACTAAGTTCTCCGACTCATCTAACCCCTGATTCGAAGAAGACGCCTTCGCCTTCTTATTGGCAGCTTTCTTCTTCTTCTTTTTTACATTCTTTGACATTTCGGAAGCTGTCGCAGAGTTATGTGGACTTATCGACGATTCTGTAACGTGGCTATCGGATATTTCTATGTCAACATCCTGCTGACTGCTCGATAGACTGGCCAGACTGTTATTCAAAGACGAAACTTCCGCTTCGAGTTGCAAAACTCGGCTGTTGGCGCTTTTCAGCGTACTTCTATACTCTGCACTATTTATTGATATTGTCGAATTCAAGGACGCGATTTCTTTGAGCAACTGCTTTTTAGTATCTGAGGACTCATGCTCCTTACTGATGTAAGTGGCTTTCAGCGATCTCGTTTCTTCTCTGATCCTATTATTCTCCGAAGTGGATTCATTGAGTTTATCAACAATCGCATTTAATGAACTTTGACTGTCGGACAATAATGATTCAAGACTCGATATTTTAGACCCCATCAATTGATTCGATGATGACGCAGTAGACTCAGTCTCTGAGAGTTTCGTCTGGAGATCACTAATCTGATGAGAGAGTGCTTCCTTATCCTTGTCCAAGTTACGAGTGAGTAAATCATTCTCAGTGGACATGTCTTTCATCCTTGTGATTTCTAGCTTGAGGGAGGTGATTTCTTTCTCTATATCGATAGCTTTAGCATTTGTGTTCTGCTCGGTCATTCTTAAATTCTCAATTTGCGAGTCCTTTTCTTGTAATGTAACTTTGTGAAGTTCGTTTTCTGCAGCAAAATCCGTTTTCAAACCGTCTCTTTCCACTATAAGACGCTTCATCTCTTCCATCTGCATATCCTGTCGTAAAGATAGATTTTGTAGATATTCTACCAGTGCTTCTGGCTCCGTAATTGACGAGCAAGGTGTGTGCTCGCGTAGGATGTTCTCAAATGCTGCAACCTTTGCAGTACGTTGCTTTTCAGCTTCATACGCCCGATATAGTTCTACAACTGTCAACTTTTTATTTTCAAAATATAATTTATTTGAATTTGTAAGTACTCACCGGGATATTTTGCTTCATATTTTGCTAGCTTACGTAGCTTGGCTCGAAGGTCAGGAGAGAACTCATTCGTGCTTGCTGGTCGGGCTATTTGTTGTGTTGAATTAGCAATGGAATGAGCTGGTGAGCCAGAACTAGATTGATATTCGATTGCTGCTTCGGCTTTTGCTGGGCCTGATGTTAGGTCTGTCTGCGACATACTGCTATCGACCGGGGGATCTGGACTACTCGTGGCATCTGGCAAACTTTGATCCATACTTATATGAGAAGATCTTTGAGTGGTCGGGAACTCGCATTCACTGTCCGATTCAGTAGCAAGATCGAAGAGCACTTGTGAATTATCCAGTGGCGGACTGCCATGTGATTGCAAGGAAGGCTGCTGCGGGCTTCGTGAGACAAGACGCTCAATATTTTGGGGAGACCTCGTGTTTTGGAGACGTACTTGTTCTAATTCTTCAGATATAGTTTTTCCAAGCTGAGATATTCGAGATATCATATCTCTGCTACGTCCGTGTTGACAATTGCAGCGATGTTTTCGTTGGCAAAATATAAGCTGATGCTATCTGTGATATTTTGTCCCTTCTTTGCTCACGTGATGTAATATGTTTTTGTTTATATATTGCTCAACTGTGGAAAATTACTATTGATTTGTTCAATCTACAAAAATGCTTTAGACGTCCTACGCATTGCGGCTTTGTATTGAAGGAATGGAAATTTTGACGTATAAATGACTGAGCGCATTGTATATCAATTGATGAGATGCTATTCAAGAAAGATATTTTGCATATACCCTCCAAATGCGTTCTACAGTTCGTCTTTGCCCACTTACTCCAAGTTTTATATTCTCCAAATCACCAAGATCTCGAAGCCAATCTGCGCGAACAGTTACTGGATAGATCTCACTGTAATTTCGCAACGCGTACACTTCACATAATAGACGGCCATGATTCGTATAAGATAGAATACCAGCATTGCCATCTACCGTCAATATCCTCTCGATGTTCCCAAGGATCCTGATGATTCTGTCTTCTAGCTGACCACGGATTCTTATGCCTTTGCCGAAATACATTCTCTTTGCCCATATGAACAAGGAGTAACAAGCAATACTACTCGGCAGAGCAGCGACTACTCCAAAGACCAGCTCCTGACTTTTCAACAGTCGATCTATACCGGTGATTGCCAACTCAACGTCAACTTTAGTCTTTTGTATCTGAATAAGTAATGTTCTTATTAGTTGACCTCGCACCGTATTCAGCAATGGACTCTTTAGTTCTTGTTCGTATATCTTTAGGACTGCCGACAAATCACCTTCTCGTACCCCACTTCTAATTTCTTCTAATTCCATATCTGGAAGCTTGTGCGTTTTATCCATATCCACAGAAAAGTCAATCACCATTCTTTCCAGACTGTTCATGTCCGCTTCCAAGCTCTTTTTGCCCACTATTGCCACCTGTGTACTATCGTCATGACGAATAGTAGAGAGAATATTTTCAACTGGAGTAACTACCCAGTTGGTCCAGAAATCGGCCATTACTGTTAAACCGTCCTGAAACAACTGAAATATGCCCGCGCGGCGATTGAAGAGGATCCTCAGAGTCAGAGAACCAAAAGTCATCACACCCAGCCCTATAGGCCAATATCTCAATATTAAGGAAGGCTTTCCAGACTGGTATATTAGAGTCTTCAGCTTAGATTTCTGCTCCACTGTGGTTTGGTCGATTATCCTAATAATTTTCAGAGCAATCATAGAGGGGGTGAAATGGCATGAAACATTTGAACCAGATGTCACCAGTTCTATGAGAATTAGTAAGATACCAAGTGATAATCTTCAGAGCTATCACAAACCTTCCAAATCTTCTGCTGTGTTGCCGTTTACATTGCAGACATTTTTCAAAATTGTCTCGATTATGTTGACTCCATTCTCGACAGATTTTCTCCAGTCTCCCGTCTCTCGAATATTCATTCCCTCTCCTACAAGGAGGCCAAGAGCAGCAGCCTGAAGTTTCCTCAAGCTCTTTAGCTTTTCTTGCTTCTGGTGTACTTCGTTGTATATGAAAGAAAGCGAGACGGTGGATTTAAGCAATAACATTGGCGAAGTAATCGAGAGATTGTTAAATAACTTATGTCTGGCTGCAGTGGACTTCCGGATAGTCCCCGATAGCTCTGACCAAGAAGGCCGAGAAGAAGTCAACTGTGATCGCACATCTCTCATGATTACTTTGGTAGCTGCGTATCCCTTGTATGGAGCGGCTAAAAACACTGTGTGAGACTACATAATTCATTCATCTTCTTGAAAATTACATACTCTGCAGAGAATAAAAAAGCATATTGGAAGGGCTGCTCATAACACTATCCCAGTAAAATACATCTTCGCCTAATGGAATGGTTTGATTGAGCAGATCATTAAGGACATGACCATATAGAGAAATGGCAGCAGCCGAGACCAGCACCCACTCTAGTCTCTGAACTTCCTCATTGTGCTCTGGGAACGAAGAACGGCACTCTTCTGTGTCGAGCAAGTAAAAATCATTCGCTATTCCCTGCCGAGCCAGTTTTGGAGACTCTAATCCATACTTGGTGGTTTCTGCCTCGATATGATACAGCTGGTCTTTCTCTAAAGATGATTCAATTTGTCCTCTTTTTTTAGCATTCACGTAGTAAGATGCTAGAACATCACCTACACAGGATAAACTGGGAATATTTCCATTGGGACGAGTGAGGATTTTGCCCAAATGCGAAAGTAGCAGCGAAGAAAAAGGAGAATCAGTCGATGTATTAGATGGAGCTAGAGATAGCGCCGCGGTACTCCCATGGATTTGCACAGATACCGAGGAAACAGAAGAAGATATGAAAAGATCTAACTCAGATAGAAGATAATTTACTCGATCTGAGACAGTGCTATTCATTGTTTTTAGGAAAAGTTGTGAGATTGAAGACACATCTACATGTACAGTTGAGATTGTCCGAGACGTGATTGTCCATCACGTGAGTAATACCACTAGTGGAATTGGGCAATCGTCATCGGTGGATTAACCGCCTTTGTTGGAATGATCCGGGTAATACACACTTGTACCCTTTTTACTTTATGTGAGCGCCACGCTACTTCCAAAATCGATCACCATTCTGCGTTCGTCGCCTTTCACTTTTGGTTGCTTCCACGTCTTCCGCCATCTAATTAACAGTCGTTCATATTTTCAGGCTTTCGTTGAACAACTTTGGTCCAACTAGAAAATTTACAGTACATTTTTGTCTTATCTCCTAGAGCTAAGGTTTCATCTTCCATATTTTCCTGGGTTATCACTCTATACATTACACCAACCGAGCCGCCTGATACGATATTTTGGCATCGTAAGTCTCATGTTGCAGCTATGTATTCGATCAAGTTCAATTGCTTTGATTATATACTGGAAGATGTTAGAAAAAAACATTTTGTTAACTTGTAGCTGTGGTCAGCCTTTTCATTGTCTCTACGTCTACATATTTCGATAATTCATTATGGCAAGCTCGCGCAATTACGACATTCTTATCAAGCTTCTCCTTATAGGAGATTCTGGTTAGTACTTCTTTGGTTTTTAAGTATGGTGTAATTATAGACAGATTTGTTTCATGTTTGTGCCAATCGCTGTGAAATTTCTATCTCTATTGTGTTAGGTTGGTTTCATTAAGATATTGCATCCAAGTCATTCACGATATTTGATCGGTAGCGTTTTTCGCCGTTTTAAATATAAATATGCTTCTACAGATTCGGCTTTGAGGATTTAGAGCTAGTTAGTCTCAGAAACACAGCTTTTGGAATATTTTCTACGGCTGAAATATTGGCGATATAATATACCTATACCTTGCGCCTGTCATATCAAAATAGTTTACTAATGCAAACGATATATAGGCGTCGGAAAATCTTGCTTACTCCTTCGTTTCAGTGAAGATTCTTTTACTCCCAGTTTCATCACCACAATTGGAATAGATTTCAAAATCAGGACCATTGATCTTGATGGCAAAAGAATCAAGATGCAGATATGGGATACCGCTGGTCAAGAGCGTTTTCGCACTATTACCACAGCTTACTATCGAGGTGCGATGGGAATTCTGTTAGTATATGATGTAACAGACGAGAAATCGTTTAACAGTACGTGATTCAGTGGTTATTAAAAGAAGTTCGAAGAATTTTGTAGTGACTGATATGGCTAGATATTCGCAACTGGTTTTCAAATGTTGAGCAGCATGCATCTGAGGGCGTAAACAAATTGCTTATTGGAAATAAGTGTGACTGGGAGGACAAGCGGGTACGTGTTGCAGCCTTGCCAGTGCTTATCATCATGGATCTGAAGTCTAACATAATATACGCAGGCAGTTTCGACTGAGCAAGGAAGAACTCTTGCTAATGAACTTGGAATTCCGTTCATCGAGGCTAGCGCAAAAGCCAACATAAATGTTGAAGAAGCGTTCATTTCTCTAGCAAGGTGAGTGACGAGCTTCTTTCATTCTTATCATAAAAGATTACTTATATGTCTCAGACAAATCAAGCAGCGAATTATGGATACGACTCCTGAGCCAGGTCCAGGAACTGGTATCGATATCAGTAGTCCTAACAAGAATGCCAGTTCGGGAAAGTGTTGCTGAATATTTCAATAGTCATTTACTACTTAGTACAGATTGGTTTATTGAAAAAGTTGGTAGATCTCTCTTTCTGTCTATTTTCTTATCAGCTCAAAACATAATGTGAAATAGGCTTTATAGGTGGTAAGGACTGCTATAAACGGTGATCATCATCAGTATCTGTTTATGCAGTATGAGTCTTTTGATCTCGTTGGAGAGGCGGATCGGTCGCAGTTTATTTCACATTCTAGGACCGCTTCGATAGTATGTTGAAAGATAATTTGTTCGAGATTTTTTTTGTTATGTCATTTCTAGCTTTGCTTGCTTGTTTTGCGATTGTTAGTTTATTTGAAATGCTATTTTGATTATGCTCTTTCCCCGTTTCTTTAACGATTTTGTTATGCTTGGCTTTTAAGGTTGACATTTCGAAATTGGCAGATTGATCTTGCAAGTTTTTCGATTTTCTTCGAAAAAAAATTCAGCTTTATCGTATTTTCTCCTATTTTGCGTAATGGCAAGTTTGTTATATACTTTTTTCATGCTTTTGTTATGTGAATTTGTCGTATTAATTAATTAGTAAGAACGTATATAAGTTCCAAACTGAGATATATTGATTAAGAGAATGGTTACAGTCAAACTAAACAAGCCAACTGTTCACGAGATGCTATGTGATTACAAGATCTTGCTTTCGTTCTGACAAAAGGTATTCGCCTCAATCAGGTTCAAACAACCATACCATTGCAGTAAAATGCATAATAAATAAATTCATGACCTCGTAAGTACAAGTATACAAATCAAAATCAGCTGGTGAAAGCGATTAGAGCATTCATTCAAGAAATGCACAACAATATCTGTTAGCATGAATTACTTATGCTTGACTATCCTCATCACCATCATCTGATATATCTTCATGCTTCAATGAGTATGTCAGCGAATTTTGTCGCGGCCCAGGTGTAAATGGCAAAGAATTTGATTTAGAAAAGCTTGGAACTAGAGATCCGACTTGAGATTGTTGCAGAGCTTGAGAAGAAACCATTTGTTGATGCACTGGAACTGGTGGTGGGCTTCTGCTGGAAACATAAAGACTGCCAAATACGAGTAGTAAGCAGAATAGCATTGTCTTGTATGAGATCTGATCAATAAATTTGTTGATGATCTCCGCGAATGTTTCTGCACTTACTTTTGCTCTAGCGACAGCAGTCGAGGGGTCTTGATTCATACATGTCTGCAATTTGAAACACATCTCTTTAACCCCTGGGACGGGATCATTTGCGCATCTGTTGTCGAAATATTGCTGTTTGCAATGATCTACTTGCAATTTGGCGTTCAAGACATGTGTCATCACTTTGACGTTCACATCGTTTCTGATAGTTGTCACAAATGCTATGATCAGATATGAAAATATCAGAACAAGGAAGCAATTGAAAAACAGCTGAAGATAGGAACCGAAGATATAGGGCAGGGTCTCGTGAGCGTGCAAAAAGGATACTATCGAACTTTGTGAAGAGGCTGACCGTTGCATTATATCTGAGGATGACTGAGACACATAACGACCTGAAAACTCCCGCGAAGGCTTCTCCATTCTATATTTCTGCAGAGTCAATTGCTCATTACCCTCATCATCATTGTCGTCAATGAAATTGTCGTTGTTATAGTCTGTAGAATCTTCATCGGAATTTGCCTTCGTATCACCGCCATTCTGCTGATCGATATAACCATTCGACCTTCTATTTGCATCTATTTTCGCTAAACTTCGGTTAAAAGCGAAAGGGTTTTTGTTTTCTTTATTACTGAAGATACGTTTCTTTGGACTTATTGACCTTTGCATAATTTGGTTTGATGTATGCTCAACCGCAGTTTCAGACCGCTTTGATCGATTTGACCGTTTGTCCTTCGCCGAAGTACCCGCTTGAAATAAATCTCCATTATCGTTATTGTGATCTTTAGTTTTCTTCTTAGATAGCAATGGCGACGCCGCGCTTCGCATTATTTGCAGTAGCTTTCCACCTGGACCTGTGGATTTGCTGCCGTAATTTTTGTCCTTTTTTATCTCATTACTGTCGTCAGAGTCAATATCGATGACGTCGATGTCCATAGTGGACAAATCGTTCCAAGAGGGAGGCTGAATAGCTGGATTTATCGATGGTTGCGGAAGCCTGCTTATGCTTGGTGTTCTAAGTTGGTACATGGGGATATGCGATGATGATTGGCGATACATCGATACATCAGCCTGTCGTGACGACACCAACGAGGTTTGTGGAGTCACGAACGAAGATGCAGGTGTTCTTTGAACAGAAAATGGAGTGCCGAAATTTTGACAGTCTATTTACAACCCAATGATGTTAGTGGCACATTGATTAATTCATCGCTATAATATGCTTCTGCAAAAGTACCTTGATTATTGCTCATTGCTTTTGGCGATTGAATTTTGAAAGGTGACGACATATCAGCGGAAGGACCATCCGAGTTGTACTTCCAGTCCATCGGCGATTCGTGACCGCGATCGAAGTCAATATCAATGTCCATGATATCAGATGCCCACGCGCGTTGCAAGTGAGCGCGGCTGTATTTCTATTACTCGAGAGAGGTATCGCTGACCTTCAAATTTAATAAATGCAATAAAGCAGAAACAACTAGTCTTGTCTAATTATTTTATATCAAAATTGTAAATCTAGATTACAGGACAAGCATTCATGTAACAATAGAGAGCAACCTGCAAGTTGGAAAAACATTAGCTGTAAACTCAAATTATTGGGATGTTTAATGATGTTTGACCCAAGGTGTTGTACCTTCACGTTTTGTCAGATTTGGCTACGACACAAAGATTGCATTCACAATAATTGTTGACGACGCACCTCAAGAGATCGTATTCAGGAGCTATTCTCTAGTAATTGGTAGAGTCGATGGACTCATTTGCGATTAATTAGAATTATACATGTTCTTATTACCAGTAAGATTTATACGACGATCAGTTCCCATCGAGCTAGCTGCTTCCTTTCACTCAATCGCAGTGTGCAAAGACGAATTGACATCGACGGCCAAGACTATGTCGCACAGTCTTGGTTCGCCAACAAGAGCTGCCGCAGTGCTTTTAGCCGATGATGAACTGTCTCACGATATAAATGAATTTTCAAAGACCCAGTGGTCATTCGTTCCCAGTGATGATTCAAGTTACTTTACGAAATACATTCGATTCAAAAGCTTCAATCTTGCCTTGGTAATAGAGTTTTACATTTAATTATTCCTCTCATTCGCCGTTACTGCTTTATATGTGTGGAAAATCTGTTACTATTCTTACTCCTTTGCATTTTAGTCATTCATGCACAGAGTTGCGCTAGCAGCTGAAAAGCAGAATCATCATCCTATCTTCTACCAGAACCACGGTGTACTTCAGATCCGCTTCTCCACATTCAATCCAAAAGGAATTACGAATAAAGATATTAAAATGATGAAGCTGGTTGACATGTACCTTGAATCTTATGCCGCAAATAGCTACAAAACTGAGCAGACAGAAGTGATGTTCACTTCGCGAAGCACGACAGTTTAGTTGATATTCGTATCAGGTAGCGGAAGGGAGATGTTAAGAGAAAATGTAAAGCGGCCTTGAATTCATGTCCCAATGCCTTTGTATACGAGAACGGTTTTGAGAAAATAAAATACATAGTAGTAGACGGGTAGATAATTCGTCTGCAAATTTAAAAAACACGATGACAGTGTCTAGACAACCTTATCAAACCTGTACTCGTATAAACAAACCACCGCAGAATACCTGAAACCAATAATTTAAAACACTAAAGTTACAAACCCGTACATACAGCATCCAACTCGCCAACTATCATCCATTCAATTGTTAATTGGAGCGAATGACAAGCATAGCGGCTACGCCAAAAAAACATACAGAGGACTTACACAAAAGCATGTCCCAACTTTGAAAGACAAGATCATCACACCGAAAATATCACAAAGAAAACTTTGGACAATGAGGGAGCGATCAAACTCGTTTCACCTCTTCAGAAGGGTTGAGAGAAGAAGAATTTCTTGGAACGGCATTGATCGTAACGGGCTCGACGACTCCAACCACGCTTTTGCCAATGTCGGCCGCCTCATGTAGAAAGTCGGCCTGCCGACGAGCATATACAGCAGGTGGTGTAGGCACTCCTCCAGGCTGCTCTATCAGCCGAGATTGCAAAGCCAATATGTAATCCCGCAGCTGTAGATTCTCCTGTCGTAAATTGTCGATGGTCTCTTTACTTGATTTCAGCTCTAGGACTTTTTGCTCTAGATCCTTAATGTAGCACTCCTTTCTTTGACGGAATGCTCTCTAAACAAAAAAAATAATCAGTAGAATTTCTTATATTGCACCAGGTACCCCGTAGTCGCAATTGCAGTCTTTAAGCCTGCCAAAAAAAAAAAAGGAGAATGACAATACCTGAGCAGCCCTGTTTTGAGCAGCCCGTTTACTTCTCGATAACTGTCGGCCGTTTTTACTGCTCTCTCCGACAGCAGGTACATCCATTCTGCCTTAAATTACTGATCAAAAATTATCGAAAAATAAACAACCGAACCGTCAGACCTTTGTTAATACCTTTGAGTTTGGAGCTGATCGATTTGTAACAAGATGAGGTAATAAGATAACGGAGTTTACGTAATTTCATTTTGGAGGGGGAAGAAGCGAATATCGTGAAAAATATCACCAAAGCAGGGTAAATTCGACGTGGCATTTCTGCGATGGCGATTACTCAGCAACCTCGTAACTACAGTTAAGTATCGATATAAGGATATGATTTGGCGCTGGATATAACGAAATAGGCAATGAATTTTCGTTATATCTAATATATTACCGTCCTTACTTATTCAATTGTGAATCGCTCCATCCGGTCGAGTTGTCGCTCGTCCATTTTTACAGAGTTTTTTCGTTATATCGAATATCGTTATACCGAGATTTGACTGTACAGATCTCAAAGTAGCGCATAATCTACATGATTTCCACGAGAAGCGCTGAGCTTATTAATCATGCAATAGTTCCGCTCAACCATCCTTTGAATTAGTAAAATCTACGGATCCGAACTTGTAGAACAAGCGCTAATATCAAATAATGTCCTCTCTGGACGAAGAATTATAACTAAAGATTTCCTTAGAGGTCATAAGTTAAAATTGTCTCACAAATGCAGAATATATAAACCCAGTACTCTCATAATCTCACAAAGTGACCGCAAAATACAGAGGATATATAGCTGTCAGACTAATGACACATTTCCCATCTCATGATCCTTCATGTAATCACTTCCCTTCTCATAGTATTCTTGCTTTGTAGTCATCTTGGTCCTGTTCTCTTTAACGTTAATCCACTTTCTCATGCCCTTCCAGGCGTCCAAAACTCCATCTTCGGCTCGTCGAATGTTGAGATCTGTGCCCATAGGCAGGACAATCTTTAAATCGTGACGTAGTCTGTCGTCGAGTCCCCGCAGTAAACTAAATCCTCCAGTTAAAAACACATCCTTGACCAGGATTTCATTTTTATTTTCTTTCATTCTGCGAAGAAGACAGTCGCTGGCCAGCTCAACGATTCCCGCCTGGTCCAATCCAGCGATAGAAGGCTGGAACAAAACTTCTGGAACTCTGATGCGCTCAACATTGAGATGGAATTGATGTATTTCGGCTCGTGAATTCATGTCAAAAGGACGAGCGCCACGTAAAAACGTATGAACAAGAGACTTTTGCCAATCGTTTTGAGCATCCATAATGTTGTCTAGTGAGAAATTGGGATCGTATGACAAAAGCTGCTCCTCAAGCTTTCGGATAGTGCCATTTACTTCTTCGTCTTCTTCAGAATCTGACACATTTGCAATGTCTCGGTAGACTGCCCAGTCATCATCGTCTGCTCCAAAAGTATCTTCATCGTCTCCGACGCGTCGACGTTTTCCTGACCTAGGTGCAACGCTGTCAGATGCCAGATTTGCAATAGACTTCATTCTCATTTGCGATGCATGTGACTTTCTATTATTAAGCTCCTCTTTTAGCTTCTTCTTCTCCTTTATTTTGCTCAAAAGCTCATTTCGCTCTTCTCTCCTACTCTTCACCCATCCTTCAAGATCTCTGGCTCTCCATTCTTCATCTCTGCGCGCTTCTTCATCTTGGCGTTCTTTCTCCTTCTCTTTTTCAAGCTTCGCTCTCTGTCGAGCGTCATAGTTGCTTTTCATCAATCGCTGTTGACGTTTCTGTTTTATTTGAGCATCATCAAGTTGGTCATCCGGGATTTCAAGTAGCGGGAACGTTTGTGTTTCACTATCGCTATCATCTTCTCCAACATCTTGTTTTCGTGATCGCTTGATTGACCGTTCGAGTATTTTGATACTTTTTGTGAGAGCTGCATCATCATCAAATCCTTCGCTTTCTAACATGCGCTTGAACTCCTTCTGCGAGACAATATCGGATTTGGCTTCGATTTCTTTATAATATGCTAGCTCTTGTTCTTTCTTGATCAATTTCTCTAATCTGATCTTAGCGGCCTGCTCTTGCAGCTTTCGCCCGCTTTCTTTTCTTCTCTCCGCTATCCGCGCAAGCTCCTCTTCACTTTTAACAGGTTGAATCTACACCAAAATTTTCGTTAAAATCAAGTCATGCTTATCATTAATCTGTAACTCACGATTTCCGTATAAGGAGCTTGAATAAGTCGATCACGATCATCTAGATTGTCCATGCTCAAATAAGAAGAAACCTCATCTGCAAATGACTGTGGCGACACGTAGCAATGGTCATGCATCATATACTCTGCTTGCAGCGGAGTAATTCTGGAAGGAAATTGTGGATACTTCAGTTGCAAAAGCGACTGAACATAGTTTGTAGCCGCATGACCTCCCCAATTAAGTCTACATCATCAGCACATTAATCTGTAGATTTCAGAAATCAATCGAAAATAACAATTTCCTGTCATACCTCTTCGACATTGACAGAATGCCACGACCATTAACCACAGGTATGACATGTGTGGATTCATTGCCGGCGGAAATGACCAAGCCATCTTTACCGTTATTGTAATAATAAGAAAACAAACTATCAATACCGAAGCCTACCGATGGAGCTTGATAGCCTTCAAATAGGAGCTCTTGCATGTCTGCTAGCAATTAGTATCTATACACCCCACGAGTTTATCAAAAGCTGATTTTAATTGATTTCGTACTTTTATGTTGAGCACCAGGACAAGCCAATACCTCGCTCATCACTATCGGATTATCAACTTTTCCTTCGGAAGATACTCCCATCTTTACGAACCCATAATCCATTATCGTCTCTAGGTACTCCCAATTGGCGACTAGCGGCCCATCAAACGGTGACTTCGCTGCCTGCCTAGTGTTTGCATCCATATAAGTGTCGGTACCGACGAGCGTGAAAGTCCGCAAAATTTTTCGATCTCGATATCTGGCTAGCAAGGTGGGGAATTTTAGTCGAGGAGCATTATCTGTAGAATATCCAATCCTCGTTTGGGAAGTGCCTGCAATCGCATGCGTTAACGCAAAGTGAAAACTCAAGGATTCTTCACTATCAACTATTACCTAGATCAATAACTATAGGAGTCCCTGAGTGATAATCGGTGTAAGGTGTGATAAAGCTTGGTGTGGCGACATCTCTTATGGAGTAAATCTTCTGCGGAGGGAGGTTTGGAGTCTGCTGCCCAGTGAGAGGGGTAATGGCCGGAGAATTCGAGGTTGAAGTCATTAATCTTGTATATCAACTGTGGTAGTAGATTACAGAAATATAACGTATTAGTTTTATTCTACCATGAACGGAGCTAAATGAGTTGTGTGTGAAAATCCACGATCTGTTCCAATTTCTAGTTGGAATATCGTTCTGAATTTGTATAGTCTGAAATCGTGAACTGGTGCACAGCTAGAATTTCCCGATCTAAAAATTCTTGAAAAAGCACGACATTCTGTGTAAACATTGCTGTTTTCAGCGATGCCTTTCTCTTTCAATTCGTTATCTGCAGCAGCGCTACTTGCTAGCACTGGTTTGACTGCTAGTTATTTTTCATTTGGATCCAAAAAGTCGGCAGATAACGTCACAGCTGGAGAAAATGGCACCTCGGTACCTGGAAGTTTTCAAAATTTAGACAGACCATTGACTCCGCCTAAGGCACCCAAAGTGGTTCAACCGGCTGAATTCTTTAAATATGGATTTCCTGGACCTATAAACGATGTGCAATATTATCAAGGATATGTTAGCTGCTTTGATAGAAGAATGCGAAATCCATCATGGGTAAATGGCGTTTAGAAACTATAGATACTGATTGATTCGAATCTAATAACCACTATTTTCGAAGGTTCTTGAGCAAATCACACCCCAATCAATAGCAAAAAATGGTGATACAGATAGGAAAAAGTCTTCGTTTATGGAAAACGAGGATATTCCAATGAAGTTCAGAGCCAAGCTAGTCGATTACTTCAGGAGTGGCTACGATCGTGGGCATATGGTATCTCACAAAGTGAAGTTAATAAATCACTGGAACAGGCAACTAAATGTTTTAGGCTCCGGCAGCAGATGCCAAATTTTCCCAAGGTGCAATGGATGAGACCTTTTATTTAACTAACATGGCTCCTCAAGTGGGAGATGGATTCAATAGAGATTGTAATATATTTGGTCCGGGCCCGAGAATGAACAGTAGGCTAATTTCCACGCGTAGATTGGGCACATTTCGAGGACTTTTGCCGAAGGCTTACCCAGCACTACAACTCCGTCAGAATTGTCACTGGACCGTTATATCTTCCTCGTAAACAGCCAGATGGTAAATGGCGTGTGACTTATGAGGTTATAGGGAATCCTCCAAGCATAGCTGTGCCAACGTCAGTTTGCAAAAGCTATTTTGAATGATTGACTAAATTCTGACTCTTAAATTAGGCACTTCTACAAACTCATTGTGGCTGAGAGTCCAATCAAGAGCCCTAGCAGCGACTTCTTGGTAGTAGGAGCATTTGTTCTACCTAACGAACCGATTAACAATTCTGCGGACTTGAGAAGTTTTCAGGTTCCTATAGATGCTATTGAGAGGTAGTACTCATTTTCGCAAAAACAATGAATATTTAGTATATGTTTGTAAACGCTGATTGATGATGTAGGTCTACGGGCTTGGATTTTTTAGCGAAAGTGCCCACAGAAAAGAAAAAGGAGTTATGCAGAGAAGTGGAGTGCAGTATCATTGTCAGAGACTTCACGAAAGCTCTACCTCCTCCGCCGCAACGTCTTTCACTTCCCCCTCCCTCACATTCCAAGTAAAATTCCTGAATCGGATAGGGATAGCTGCGTGGTTAACTAGCTTTTCCATATACAGACTGCTTCGCATTTGGTATATAGTTTAGAATAGATCACTCTATTTGCTTGAGGGTGAACAAGTAGAGCAAACTTCATACAGAATATACATTTTACAAGCTATTACCATTCTCCAGATATAAAATCGATTGACGATGCAGAAATTCTTTATCAATGTATTGCATCAGAAGAGACTTTTACCTTGATCGTGCCCAGAATGATAACCCATGATTATTTGAGTTTTCAAGCTTTTGAGATGAATAGCCGACATTCTGCGGCTTAGCTAGAGGTTTTCTCAAAACGGAGCTTGCATCATTCTCTTGATCTTTATTTTGAAGTGGCTTGGTTGCCTTCACCTTGATCTTACTTTGCTTGGCATCAATAGCTCCATAACTACCGGTTTTGTTTTCGTTGACAAAGCTAGTCTCTTTAGGAGCAATCGAGTCAGACCTTACAGCTTTGTCGCTTATTGCCTGATTGATCGCTGCATACGAGAATCGCTTTGAAAGCATCGAGATCGAAGACAACGTGGAAGAAACGGAGCGGCTTGAGCTATTCTCGGCTCTGTTTCTGTTTGCGGTCAAGTTTTCACGCATGGAGAAATCTTGCTCTTCCTGCTGTTTGTTTTGCTGCACTTTCTCCGTGGCTTGAAGTCTGATTTCTAGATCAGAAAGTTCTTTAGACCTTTACAATGTTACATTGAAATGTTAGCCAAGTGTACGGAAATATATGTCTGCTCCTGCCAACTCACTTTTGATCTATATTGACCATCAACAGATCAAGATTGTTGTTAATTCCAAAAGCATCATTCAGCTGTGCCGAAAAAGATTGCACCAGTGATCTTTTGGTCCTATTAGCTTAAATCATCATATGCAATTAACAAGTATTGGAAAAGATCTATTACGATTCCATTATAGCCTCGTTGCGATTTCGCGGACCACTGAGTTATTTAAAAGAATAAATTATAAACGATATATCGGAACTAAATCGTTTCAAATATCGATGGAAAGATGAACTTAACGAAAGACAACATGACTGAAGATATCGAGTTAATGTCACACAAGTTATGCGCTACAGTGGTTTCTACACTCTTTTTACGTTTATTGCAAATGCTCCAAGCAAGAGCAGTAATGGCTGCCAAAAATATAAAGTGCTTGTATGTAGATATCGCGTCACATCTGCAATTTGAGAAGTTTAGCAAAAAATTACATTATACATTTTGTGAATTTCAAATATGTCCGCGCCTACGATTCAGGTCCAGAATGCCTGTGTTGTTTACATGGTTTATTTCCAGGAACGCGTGAAGACGAAAATGACTTAGTCACGTGGTTTTATAACCGGTGGTAATTTTGTTTCTAATCTCCTTTGGGATATTTAATTTATTGTTGCCGGGCCATCAAGAAACCACCCTGACCTTTCTGAATCTACACCACCTCGTAACCAGAAGCTATTGACAATACACCATGTAGTTCCACTAGTAATAAAACGGAGATATTAGTTACGTCGCACAAGTTCATTTCAAATCCTCAGCTATTCAATTTATTTGTGATTAAATCAGGGGAATGGTGCGAATGAGCGAAGTAGATGCGTTGAATGATACTGATTTGTATATTGCCTGGTCTGGCAGCGGAGCCACGAACCAGCAAGCAAGCTGCCAGACAATATTGAAATTTGCTTCCAGCTGGATTTATTATTTAGCTACATGAATGCTGAAATATATACCAATTATCAAATAAAGATATTTGTCAGATATTTAAATCTGCAATTTGGTAATTCTGAACGACCTCGTATACTAATGCCGGGTGTTCAGCAATTCTGAAACAATAACCATTAGCAGATCGACAGTTATCGTGGGAGGAAGACAGATCATTGTACCAAATTCTCAGTCGCTCTCGTCTCGTCTCCACCAGCATGAGTCAACCAAAATCCGTGGAGCTAGAAATCATCCTGCTTCCTCCCCTACCGTCCTTGAACACACTCTCTAAAACTATTTCAGTTTCCAAGATGCCATCGCTGCTGCATTCATATTTAGCTCGCCACCATGCTGATCCAGCAAAGAAGAAGGAATACAGAGACTTTTCTCAAGCAATGGACGATCTGTTTCAATTCAACACCTTTGTCTTTCCAGGAGTCAAGCTCAGTTCTTCTGAGCCACACGAGCTGCTAGATATTGCAATGTCCAAACAAGCTGCATTTAGTCCACCAAATCCGTGCACGCTTGAATGGATCATGCAGAATATAGCAGTCATGGGAAAAATATTCGTGTGCCCTGTAGGTCAAAAAGAAGAAAAGAAATGGCATGGCGTGGCTCGCAGTGCCGCTATGGATAAGCTATTGAACGTTAAACAGCCTCAAGGAGTGACGTCGATTGAGCCAAGTTATAGGATAATTATGCGGACTTCTACTGACAAATTAAAAAAGGATAGTAAAAGCAGCAAATTACCTCCAATAGGGGAGTTCGTTACCCTTGGTATCAATCAACCTTATCAATCCAAGCGAGACAGTAACGATAGACAAAGCAGCATGCGAAAAAAGCGAAATACAGTTCAGGAATCGTCGGATTTGGGTAGCGAAAGCTCACTATCTTCCATGACGGCCTCTTCAGACAGTGAAGATAACGCAGTTTTATCTTCTGAGGCAACATCAGCTTTCAACTCGCCCCGATCATTATTCTTGAATCAATCATCGTCTATACAACAGTCTCCTGATCTTATAGGAATGACATGGAGACCACACTCTCCAGTTCGAATGATAAATTCCAGACTTTCGCCTATTGAAGTTAGTGGAAGCCCAACGCGAAGGAAGAAGCCGACACCAAGTATATTTGATGAGCTTCCTTTGGAGAATCTCAATATCCAGACCTCAAGTACCGAAGATCAATCAGAAAAGGATACAGTTAATGGTATGCACATACTTCGTAGTGATATTAAAAGCAATAACAGAAATCTGCGTGATCGGCCACACCATCTGAGTCCCGCATTGTCCAGAACAAGGAATCTCATCGGACTGAAAGACATAAACATCGACATATTTTATGAGCAAAAGGCAAAATTAAGAGAGAGAATAAATTCTCCCGAAGACGATAGGGATTTTTTTCATAAAAGAAGTTACTTTGAACCATTGATCCCTGAAAATGAAAGTGAAAATGTCGAGAACATGATGAAGACTTATATCAACGTTGAATCTTGCGAATCGGAATAGAGTTGAACATATTTTCCTTTTGAATGCTTCGAAGTGCTTATGTGTTGCTAATTACTGCTCACGACGAGGTCAAATTTTTTCTGGATTTATGATCTCCAAATAAAATCTTATAGTACATAGACATAATGAGATGCTGTAAGCATTGATGCGCTACTGAGTAATCTAGAATACTATAATATCAGTTCAAGAAATTATGCCGATATGCACCTATTAAGTTAGAGTGAGCATTCATCAGAATAGACGTGGCTGTCAAACACATTTTCGACGGGAAGACTTTTAAGTGCTTTTCTTAAAGAAAACTCATCTTTCAAAGCTTACTACGCAATTCTAACCTCGCACACTTATATGCTAGCGGTCACCAGCAATGAGCAAATTTCTCGAAGTCGGCGGCGGATTAACACTCTTTAGGCTCAGGCAACTCTCATTAGGCCGATCACTACCAAGAAATGAGCTACGCTTAATGAGGTTCTCCACTGGTCTTCTCCAACCTGTCAATTGTTTATCGAGATTACAGCCTTCACTAAGAATTTTTGAAAGCAAATACAGAACCTATTCGAAGAGTTATATTAGAGAATTTGCTACTGACAGTCAATCAGCCGAATATTTTGTCGATGATGTGTCTGCTCGCGATTACCATGCTATCTCAGATCGGACTCTGGAAGATATTCTATTGTACTGCGAAGATCTAGCAGATACAAATCCCGAGCTGGACGTGGAGTTAGCAGTAAGATGTTCTTTCTAGTGAACTACTGATTGATAACGTTAGATCAACTAATACCTCTTCTAGCAAGGTGTTCTGACCTTGATATTACCTCCAAACGGTACTTATGTTATAAATAAGCAGCCACCGAACAAACAGATATGGCTTAGTAGTCCTCTATCAGGACCAAAAAGGCACGTCGATTCAGAACCCGATATATCTAATCCATGCGATGTGCATTAAGTCTGGAATTATTCTAACATATTTTTGTAGGTATGATCTCGTGGATTCTAAGTGGACATATCACCGAGATGGAACTACTCTGGGCGATCTTCTACGCGAAGAAGTTTCTGAAACTCTTGGAATAAATGCTACGTTTGATGGAGTAGATGATTATAGCAGGTAGATCAAAAGAATAGAGAATTTAGAATAATCTGAATAATATTACTTATATTCAATTTATGTATATATCAAGCTTGACTTAATTTAATTGTAAAAGCTTCGCTACAAATTCCATGTCGGACAGTACATCGGCCAGTTAAGCCAGGTTAGCGACTAATGAAACTTCTCAATTTAGTTTGCTTTAAGAAGGCATAGGATGCGAACCTCTGCAATCCTTCCTGCATTTGAGTGATTGTTGCCAGCTGAGCTAGGAGATTTCTATTTGTCCCAATGCCGGTGAATAACGCGTCAAAAAAATTATCTGGATTAGGTTTAGTACACCTTAAATTGAGAGATATTTTAGTGTTAAAGCCATAGAAAGGTATCGTTGATTGAGACAACGCATATATGTGATGGAGTAGTACGTACTTGCGTAGGAGTCCCGCTTAACGTCTGCGCAGTCCTTACTGCACTGGTTTGAGCCCTCGTAGATTTTTGCGACCCTTTTCACTTCGCTCTTATTCGCAGACCAACATAGCTGTGTTCGCCTTAGAATTGCTCTTATATTCTTGCTGATACAGAACAGGAATCCCAGACTTGGCATATCATTGATCAGAGTTCAATCGAGTATCAGTGGGCAGGATCATGTCATCTATTCCAGGGAACTTCGGTTCCGAACACGAGCCGAATGAGGAGGATACTGAGAGCAGGACAGAAACATCTGCAGGGGAGGCCAATTTTGCCCTCCCTACTGCTGATGATGAGGAGGAATCTAATGATGACAGTGGCAAAGGCTCGTCAAAATCAAGCTCTTCTCAATTCGATATTGCCGATCAATTAGGTGCCTCTAATGATCTATTAAGGGCATTGCGCGGTGATGACGACCCTGACGACGTATGGTCATTTTTATTTAATAAACTTAAATTTTTTTCCGCTCAATTACAATAGAGGAGCTAACGCTTCTAGAATGCTGATGGAGACGATTTCGAAAACGCTGCTGATATATCTCCTCGATCAGAGCGTGATCTTACCTCACCGGGTGAGACCAATGTCCATGAGATGCTGTCTGGAGCTGATGAGGACTTTAACGAGCCTGCCGAATTTGAAGAGTCCCACGATGAACCTACAAATATGACAGAGGAGGTGTCCAAGGAGGAAGATAATGATCTCACGCCATTATCACCTGTTTTTGTACAACCGATCAATCCTGATCATCTCGATGAGGTTAACTTAGCTGATGACAAAGGACCATCTCTCGGAAACCACTCTGTAGTGGTGCCTCCGCCATTACCACCACGTCAAGCTGCCTCTCCGGCGAACAGTAGGAAGTCGCCATTTGCATGGCTAAAGAGTGGTCAAAGCGGGAAATCACGATCCACAGAGTTGGTGCCTCCTCTTCCAGCTCGTCCTGCTGACATTGATGTCATTCCAAACTATGAGCTCTTATTAAGTCGAATGGATGCTACTCGTGAGAATGTACAGAATAAAGAATCGTCTGAGCGGGAATCTTATTCTGCTGGAATGCAGAAACTCAAGGAAAGCTTCGAAAAGCTTCGACAAGAAAAGCAGAATGTGGCAGGCTACGGCGTAGAGTCTGAGGACGATATGGCAGCTATCAATTGGGGTATGACCGTTTTACTTTGTTGAAGGATGCGCTACTTATGAATTTGACCCTGACTAAGTTTGATCACAATAGATTTTTGGACCTCTCTGGTTGCAGACTATGCTAATATGGCGCACACCCACCCGTCTGAGCTTTCCAAAGCAGTGCAACAAGGTTTTCCACTTCCTTTAAGAGGGACAATTTGGCAACTGATGGCGTCGTCGAAATCCTTAATTCTGGAAGAAGTATATACCTCGCTGTCGACTGAATCTAGTGCACACGAAAAAGGTATCAAGCGAGATCTTTCTCGAACCAGCTTCGCCAAAAATGCGAGTGAAGAGTCATTGTTCAATATCATCAAAGCATATAGTTTATGGGATCCTGAAGTGGGTTATATACAAGGAATGGCGTTTATAACTGTCCCATTATTGCTCTGTATGAAAGAAGAGGAGGCTTTCTGCCTGCTGGTCGTGCTGATGAAAACCTATTCGCTACGGGACCTCTATCTACCTGAAATGCCGGGACTGCACATCAAGCTATATCAATTCGATAGAATTTTAGAAGATACTGTCGCTCCAGTGTACGTCCATCTCGCTAGGCAAGGTGTTTTGTCATCGATGTATGCTTCGCAGTGGTTTTTGACTTTCTTCGCATACAAGTTCCCATTACCGATAGTTCTTCGAATTTTCGATATCGTTGTTGCAGAGGGTCTGGAAGCGATACTGAGATTTGGTGTGGCATTAATGAGGCGAAATGCGGAAACCATTCTACAATTGGAGTTTGATGCATTGTTGGGCTTTTTGAAAGACCGGTTGTTTGACGTTTATCTGAAGGGAGAAGGGAGACAATCAAAGTCTGGATTTATGAGATCGAACTCACACTCTGATGTAACATATAGAGTCAATGAATTGGTTGCAGATGCGTATTCTGTAACAATTCTACCTACGACACTGAAAAAGTATGAAATGGAATATGCAGAACTACACAGAGTTGAGCGCGAGCGAATTGAGGAAGTGGAGAATCTTCGTAATGCGAATGGCCAACTTACTCTGCAGGTGAGAAGACTCGAAGCCAGTCTCGCTACGCTGAATAGAGAGCACATCGAAGTTGCAAATGAGATGGTACAAGGAAAAGTTGAACTAGCGAAGTTGCAGGATGAGAACGAAGATATGAGGACCGAGTTGGAACAGCTTCGAAGCCAAGTTGAAAGCCAGCCTCAAGAGATCGAAGAAAAATATAAGGAGGAGGTTAGTAGTATGCTCGCTTTCTGGATTCATTCATTCTAATTGATATTCTATAGATGGAGCAAATTATGCAGAGGAATCTCGAAGTTATGAACTTAAATCAATCTTTGGAGGATCAACTCGCTTCTTTAGAAAAAGAGTTGGTCGATACAAAGCTTCAATTTGCAACGGTATTTCTTTTTATCCTTTTTCACAAAAGAAGTCTTTGTACTAACTTAAATGATAAGACTACTGAGGAACATGAATCTCTCAAAGGGAAATGGAACGATATTAAAAAAGTTCTTGAAATTTCATAATTTACGATTGTTTGTGGTCCCCGATAGACCAATCCTGCTATCGTTAAGCCATTCTTATAATGATACTTTGCTTTCTAAGACTGCTTCGGCCTATGTCCATACATATCTTAGAGGTTAAATCATATTTAGCACCTAAAAATTGAACGTGATGGATGTTCTAATAATATCATTGAGTGTTTGCTTGTGAAATACTTATTATGTCTCCTCATCAGCGTAGAACATGCCGTGGCATGCAATTTACTGTCCTTTGAAAATTTTAATTTCAGTTCAAGATACGACTTCCAAAGATGAACTCATGCAAAAAAAAGAATAGAAAAGCGTTTATAGAGTGGGAAAGAACCAGAGTTCGAAACCAGAAAGGCTGAAATATATTGAGGTCAGGACGGAATTTTTCAGAGAAAATTTGAACTAGTTATGATTTTTCTGATTTGTGGCATTGCTTCTTATCTAAGTAGCCGCGATCTGTAGGACTTACGCGTAACCTTGATGCCGTGCGATTGTTTTACGGCGGCAGTAAAATAACGCTCAATTTAGAACGATCAAGACTTAGATTCGCATATTTAAAATGGTTTCGCGGGAGTAAAGCCTATAATATAACGACAGCATTTTGTATCTACGTAAACTTCTACAAATTGACTTAACGATCAACTCTCGATATAACGACATTCTATATAACGAAAACAACATCTGTAAAAATGGACGAGTGATAACTCGACCGGTAGCATTGGCTAAACGATAATCTACATTCGCGTTACTCATCAAACCGTAGGCTCGACCACTGACATATTTGGCCTGAACTAATGTGTCGGCCTCTATTGTTGACAGCGGTTTGTTTCTACACGAGAGCGAAGCTTAGATAAATCGGTGTTTATGATTAGATATCGAGTAAGGAGGGTAATACGATCAACTGTCGATATAATGATACTCGATATAACGAAAAAACTCTAAAAATGGACGAGTGTGAGTTCTTGCGGAGAAATATCTCAGCTTCGGTCTGCTGAGGAGGGTAACATTTCTTTGCAATTCAGACATCTCTTAACATTTCAAATTAGCATATCCCTCGAATATTTTTATAAGTTAGGCAGTGCTTTGTCTCCTAGAAGTCTGCACATTAAAAAAAAACCAAGATCGAAATTTCGTTTCTTATATAGTCAACCCGCTTTTGTTCGAACAGTTGCAATTATTGCACTTTTATTGAAGGCTATTCTTTTCGCATTATCGTAGGAGTACGGTCAAAGAACAGATTTTTTGAGATCATATTACTACTTACTGCTGATCTCAGTTTCGCTTTTGCAACAACTTGACTACATTTCCGTTCGTGTTCCCATCCATCTTGAAGCACGCCAACATCAACTTCTTCCGACGCACGGATTACTTTTCGATTTGCACTATCGGATGTTTATTGAAACTAGCGATTAGTAAAATTGTTTAATGAGGATACAAAAAACAGCATCATCGGCCAAGCGGCTGGTGCACATGGTGTGATTTTTGCTAACTATTCTTCAGCATTTTTACGTCTTTTCTAGAAATCTAATGTCATTAGCCACCGTCGTTGCAAAAATTTATCACGACATTGGAAAGCTGTCCAATCGAAGACTTGACTGAAACCATCCGTTCAAATGTTGATTCTTTCGGTGTCTCTTGGGATCAACCGCGTAGTGATCTACATCACTGGATCAACGTATTGAATCGCTTCGATAGTATTCTCGAAGATGCAGTAACTAAGAGTGGATTGAAGGCGAATTTGCCTGTGTCATATATTTTCCCTACAGAAGAGGAGGATCTTTTAGTGTCTATCTTGAATTTCACAGCGTTTTTGTTGGAAAATAGTTCACATCGAAGTTTATACGCCAGTGGACCGGTAAGTTTTTTGAATCATTCATCATGTGCTACAAGTCATTCTAATATGATTTCTTCAAGTATCTGTCGAACTTACTATATGTCACTTCCTTACCTATCCTGGTATCTACGCTCAAAGTTTGTTCGAGACTAGCACAGCGTTATGCGCAGGCTAATTCGGGAAGGTCATTGATTCTTACTATCAGCCAAGATAAAATGTTTAAGCTTGCAAATTCGTTTCATTTGAAATGGCCTTTGGCTGCTTCCCAGAAGATCTCATTATATGATTTTGTTGATCCGACAAAAGAATGGGATTCAACTTGGTCTAGTGTTCACATACCGTTTTATCGGAATATTGAGACTAATACCAATACTCAAGAGGAAATCTCGCCAATAGTTACTACGCACGGCTCCCAAGAATCGAGCGGCAATAAACAAGAGGGAATTCAGGCATATATTCTTAGTTCTGAAGAGATCTCTGGCAGTTCGTTAGAGGACTTGATAACACGATTATGCACAGATATACCAAAAGATTACCTTATTGATGCATTTTTGAAGACTCGCGTGGCGAAGGCTTTTACTGGTGATTCCGGTTTAGAAATGAGACGTCAGCTTGCCTCTGTGGAATGTCTTGTCACTGAGTTTTTAGGTATGTATTTTGAAAATTGGGTACTGCTCTGTTTGTAACTAACTTTGGCTAGCTTATGTTGTCAGCGATAATAACCTGCAGGCAAGACTATTAGGAACAGATCTGCCACTTGCTCCAATTTTTTGCGAGCTAATACATCCCGACAAGGATGTGCCTCTTGAAGTACGGTCCTTTGCATTGCAGACGTTACAGGCATTGTCAAGCAACCGGCAGAGACATTCCGAAATTCTAATATCGCTCAGTGGAAATGTAAATCATGGAGTGCTATTTTACATCATCCGTGAATTGATCAGGGATATTTCGGAAGGAAAGAACATCTCTCAGCTGTTCAGCTGTAGACTTTTTTCTTTGATTCAAACTCTCGCTTCCAATATTCATTCGACACAAGTCCTTGTGACTGCTGGAATTGTTCCAATTCTAGTACAGCTAGTTGGCATTGATAGCAAAGATTACTTTACGCTCTCGATGGTCATAGGATTATTGCAGCCAATAGTCTGTTCTAGCCAAATTGCGTTCACCGAGTTCGTTCAAATTGGTGGTGTTGATAAATTGGTTGAAGAGATCGGTAAAAGAGTTGATTATCATCTCAGTCATCCATTGGACGTTGAGCAATCCGCACTTGTCGACTATAGAATTCAGTACATGCCTGCGTATTATTTAAAGTCGTTGTTCAAGTTACTTTTCAGTATGATGCAATCTAGCGGAAGCTCAGATCAATTGCGCAATCTCATTGAATCCTCGATTTTGTCTACACTATCGAAAGTATTTACGAATCCTGCAGTATTTGGAACTAGCATAGTAGTTTTCGCTATTGACATTATGTCAACGTTCATTCATAATGAACCAACATCATATAATATCATAAACGAGTCTAGACTTCCTCAGATATTCCTTGATGCTATTCCTGATCTCATCAAGCTTTCGAAAACAACGGCTATACCGTATGCTATTGGCGCCATATGCTTAAATAATGCTGGTTTAGAGCTTGTTCAAAGGTCTGGAGTTCTGAAGCGCTTTTTCGAGGTGTTTAAGGAACCCAGCTACGCTCACACGATGACTCTCACAAATGTACCGGCTAGTCTTGGGATTGCATTCGACGAAATGGTCCGCCATCACCCAAGCTTGAAAGATGATATCCTTTCTGAGGTGATCAATGCTATCAAAGATATCAATCAAATTGGTCAAAGGTCATTTGACGGCGTGCGGTTCTTCCCAGTTAATCCAGATAGTCTGAAAACAGAAGAAGATGATCGTCTTGTGGTTCAAGACTTCATATCTGATATAGCTGCTCTGATTGAGTGCTATTCAAAGTTTTTAGAAAACTTTTTCCAGACTAATTCCCACTGCAAAGAGTTTATAAAAAAGGAAGGTTTATTGCATCTAACCCAGTTCTATACCTTGCCTAGTCTCCCTTATGATTTTTCATCTAGACAAGCAGCCATATATCTCAGCAGAGTTTTCAGGGTATGTAATGAGGTTAATACCTTTACCACTATCACTACTATTCTCAGAGCGTGTTCCCAGGCCATGGAAGCAGCATCTCCCTTTTTGGACTTTTACGAGCAAAGGTCTTTTTTCAGTTATTTGGAGACAATTGAGCCGGATAAGGCTACAATTCATTTGAGATCAATATGTGGCGTGCACAATTTTGCTTTTTTACTCTCTCAAATGTATGTTCAGTCGGTTTATTCACATCCAAAGTCTACTCTACCGATGGTTCAGCCATTTAGCGTAGTTCCTGACTATGAAAAGCTGCTACTAGAGTTGGGAAAGCTGCAGAGAGTTTGTACTTGGGAAAGAATTGTGGTTACTAAGGGCCTTACTGACGAATGGCGTGCGGCCAGTCGTGTATTGAACGACGAGTTGTGGCGTAGCAAGTTTGATCCAGATGGACTTGTCGAGATAACTGAAGCAGAGTCTAAGGTTGACGTCACAGACAATAAGTACAAAAATGTCAAGATAAGTCGTTACATATTATGTCAATTGCCTGAATTTTTGACGTCGATGTTTAATGGTGAGTACCTTCCTCGTCATTTGCTTAAACTTTATAGTGTAATCAAGCTCACAACATCTAGGTATATCCAAAATGGTGCTTTCTCGCCGGGTACCTGACAACACTCAGAAAAGACATGCTTTTAAGGTCGCAGAGAATGTGGCACAGATATTAGTGGATAGTTTGTCTTATTCTAGAATAGGTAGGTAGCCTTTTATTTCTTTGCCGCTTATCAGATACTGGATTAACAAAATGTAGACTCGTTTGCGGACGCGATCGATAAATATGCGTACTGGTTATTATCACTGTCAGTTGCTCAAAGCGTTCTATTAGATGGTCTGTTATTTTTCCTATTGCTTACATCGGAATACAGTTATTAACTTCATTAGAATTGAGGGCAACACCTCCATGTATCGAAACTGTTACCGTCATTTGCTTTAAAAGACTTGGAGGAATTGAGATACTCATTGATATCTTAGAGAAATTTTGGAGTGAAGGGAAGGAGCTTGCATCTCAATACGAAGGCGAGAAGTTAACTGTATCCAAGCAAGCAATGATGGTTGGTGATGTGGTTGCTTTGCAGATATTGGCTAATTTCGTAAATATGAAATCGGTTCTCGATTCTGCTCAGACTGGTAGTCTAAGCTCACGCGAGAGAGATAGAGATAAACCAGATTATTTTAACCAAAGCAAGTTCTTAGTTGAGTTAAGAGCCACAGTATTACCTGTTTTGAAAAAGTTATGGGAATCCGATATTGCTGATTCTACATCTACAAATATACTTCGCTCTGTGCTCAAAATTATGTCTTTCATAATGAGTGCAGAAGGAGAATCAGGAGCTGATGCAGATAGCTCTTGGTCTTCTGATCAGCTATCATGGAAGTCTTTCGAACCTTCTGAAGATACAGCGCGCCAACTATTGGATTTAGGATTCTCTAGACCAACGATAGAAGAAGGCACTTTTCTTGGCAGATCGTCGGCGTTTTTATTATCGCGTGGATTAGTACGCACTCATGGTATCAGCCTCTTTGAAGATGGGTCTCCAACAGGGAGTACTAGTAGCTCTTTACCTGCTGGGTCAAGTGAAGCGACGATAACCGCTGCAGAGATTCCGGGAACTGATTCTGAAGGTATAGAGGTTTCCGGAGAACCTGTAACAAAAGAAGCCAATATAGGACCTTCGGAGGATGTTCAGTCGACTGAGAACACCGTAAAAGAAAAACCTATTTCGCCACTTACAGTGCTTAATTGTCTTCGCGATGAAATCAGATCAGATGTAGTAGATCGATCACTAAAAGTACTTCAAACGCATCCCGAGCTTGTTTTTGAATTGTCGAAGTTTATCATTGCTTCTTTTAGTGGTAGAACGTTCTCTAGCGAAGATAAGAAGCAAATTGGCTCGACTATCTTGCAAGCTCTTGCGTCGGTTGATCCACAAGATGAGAAGAATGTGACTCTTATTAAGTCATTATCACATCTTCTAGGGCTTTTGTTGGACAATGATACATTCTTTACATCATGCACGACAGAATTGTTGGAAAATTTGGATTTGTTTATATCCATTATTAAGTGCGATAAGAATGATACTGATTCGTGGGTGCCAAATATCCTGCTGATAATTGAGAGATTATTATCGGAATCTGAACAGCCAAGGCCGGTTAAACGAGACACTGATCAAGTTGTTAGTGACGCGATTGTTGAGACTTGTCAGCTTCCTGCTGAGTCTCGAACTTTGCTTTTAAATACTATTCTGGGTCTTCCTGGACCAAAAAATGATATATATGCGGCAGCTGTGACTCGCGTTCTTATAATTTTGACTAGAAATTATGATATGGCAAAGATTGTAATGGACAGTGGAATCATTGCATCTTTGTTTACAACTCTACGCTTGTCAACCGGCGATGCTAGATCTAGGCTTCAAAATTTATTGATAATTCTTCTTCGTCACATAGCAGACTCACCTGCTGTTTTGGAGGAATTAATGGCGTCGGAAATCCGAGTTTGGATCGGGCAGTCCCGAGCAAGAACGATTGATGTTCCGTCATTTATCCGTGGCAACGCTTCTGCAGTTCTAAGGAACCCGGAGATATTTGCGAAGGTCACTAATAAAATTTGCAAATTGCTCCCAGTCGCTGATCCGACCACCCGCCTTCAAAACATTGTCCTTAAGAAGTCGGATAAAGAATCCACAGAGGAAGCTGAAATCTCTGAACATTCAAACGACAAGAAGGAAGAGGACGACAAGGAAATGCTAGATTTCTCTAAGCCGTTGGATGGGTCGTCAGCTTTGAAATCTCTGACAGTTGAACGATCTACCGGAGTAATGCAGTTTTTACTAAATGAATTACTGGGTACAAAGGAGGATATTAGACAAGTTCCAGAAGAAGCAGGCGAAGCAGAAGGTACTGTTTTGTCTACGGACAAGCCCATTGATGGAATGAAGGTCGAATTTGATTCAAACAAGCATCCGCAATTCATGTACAGGTGCTATTTGCTGCATTGTATAAGTGAGCTCGTGTCGTCTTATACTCAATGCAAGCTGGAGCTCATTAACTTCTCGCGAAAGGCATCTGTGGGTGCTACTCCATCGAAGCCTCGCCTGGCTATATTGAACTACTTTTTGAACGAATTATTACCGACCGGAAGTCTTCACATGACGGACGACATTCAACTGAAGAAAAAGTTTTGTATATCAAATATGATAGTTGACCTTCTCTCTGCTCTAGTAGCGAACGCGGAGCAAACAAATCAAGAAGGCGATGATTTGACGTTAACTCATCTGCGTAAATTTGTTCTTGATGCCGTCCTGAAGTCATTCAGAGATGTGGCTGCGTCTAGCGATTCATTGGTCAGCCGTTACGCACGCATAGTCAATTTGGCGGTTCTTTCTCATCGTCTACTTGTATATCGTCCTAGAGTAAAGAGCATTCTGAAAAATCAGCAGGTAAATCGAGAACATGAACGATCAATTGGTAGAATTATGTTTGAGAAGAATTTTGTTGGGATATTTACAACTACATTGGCTTCGATTGATCTTTCCTTCCCAGGCTCTAGGAAGGTGGTCAAAGCTTTGCTGAAATCGCTCACTAAGCTGTCATGGATTTCTGTAGAGATGTCAGACGTTTTAAGCAAATCTAAGCCTGGAGATATTGATGAGGACGCTTTTTCGACTGGTTCCGGTGATAACGATGAGGAGTTTCGCGAGGACACACCCGATCTATTTTCTAATTCCGCGCTAGGAATGTTCGAAGTTAACGAGAACATGGGATACAATGAGAGCGAGTCCGAAAATAGTGAAATGGATGATGATGTCGTCGTTGAAGAAATGGAGTATGACGATGATGAAGATGACCAGGAGTCAGATATAGATGAAGGCGACACTGGAGATGAGGAGGAAATGGAGTATGAAGGTGAAGACAGTAACGATGATTCGACTGAAAACGAAGACGATGAAGGCGAAGATGGCGAAGAAATGGATGTAAGTTTCGTGCATTTCCTCTCCTTGTTTTATTTTGCTAAAATAGTTGAGCACGAATGTTCTATTTACTAAGAAATATACAGGTGGAAATAGTTGTTAGTGACTCTCTTGCGGATGAGCATTATGATGACGATGGTGACGATGATGATGACGATGAGATGGGTGAAGACGAGATCATGCAAGAACTTGATGATGAAGAGGACTGGGAGGATGAAGAAATTGAGGGGTATGATGGTGAATATCCTCTCTTCAATCGAGCCGATGGTGAACCTCTCGAAGACATCCCCGATGATGTCATTGACGATGGTGAAGATGAAGAAGATGATGAAGAAGAAGATGGAGACGAATCGGAGGATCTTCTTCCTACAGATGATATGGATTATGAAGATGAAGTAGACGTAGAAGGTGACGACAACGGATCCTTTGCTTGGGAATTTACCGACACGCTTGATTACGAAGATTCATTTCCTATGCGACGTCATGCTTTGCCCCATATTTATACTACGACTAGTGGATCGGCAGCTACTGGTGAGATATTTTCGCAAAAACTTCTATGCTTTATGATGATATTAATGAAACGAAGGTTGGACTGATGTTGATAACACTATCAATCCACTGCTGGTACCCACTAGTGATGACCTGTCTGCACTTAGTGTCGTGCCAGCCGATCGACCATTTGAGAATGCCACTCGAGCATTGTCCACATATCTTACAAGAGCCGGTGGTCGAGTCTCTGGTGAGGATATCACGATACTGAACGATATTATTCAGCATCTCGCACGGCATTCTCATGGAGAAGTCAGGCCGGTTGGATCCAGTAGTATTTTTGCACAAGAGTTGGAGAATGCCTTTGGATCTCGGCGTCTGAGACACAGCAATCGCCAGCCTAAAGAAGATCCTTGGTCGGCTGTCGCCAATTTGGGCGGCGAGCAAACACATGTTCGCTGGGAGCAGGAATGTAGAATGCTTTTCGGCAGTGCGGCAAATGATAAGGCGAGCCGTATCGTAAACGCTATTCTAAATTCTCTTCTTCCTGCTGCATTAGAGGAAGAGAAAGCTCGGAAGGAACAGGAGCTTAAGCAGGTGGAGGAAACCCGTCAAAAACTTGAACATATCAGGAAAGAAGAAGAAGAGAAAATCCTAAAAGAGCAGAAGGCTACTGAAGAGAGAGAATCGAACGCTAGAGCAGCTGCAGAGAGCTCCGGTAACGACCTACCTCAAGCCCAGAATGATTCTGAAATGGCTGATGCTGATACAACGACAAATGAAGTGGAAGAACGTCCTCGTGTTATTGTTAATATCGGTAGTCGCGATGTTGACATTACTGATATGAACATAGATCCAGAGTTTTTGGAAGCTCTCCCTGTGGAGATGAGAGAAGAAGTTTTCACGCAACATTTGCGAGAGATGCAGGCTAGCTCAGCTACCGTTAACGAGCAAGAATCAGAAATAGAGGCTGAATTTCTTGCTGCCTTACCATCAAATATCAGAGAAGAGCTGCTGCAACAAGAGGCTGCAGAGCGAAGACGGACGCAGCGCGAGACCGAAGTTCAGCAACCTGCCGGAGTGGAGCAGCAAAGTAATGGCCCTGAAATTGATATGGCAAGTTTCCTGGCTACGCTTGATCCCTCTTTGAGACAAACGATCTTGATGGACCAGGACGACGAGACAATTGCCCAGCTTCCTCCTAACTTAATGACTGAAGCTCTCGAATTACGAAGCCACGCCCGGTTACAATCGGTCAATGACCGTGCAAGACTGCAGTCACTTAATGAGTTTTTGGAGACTGATCGATTTACCGGTTCTCATCATCATAGGCATACAGCTGCAGGGGCTGCTCAAGAAACTCCCACTGCGGCAAAGAAAGATCCTTGGGCGAGAAATAGCATTCAATTGGTTGATCGTTCTGGTATTGCTTCGCTTGTTCGGTTGCTATACCTTCCACAATATCTACCACAGCGAAATAATCTTCATGAAATACTTATAAGTATCTGTGCCAACCGTCAAACTCGAGCAGAAACGATAAGCTATATTCTCTCAATCCTGCAAGAAGGTTCTATTGATTCAAGTTCAGTAGAGAAGAGTTTTATACAATTGACATCCAGAGCGAAATACCAGCCTCAGACTCAATTGGCAACTCCTTCAAAGAGTATTACTACTGCAATACCAAAGACACCGATAAGTACACCTTCTAAATTGACGGGGCCTGCGGCGGGCCCCGTCAATCTCGAGGTTACCCCATTGGCGTTGGCTCAGCAGTGTCTACAAGCGCTAGATTACATAATAAAATACAGCAACCATCTCCGTTCCTATTTCTTAATCGAGCATGAGAGCTTTCCTGGGTTGAAACGCATGAATTCTAGAAAGGGTAAGTTCAAGGATACACTAGCAAACAGGGGTGGCAAATATCCTATCAACACGCTATTGGGATTGCTAGATAGACCGATGATTCGAGATAGCGCCACTGCAATGGATACTCTATCTACACTTTTTCAGGATATAACTAGACCATTGCAGATACTTTTCAAAGATTCATCTGTTAAGGTGGACGAAAAGAGGAAAAGTGGTGAAGCCGAGGAAAGTAAGACCGATGATCAACACGAGCAGAATGATACCGAAGGAAGCGTGAAAGAGTCGACAAAGTCCAAAGATGATTCGGAAGATAGTGGTAAGATCAACAAGGAGCAGGAGGCAAAGAAGATCCAGCGAAAAGTTGTTCCTCCTGTTGTTCCAGAACATAATTTGCGGTTGGTAGTCAATATTTTGACTGCTAAGGAATGCTCAAGTCGGACGTTCCAACAGACTCTTGCTGCGATGCAGAATTTGTGTGCTATACCTGGCGCGAAAAGTGTTTTTGGTGAAGAGCTTGTGCGGCAGGCGCAGGATCTGGCAAAGTCACTTTTGGTAGACTTAGGGACACTCTGCGAGCAGATTAAGAATGCTAAGGATGGGTCGGAGGTGCAAGGCGTTGCACTTTCGAACTTTTCTCCTGCCAGTTCTGATCAAGCAAAGATTTTACGAGTGCTAACGGCTGTTGACTATTTGTTCGATCCTGAGAGACAAAATGTGCCGATGAAGCTTGAGGCAGAAAACGGCGTGGAGCCAATCTCACTCTCGTTGCTTTATGGTCAACTCAAGTTTGGAGAGCTCTGGAAGATTCTGGGTGATTGCTTGCGGAATATCCAGGATCGACCGGATATGCTACATGTTGCAACGGTGCTTCTTCCTTTGATGGAGGCTTTGATGGTTGTGTGCAAGCATACTGGCATGAAGGAACCGGCTATTGTGCAAGCCGGAGTGGCTAGATCAGATCTATCTAGTCCTGAAGGCTTAGAGTGTTTGTTTTTCATTTTCACAGAGGATCATCGAAAGATTCTAAATCAGATGGTCCGGAACAATCCAAAGTTGATGAGTGGGTCATTCTCCATTTTGGTAAGAAACCCGAAGGTGCTTGAATTTGACAATAAACGCAACTACTTCAATCGTCAACTGCGTTCGAGATCGCAGGCAAGAAGTATGCTACAGTCTCTTTCTGTGAATGTTCGTCGAGACCAGGTTTTCTTGGATTCATATAAGGCATTGTATTTTAAGACTGGCGACGAAATCAAGTTCTCTAAGCTTAATATTCGTTTTCACGGAGAGGAGGGCATTGACGCCGGTGGAGTGACAAGAGAATGGTTCCAAGTTCTCGCTAGGCAGATGTTTAATCCTGACTATGCGTTGTTTACACCCGTTGCGTCAGATCGAAATACATTTCATCCCAACCGGACGTCTGCAATCAACCCTGAGCATCTGCTATTTTTCAAGTTCATTGGGCGAATTATTGGCAAAGCTCTTTATGATGGACGCGTTCTGGACTGCCATTTTAGTCGAGCGGTGTACAAACAGATACTGGGCAAGGATGTGTCATTGAAGGATATGGAGACTCTCGACCTCGAGTACTACAAGAGCCTTGTGTGGATGCTAGAAAACGACATTACGGATGTAATCACCGAGACGATGTCAATCGAGGCGGACGATTACGGTGACAAGAAAATAATCGACTTAATCCCGAACGGAAAAGATATCTCGGTGACTGAAGAAAACAAGCAGGAGTACGTTCGGCTGGTAGTCAAGTATCGTTTGTTGACCAGTGTGGAAGATCAGTTGGAGAGCTTTTTGACTGGGTTCTACGATGTCGTCCCGAAGGATTTGGTGTCGATATTCAACGAGCAGGAGCTGGAGCTACTTATTTCGGGAATGCCGGACATCGACGTAGATGACTGGCGAAACAATACAGAGTATCAAAACTATTCTGCCTCTTCACCGCAAATTCAGTGGTTTTGGCGTGCAGTGCGATCTTTCGATGTGGAAGAGAGAGCGAAATTGCTGCAATTTGCGACTGGGACGAGTAAGGTTCCTTTGAACGGATTCCGGGAGCTTGAGGGGATGAATGGTATCTCTCGGTTCACGATTCACCGCGATTACGGGTCGAAGGATAGGTTACCGTCATCGCATACGTGTTTTAACCAAATTGATTTACCAGAATATGACTCTTACGAAGCCCTTAGGGGATCGATTCTGATTGCGATTACCGAGGGACGAGAAGGGTTTGGCTTTGCATAGATTGTTATAATGTACGGGCGGATGTCTATCTCACAAAAACCAATTTGTTTTTTCGTGTATATTTTGTTGTATTGCGCGCGTTGAGTCAAAAAATTGCATATGAAAGTTCTGTGCTCTGGATTTAGAGAAGTCAAGTCAAAGATATCTAATAGTTTTTGTACTTTTTGTGTATGTATCGGTGTATATGCTCTCAAAAGATGAGCTAATTGATATTTGTCATTAAATAAGTTACATAACAAAAATATACACTTTTTATCCTATTACAAAAATGCGAACTGCAGACGGCTTGAACATCATTACCAATGGCACGACTTCTCTCAGAGCCAGTTGTATATGAAAAGTTAGATGATGGAGACCGACGCCTCAGCGATGCAATGACGCTTGGCTACTGCTTTCTGAAGGATAAAATAAAGGCGCCAACACTCCCTGCCCACGAATTATATATATGTAAGGATTATAAGGAAAGTTCAGGAAAAATATACAGTGAAAAAAAAAAAAAAAGACAAAACAAACTTAAGCCCATGATGCAAGCATACCGTGATTCAGGACAGATCGGTTCTGAAAGTAAATTGTAATGCATAGCGCTGCAATTGGCAGTCGTTTCGTGTGATGATATGCATGGCTTTCAGAAATGAGTGACGCTACGACTGCGGCGTTGGGCCTGAATTGAAGCAAAGAAAACGAGGTTGGAACGACTGTGAGAGCTTGAAGAGGCGATGATAAAGAAGTTGATTTTTTCACCGTCTCCAGTGGCAATTATCACATCTGTTGTGGCAACACGATGAACGCGTGCATACGGTGGCTCCCGAGCGCGGCAAATCCTGTACACGACGACACCGGCAGCAGGCCCAGCAGCCTTTTGTCAAGCCGTAACCTGCTCCTACTTCTGGTCGTTTCACCAGATATGGTTTTGTTTCTACAACATCAGCATCAAACACCAAATCCAAAATCATAATAAAAGCACACCTGTAAATATTCCCACTGTACTGCTACACATGAGGCGATAAGTCTGTTCGTCAGATAGTGGACTGACTAACGGCGGTGAACCGGACCGAGTGTCGCTGCCGAAATAAAACATTGACGGGAACCGTGAGATTTCGATATGTAGAAAAAAAAATTAGGAGGGACGACTGATTAAGTGAGTCAAAAGGCCGAGCCGAGAGAGAAAGAAGGGACGCGACACTTTTGTAATCTGCTATCACTACTAAATATTGACGAACTTGGACTTTATCGATTTAGATTGACGTGACCGGCCTGTTTGACTGGCAAAATGCTGTGATCTGCAAACTGCGAGCGACCAAATACCGACAGGATTGACCGGCAACAAAGGGAGCGGATCAAATCAGTATCTCAAAGGAACGAAACAGCGCAAAAAAAAGAAGGTGAGAAATAAAGGCAACAAGTTAATAACAGAATGTAAACTAAAAAGGAAAGGAAGGAAAAGAAGACTGGATAAAAAAGAAGAACCAGCTCCGGTTTGGAGTTCTGGCGCTCACAAACAAACGAGCTATCTCGTCTTATTTGTCCTACTTTTTGTGTCTAGCCGCTTATTCCTCTGCCCTTTGACCTTTTGACCTTCTGACCAGTGTTAGTTTGCTTTTTGGTTTACTCCATTTTTCAGTCTCCTTTTTGCTTCCTTTGGAATCGTTCCAGCTGGAAACTACTTTTGGTTATTAGCTGTCTGACCTGTTTTATTTGGAGTTGAGAAATCGGTGATGCACGAAAATATGGAGGCCACGGCGAGCCGTGCCAGCAGAGCCAAGCAGGGCCCGCAGGGCCAACCCGACCACAACTCAGCGAAAGCGGAGATCGCTATTTAAGATGAAAAGGGCGATGAAAGAAACACGCTAATGCGGCCTGAAGCAGGAACGGTTCCGAAACATCAAGTATACCGCAGGGGAAGCCAGCGCTTATCCGTTTTAGCTCGTCACTGTGGCGCAGATCTTGGTCTGTCTATTATTGCCTATTCTAGTACAGTAAAATCACCAGTCCGAGCGCGTGCCTTGCATTTTTCTCTACAATGTGTTGCAGACCCGGGTCTTGGAAGTCCTGGGCCGCCTCAGTTGCAGCCTTTTTGCAGTTTGGTGGTCTTTGTGTGACCGTGGCACGGTAGGAGTACCGCGTTTGTAACGCGATGCCGCAGCTGATAGAGATATGGCGCACGCGCGATGCGCGGTAGATATCCACTTTCAGACTAGCGCTGTAAACTTTATGTCACGCCAGTGCTTTCAGGCAACCACTTTTTGCACGGCTGACTACGATTATCAGGAAAAACCCGGAAGATAAGCGCAGGTGGCGCTCATGGCATATGCAGGCGCAAAATCAGGTACCCTGGGGTAGAACAGTGAATTATTTACTGCCTTAACACTAGACTTTCCGGTAGCTGATCAATCAATCGCCTGATATCCGTGGCCGACGATATCTTCGGGTGAATCTCTATCTATTTGCAGCGCATAATCAAATTGATGATTTAATGGTATTCATTAGTAAGCTGCTATCAATCCTAATAGTGAGGTCCACGATTATCACATATTTCTACGTCTTTGATCAATAGGTCGCGAAGGACTATCTAAAATTAGTAGAAATTGGCGCATCGTATTGTGGGAGAAGCAATGCACGACAAAACAGAC
Source organism: Babjevia anomala (assembly GCA_030580435.1). Taxonomy (NCBI): domain Eukaryota; kingdom Fungi; phylum Ascomycota; class Lipomycetes; order Lipomycetales; family Lipomycetaceae; genus Babjevia; species Babjevia anomala. The sequence continues at coordinate 53,375 of JAKTSW010000005.1, read as the reverse complement.
CACCAAGTTGTAGGTGTGGAATATGAAGTTTGTTGCATACGAAGATGAAGTCCTTTGCGAAGCACACCGAGTCGCCATTTGCCCAACACCACATTGGCATCGTCATGTCGCTGCCGTTTCTTTGACTACAGATATGCCAGAGTCGTAAGCTCGTCCCAGAAATTTGTGGAAACAGCTGATAATACATTAGATGTGTTATACCCTTTAAAGTGTTTGACATTGGTGAGGAAGATGCCACAGAAATCGAAGCAAAGTAGCTCCCAGGTAGATCGACGGTTCCCATCTCCAGTTTCTTCGTCGAATTGTTCTGCCACGTGCTATCACCATCACGATTCGACGATATCCTGCAAACGCGAATAGCATATAAACCAAAGCTAACTCCAGATTGGAGTCGGCATTTCGTCAGACTCCAGTCAAAGCTGAATACAGATATCAGACACTTCAAAACTTCTGTGAGTTTCATCAAATGCAACTAGGTCGACAATTGACGCTGTTGGGTCAATTGTTCTAGGCCATTCTGGACAAGTTATTGTAGTACTTAGTACTCCCCCGAATCGCCAGTTGAATGTCTAATTAGATGTGCGAATAAAATTCCCGACCGTAGTGTTCATTACCGTTGCGGATACATCTTCTTTCGAGGCAGTAAGTATTGCCTCCGTTTTCTTTTTCTTCATAGGAGCCATAGTGTCGACATTGGATTACACAGATTCTTTCAAATTCAACCCCAAATCAGCTGGAGGTATTTGATAGCATCTCAGTCATTTTTCCTGCTAATTGCATTCCATATGAAATGTCAAATTTTCCCGAGTCGTCTTGCTTGCACTATGCGCACGATTACAATGTAGAAGCTGATCCGCTCGTAGCAGCGGTCAATGGAAAGAACATCCAAGCGTCGGTATACGAAAGCGATGCCGGATCCAACTCGAAATGGGCAAAGTCCTGAGTGGAATTGCATTCAACTTTTTTTGGTACTTCAGTCGGCATTGTTCTCGTCGGTTTGGTAAGCTATCTCGGATTCTGATCGCCGGGACAACTTCAACGACATAAACATATATTGTATACTGCATAAAATGGCAATAACACTCCTAGCGACTCGCTTTTGCTATAGCTTGCGTCATCTGTATCGCTTGCGATTGGAGTTTACTGCCAGTGAGGCTCTATGGCGCTAGAGCCGACACTAGTAGGTATCGATTCCCGTATCGGAGTAGTGCCTGCTACCTACATAGTTAAGAAAGGTCCAATTGGAATCCAGAACATTAACTAAAAGATGTATATTGCGTTCGTTATTTTTGCATTTGCACAATCATGGATCTTCTTTTTCTATCCGAAAAGGGTGGACACATGCTGTCTTTGAATTGGAATTGCTAGTCCAGTTTCACTCTCGAGGATAATGATCAAATTCAATATCCATGACAGCACTTGACACAAAGAAAATGGTTGAGTATTTTCGAACAATCAACCATCCATATATGCGCACGCGGTACATTTAATGCCGTACTAACAATAGCGTGACACGACCTTTTTTGGACTTCAAATCGATATGCACTTGACCACAAAACTCTCACTTTCATATTTACCAATTAAATCAAGTGAATTGTTTCAATCAATCTACAATACTAATGAGTGACGCACACAAATTTGAAGGTCAAAAATTAAAGTTTAAAAGCTATCCTTAAACACATAAGCCACTGTTTATAATCTTGAACAGAATGTTATAATGATCTATCAAATTTCCTTATTTTTCTATTTTAGTAATATCTCGCCGTATTTCTATATTTTCTATTTCTATATTTTCTACTATTCCTACTTCTCTATACTTTTTACTGACACCAATATATCTTCTCCTAAATTTTCCGAGAAATAGTCATGAAGCGTGATATCATATCGTGCACAACATCAAGAGCTTCAAATATGTGATCCGCTCGGCCATCTACTTCACTCTCTTGAGAACTGAGAGCAAAAAACTCACAAATTGACATAGTTGCGCCAGTTGTGCTGTTCTTTGAAACCTAATACCTCTCTAATCTTTCTATTACTGAGCGGCGCCTCCCATTCACCCATCTCCCTAGTGATAGGCACATTTGGACATTCTCTCTTGAGAAACTCCATTGTTGGGATCGCAGTAGTAATTGTATCGTTCGTCGCATTGAACACTTGAAATCCAAGACCGTCTTTCTTAATACACAAGTCGCAGATTTGACCCAAGTCCCTGGCATCGATGTAAGACCAAGCATTTCTCTTCCTCATAGAGGGATTGCTGACGTATTTGGGGAATCTTTCAGCATACGTATGCGGTTCAATCACGTTACCGATTCTCAGAGCATATATATCCACATTGAACCTTCTCGCAAAAGTACGAGCATTTTTTTCTCCACAAATCTTCGCCAACGCATACGAATCCATTGGGTCAACATCATAATCCTCCTCAAGAGGGAATGAATGATAGTCAACGTCTCCCTGAGAGAAGCAGACTCCGTATGTTGTTTCTGAACTCGCAATAATAATCTTCTTCACGCCGAGCTTGCAAGCAGACTCAATGACATTGTATGTACTAAGAACGTTTGTCTTGAAGGTCTCATTGTCCGGCACAAGCATGTTGGAGGGGTAAGCTGCAAAGTGGATGACAACATCGGGGGGTGAAGGAACATCTGGCAGTGCATATCCACTCATGTCAAAATGACTAGTCAAGGCATTGAAGACTTGACCAGCATCTGTGAGGTCAGTCTTGAGCGTGTACACATCAGGGTGGGCCAGAGGAACAAGGTCGAGATTCAACACCGAATGCCCAGCAGCGAGAAGATACGGAATTGCATGACGGCCAGCTTTGCCAGAACCTCCTGTGAAGACGACACGTTTTCCCATTGTATTTGCTATTCAGATTATAAAACGGACGACAATTAGAATGTCTTAGTATCAAAATAAAGAAGGAGGGGGGGAATGGGAATTTAGCCCAGGTCTTATAGGCGAAAAGCGGGGAAAATACCATTTAGCCGACTGATAGATAGCCTTGCCAGACAAATTATCCAATGGAATATCGGTGACAGGTATGGCGGCCATTTCGGCCAGCGGCCAGCATTGGTGCTAATTTGACCACACTTAGCTAGTAATTCACCGATTAACTAGTCGAAAGCCAAGGCATGCAATAGATCTATAAAATTTGGGTCGCGCGTGCCTCGTCGTCAAGCACGTTTTCAATCTGCGTTCCGAGGTGAAATGACGATGCAGGATCCGAAACGGACATGGAGACGTGGGCGTCCGCGACATCATGCAAAGCGGTGTAAAATAGGCAGCGTTCAGTCCAAGATCTCTTGCTTCCGCTACTTCTATGGCGTCTTCTTATATCTTGTGTGCGCATCTCGGCGCATTTTATGCTTCTTGGACGTATCGTGGGCACACGTTGGGCAGTCATTGCCACATATCCCGGTGAGATGCAGATGCCGCGGTGGCTAGGTTCTTCAGATCTGCGAAGTATGTGATGTAGACCATCTACTACGGCGCCATAGTCTCGTGATGCGAGAAGATGCTGACAACGAACGAGCTGAGTCTCATTTGATGTTTGTCCGGACGTTTTCGCTAAACCGGCGGCTATTGCGAATGCCGATAAGCCCGACGCCTCGAGAAAGGCTCGGCTCTCAGGGGGTGGTAATTATTGCTTACGTGGTAGCCAAAATAAACACTAGAGTCTAGCTGAGGAAGTTTAAATTATAATTTGGTAACTTGGCCGAGTTGGTCTAAGGCGTTCGACTCAAGAGTAATATCTTTCACGATTTAACGTGGTTTCGAATCTCGAAAGGGGCGTGAGTTCGAATCTCACAGTTATCAAAATTTTTTTAATTGCTATTTTCTAATTTCTATTATTCTATTTAAGCGTTTCTCAAATTAAGCTCTTGTTTCAAGATGGGGTTTGATTTTTTCTAGATTTGGATCTTGGTGGTTCCAGCTTACATTTTTTGGGAGCAGCTTTTGTGGTTAGCTTTTGGTGGTTTAACTGAATCGACGTAAATGTGAAGACAGTGACAATTAAGGCATAAATTTTCTAGCAAAATTTTAGTTACAGCTGATAAACCATACTGTTAAAAAAATGGTCCAAGGCTCGCATCGATCACCACACTTGCTTTCGATAGACTAGTCATCTGGCGAATATGTACGACGATTGGGCTTACCATGTGAGTCCGACGCAGTATGCGCCACAGCCACCGAGGCATCGACGTCGGAGAAGGTCTTCGTTGCTTCAACTCGAGCATTCTCGACAAGTAAGTTTTCTTAGTATACGTGTGTACTTTGTGTTCGAGATATCTGGCATGTTGACTCATGCTGATTTTTGTAGATCAGCTCAGACATCCGCAAGTCGATCGAGGAGGAGAATGACGGCAGAAAGTTGTCGACCGCGATCCCTGAATACACAGTACCGTTGCGCCGGATAAAATCACTGACAGACTTCTTCGTGTTCGCAAAGCAAAGCGGCTCGTTGGGTTATCCTCTGCCGCAGCCCAAGCACGACAGTTCAGTTCTTGCCGGCCTTGACATTGGTGAAGTTTGCTCGTTCGAGTCTACTCAAGATGAAATTGAGTTCGCAAAATGGTATGAGCTACTTGAAGACGAGTTACAGGAACACAATGACAAGACTTTCATGTATGTGCGGTTCAATCGCTCTCTTTTCCATTGCTAACGTCTCAGATCTTTCCGACAGGCAGTCAGTTCGAACCTCGAGGCCTGCGATGCCTTGCTCGAGCAATCGGGGCAAACTCTTGACCTGCTAGACGATTTGACATTGGGATTTGACTCTGTCAGAAAACAGACTTCCACCTTCCAGGACGCATGCGACTCCCTCTCTGTCGAGCAGACTAGGCTGGAATCCTTGGCAGACGACATCAAAAAACACCTGGAACCATTCAACTTGCTTGAAGACATTACTCGTCGGCTGAATGCACCCGGAACAAATATTGTCACGCAGGAATCCTTTAAGACTATGCTCCAGCAGCTCGATAGCTCCATTGAATACGTCAACGAACACGTAAGTACCACTTTTGATGTTATGAAATTATGACTAAGGATCTAGAAAAACTTTAACGGTATTGAGCTCTACCAAATGCGTTTTCGGCAATGCATGACTCGCGCCTTGACATTGATCCGCGTGTATTTTGTAAACTCCTTACGCGAAGTCGCTCAAGATGTCCAGAGCAGAATTACAGCAAAGGCCCTGAACGACACCACTCAGTCTGCACTCTTCTACACCAAGTTTAAGGTGGATGCGCCGACTCTGCAGTCTTTAGCATCAGAGATTCAGCAACGCTGCGATAGTCATGAAGAATATTCCAGTCTCATGAGAGATTGCTACCGCTGCTACACTGGTATTCGCAAGCGACTCATCCTACCTGTTGTTAAACCACGATTGTATGAGCTGCGAAATAGCAATCCAGATTTAGTGCAATTAGTGGGTTCTCAATTATTTTGTTGTGATGGATGCCTGTGCTAACTGTTCTCGTTCTTGTTTAGGCTAGAGTTAGCATCACATACATGCGAACGGTCTGCACTGACGAGTACGAGCTGTTCTATTCCATATTTCAAGAAGGTGAGGAGGTCATCTAGTAAGTATTTTATATGGTTATGTTGATGTTTTGCGTACGCTAATGTCGCTATAGCAATTGTCTGGATGAACTATGCGAGCCTCTGCATGACGTCCTGCGGAACCGAATCATCAATGAAAGAACAGCGGAGACTCTGTACGAGCTGTGTTCGATGCTGCAAAATTTAACGAATCAAGATTCAGAAAACAGTAAGTACTGCCAATTCGACGAAAAATCTTCTGCTAACATTTTAGTGTTCGACGAGGAGTTTTTCTCGAAACCTCGACTTGATTTTGCCAAACTATTCCAGTCTACGCTGCAGGATGCTCAGATCAAGTTGATGTTTCGCATGCAGGCATATTCGTAAGACTAAGCTGCATTCGAAGTCTCTGTATATGAATTTTGATAATTGTTTTTAACAATTTACTATACATTATACGACCCAGTGAAAAAAAAGTAGTGATAATGTATTAGATCCCATATATGAAACATACTCCAGTAATTACCAAAAGCCATTAACAAATCAAGCATTGAGTTAATCAAAGGCCAGAACTGGCACCAATTTGATAAATAGAATATTAGACAGATAGATACAGGTAGAAGTCACAAATATTGTCCAAGGACAAATGTGTTTCTTCAAATTTAAAGAAAAGCAGAGAAACTAAGAAATGATAGTTTTCGTAAGTTCAGGGTGTCTGCGATTAGAAATACAAATCAATATACATTTAACTGAAAAAAATAAAAACTTCAGCCAAACTCCTCAAATGTCAAAGTCTGCAGCCAGCCGATTCCGATACTCTTCGTAGTCCTGATAAAGCATCTTCTCCTCTTTCCTGCCAGCGCCACTTTTGGTCTGACCAGTCGCCACCTCAGATGGCATAATCTGGTCTGCTGTATCGGAGTAGGTGTTGGCGTCTTGTCGGTCATGTTCAGAAGTATTGCTCGCTGAGTCAAGCAAAGCACTTCGAGCACTGCGTGCGCTACTCATCGGGGAAGAAGACACAGATATATCGTTGTCATCGTCGTCTTCATCTGCAGACAGATGCGTGTCTTCTAACGACATAGCGATGTCGTTCTTTCCGGCACCTCTACCACTGATGGCTTTGCCTCGACTATTTGAAGACGGGTCAAGATAATGAGAGTATCCGCCCGTATGATGTGCAATCCGACGACCTTCGATACCATCCTTGACGGCTGTTGTAGATACTCCGGACAGCGTCGATGAACGTGACGCCGGCCGCGAAGGTGTGCTCTGTGTACTACTTCCAGGTACTGCAGCAGCGACGGAGAAGTAGCTGCTATTAGCTTCAGCGGCCGATGACGAAGGCGTAGTTGGTCCGGAAGACGAAGTCGATGCCATCCCTTGCGAGATCGGTGGAGTCGGAAGCGGCGATGGGTAGTCTGCGCGGATTACCTCCGAAGTCATTGATGAATCGCAAATAGTGTAGTATGTAAAAGGGGAATATCGAATCTATTTAAGTAACTATAATAATCGGAAATGAGAGTTGGAAGGAAAGAGAGATCGGATCAATATATATACATAAAATAATTACTCTCAAAATGGGTCTGTAGTATACTAAATTATCAAATAATCGTACGAAAGTACCATATCGAACACATGATAAGACACTCCAGCTGGATTTAAATAACGTATTTTTTTTAGTCCTTGTCCCTCCCCTCCGGATAAATAAAACCCTCGTCAGCTGGGAGATTTCTCCCAGCCAACGAAGCTATCCCAGCCGTTCATTCCGTCGTTGTTCTCATTTTCCAGCTTTTACAGATCTCTCGATTTTCAAAACTCGACCACAAGATTACATTGAGGACGCTATTTGCTAAAGACATTCGATATCCACATGGTTGTTCCATACCTGGGTCACGAAGACATGTTTTGCAGGTCTCTCGATTGACATATATTCGGACGCCCGAGAAAGTGTTAGCGAGCAAATTCCCCCAATTACGTAGGTGGCGCTAAATATGGCTCGAAAGAACCCTGCTGATCATAACTGCGCCACTTTTATATCAGCCACCAAATAGCACGTGATGCTTGACGGGAAGTGGCTGAAACTTATTAACTGGCTCTTACCATAATGCTCCTTGGAAATCTACATTGAAAAGATATGTCAAATGTATCTTCAAGGAAGCTGTTGTTGAGGGATGACAAAGAAGCTAAATGACCACAACGAATGTATTGATAATCGCTTCGTGCACTTCCCATATGTAAGTAATGTCTGCTATATACGCTGAAGAAAATGCGAAATACAGCAATCCGGAATTAATTGAAAGTAACAGAAAGAACAACATTGTGATACAAGTTGCAAACTATGTGAAACTTGCAAACGCTGGTAAAGTCAAGATACAATGATGTTTTTACAAGGTAGTACATATCAGCCGCCTATTCCTCACCATAACTGTCGTGTCTAAGGCTGGCTGTGCTACTATTCCGGTCAATTAAGCCTTGTTTTCTCGATATCGAAGCGTCACTGGCAAGCCCGATCTTGCTTATCCTCCTCCGCATGCTACTAACCTTCTCGAATATGCTTTGACTGCTTGAAAACAGACTTGGCGACTTTTCGCCATTCGACGACGTGGTGGACATCGACGTCGTACGCGTCAGAACATCACGACTCGCCTTAGACTGCTTTATAGACGCCGTCATCGACGGCGACCTTGTCGCCATTGACATGATACTGGAATCGGAACCCCCCAGGTCGTTGATACTCGCCTTGTCCTCTGTGCCAGTCATTGCAGGCGACAGTCCGGGCTCGTATTTATTGCGCTTGTTCAATTGACCAAGCTCCTCCTTAAAATTGCGCTCAAATAACATGACCAAGCTATCGTGCAGCGGTCGCATTTCTTGCTTTATCACTCTGCCGTGAGTTTCCAGGCAGGCCTTAATGGTGCTGACATGGTCCAGCATTGCATCCTCGAGTGCAGCCACAAGTTCGCTATTATCAGGATTCTCGTTCAACCATTGAGATGACAAAAAGAACCGATACTGCTGGATTCCGCCATTCACGGGAGAATCGACGGATCCTGTTAGAAGCATACTCAGCCGTGACACACCACCCTCGCTAACTTCTTTGTTCAGGGCAGTTTGAGACGTCACCAGCTCATGTGTTTTGCGCACTACCGCTTGAAAGGCATTCTCCAGTGGGGATGTCTTGATAGTCCATATCTTTACGATCTCGCTTCTTCGAGGAATGGTAGGAAAAGATTGTGCTGTCTCAAAAAAAGTCTTTTCGATCCAAAGATCAACAGCAGACGACTGTCTATTTACAGAATTAGGCACGGGTCGCGAGAAAGAGAATCGCTGCAGATTCACCCGCTGCCGGTGTTCCTTAATCTTCTGAGTCATATTTAGCTGCGCGTAAACCTTGTCTGATAAGTCAGACTCTGGCTGTGCAGAAGATATTTGCAAGTACTGGCCCTCCATTGTCATATATTCAGCTGGAGAGATTGACAATCGCAGAAGCTTCGCACTTACGTACAGATGTTGCAGTCTCTCTGAGAACTCCGGTAAGCGCTCAAATTGCATTCCCTCAACAACAAATTGCTTTCCACGTAAGGATTTCGGGAACCCTAGTCCTAGATAGTGTACCCGGAAATATTGAGGTAAATAGCGTTCACCATTGAGAATATTCTCGTAAAGCTTAGCCATCGAAGTCAAAGCATTGGCCAGTTTGGCAAAGTCAAACAGGACGTACTCGTACTGGTGTGCTAGCTCCTTATAAAACTCGATCGACTTCTCCCATGACTTGCCATGATCAAAATATTTGATCATCTGCAGATAAAGCTTCTCTTTTCTACTGAATGCGCTTTCGGCGGGGAATTCAAGTGTCTCAATGGCCGGAAGATGTACATCCGTTGACCAAGGATAGATCTGAGCATGTAGCTTCAGTGTCAATCCACTCTCGATGTAGTGCGCATTGTCTTCGTGTATCTGCAGGAGTTGATGAACATATCTTATGAAAACCTCCTGCTTGCTTGTGTCCCTCAAAAAGTCCATAAGATTCAGAATATAAAACATCCGATCATCTTCGTAGGCCTCTTCCGCTGGTACGCTATAAAGCTCACCTAAAAGACCAATCAGACGATTGACAGAGTCCAGAAAGCTATTTACTTCTGTTTGTACGGTTTTGTCCTCTACTTTGTCAAACAACGGACGAAGAGCATCAACGAAATTCGACTTGACGATATTTTCTGGCTGGCATGACTTGGATTGAAATGATTTGTCCAGAATCTGTGTTTCTAGTTAGCTTACAATAAAAAAAGTTCGTTGCTGGCAATATTATGACTTACATTGATAACACAGGCAAGTATTTGGCTTAGCGAATTGTTAAGCGCGAGCTCATTGAGAATCATGCTTTGAAAGATCCGAATAGCCACATTTCTGAGGACATCATGTTGCGAAAGACAAAGTGGGAGGATTTGAGGGACCAAGCTATTATCCATCTCTTCATCTTCAACTTGCTTATCGGATCGGGACACAAATTGAACTTGATAACCACCCATCCTCTCCAGCCCATATTGTGAACACTCAAGTGGCGTCGCTTCCCAGCCGATGGCATTCCACACTTTCTGTAGAAGCAAGCCACCTTGCTCGCGCACGTCCCCTGCAATTGCCCAAATGACCGCGTGCCTTCGGTCTGTAAGGTATTCATATTCTAACGACTCTGAGCCAATGAGCTTGAGGAGAACCAAGAAGAATGCGCGCCAAATGCTGACGCTAAACCGACGCGACGAGGCAGTGGTAGACATTGTGATGATAGAGCTAATCTCGTCGATTTCATCGCTTGGAATAAAGTTCTCAAGTAGGATAAGAGCCACAAACTCGAGACATGCGAGGATGGACTTGTGTTGGAATGCGTAAATACTGACCCAGTTCGCTGGGAAGGCCTCGCAATTGAGAATAGACATGCACATTGTCAAAATGTTTAGCACGAGATCAATGGCATCATCCTCGGCAAGGTCTTGATGCTCAATTGGCATCGGGATGACTGTATCGATAGAGGAGAAAAAAGATATTATGGCAGTGACCAACGAGAGTTCCGTGAGGCACTCATCGAAGGGCTCACCCTTGATACTAGAGTCTATAGGACGCATGACAAATGGATATGTCGACGGAAATAGGGGTGAATACTCTCGCTTAAGCCTCTTGTCGATAACTTGCGTTAGCCAACAGTAGACCATTGAGATCTTTGGCAGCAGCGGAACATACAGTCCACAAGTCTCAGGCTCCGTCTCGCGATTAGGCCACAGCATGCTAAACTGACATGCCAGAACAGAACAACACAGCCGGATCTGGTCTCTCCATGCCTGAGATGCGCTCTGTATAGGGACATTAGATAAGTTGCTGGTGAGAAGATTCGGACTTGACGCGCTCGTCTTGAGTCGACTATGAGAGCTACGACGACTTCTTCCATCATGATCAAATTCTGCTGGAATGCTGAACGATGGCTTCAGCCAGTCGATGGTACGCTCGGCAAAGATGCGTCTAGCCTTTGGTTCTTGAATGAACCAAAGAGAGGAGATAGACTGGAGCAGCACCAAGCGATAGAGAGCAAGCTTTCCCGAAACACGCTCACTCGCATCCAAGAACTCGAGAGTCAAAGCCATGATAACGTCGTCATCAAATACTACGCGGACCTCCGGCAACCAAGAATGAAAGTTCTGAAGTGCAAGTAGTTGCTGATCCGCGACGGCAGCATCATCTGATTCCATTATACAACCCATCTCTACGAAAACTTGTCTCAATGCTCTCATGAAAGCACCCATCTCGATGCTTATAGATTCTCGGGACTGATACTTCTCCCAAGAGACCGCTATAAAGCGGAGGACAAACCTACCACTCATGAGAGCTGAGCGGATACGACTTTCTTCAGTCTTAAATCTCGTAAGTAGACGGTGGAAAGAGTAAAGTAAGGGAGCCAAGGCAGAAGGATAGTTGAACTGGACTTTGATGTACTCGTCGATCATTGCCTCTAGGTCGATATGTCTATCTTCTTAGGATGTAATTATCAAATATGAAAAGCAGCAAAAACGTTACCTGTCCAACACGCCTAAAATATGCGTTAGAGCGCTAAATACGGCATCCACGAAACCCTCGTTATCCTTTTTCCAGGTAATGATTGCAAAAAGCGAATCCAAAACCTCTCTTATGAGCTAAACGAAAGATAAGAGACGTTAATTTATTAATAACCTAAATGCAAAATGACTTACCTTCACCACCTCATGTTCATCAACAAAAAATATCTGCTGTAAAACCTGAAGCATTTTCTCTTCGCCACGGATTTTGTCCATTGAGATTGCGCGCCATCTAATAAGACCGAACAAGACCTGATCAGCGCTCAGTTCGGTGCTAACAAGGACGGTTTTGACGAGAGTATGTCCTACAGCTACACCATTCTTGTAGAAAGTGATGCGCTTTTCCCCATCACGCGTGACGACATTGTCCTCCCATAGTGGCAGAGTACCAGAAGCGATCACTTCACCGTAGCTTATAACACTGATAACAATCTCCTCGTTCATGGTGAGAGGACTTATACGGACAGTTTCACCAACTGACTCATCACTGGTGACAACACTTGACTCCCATGTTGACGAAGAGTCGATATTTGATGCGTTGGAGAACTGAAGAGTGTTCAATTTCGCAGATAGACCAAAGGAGTAAAATCCCCTAACCAATGGAAGACGGGCAGTAGCTGCTACAGTGGGAGAGATAGTAGAGGATGAGGGTGATGACGGAAGAAATCCAATAAATGATAGCCCGCCATTGAACGAGAGATAAATTTCGTCACGACGATCTGATGTACTGGAGGTGAACAAGGTCTTTGAGATAGGGGTGGACATAAATAGAGCGGGGTAGGCAGCCACCAGTTGGTCAGATGAGGGAAATGCAAAGGATCTTAGTGCGAGTGTAATCCGATCAGCCTTTGCGGACTTTTCTATACCGTCTGGCAGACCCCTGACGAGTCGATGACGGAGACTCCCCCATCCCGCCTTGCGGTCAACGAGGGAGGATTGATTAGACTCATATTTTGAGCTTGCAGAAGAATAGGATGAGCTTGCAAACATCCGGATAACAATTTCTCGCTCGTCGACAGCCTGCTCTCGGAGAACACGCCCAATATCGACAACACCAATTGCGACACCTTTACGGACACGGATGACCCTTGATCTGCTTGAACCGGAGATGTTATTCAATGAAGAAGTAGAGGAGGAAGGAAAGTTCTTAGATGGAGAGGATGGACTGGACGAGCCAAATAGTGCACTCATTCTACTGGCCTTTGAATGGTGTGTTGCTACCGGGCTGGGTGGAGTCTGTGCGATAGATACAGAGACTCCGCGGCACTCGTAGACCTCAACGATCAGAAAGAGATCATCTCTTGACAGTGAAACAGGTAGATCTGAGAACAGAAAGGAAGAGGAACCCTTGTCCTTCACAGCACCAGAAGAATTCAGACTAATCTGGTGCGACTCTGTGAGAACTTTGGTCTTGTTGCAGAGATAGAGACTGACGTATGTGGAAGTGGAGATTGCTGGAGGCGGCGCGTTTGCTACGGCCGGTCTTATTAGGAAGGACTTGAATGTGCCCATAAGATGTAGAAGATTACGACCTGTGCTAGTTGTTGAATTTGCGCCAACACCTGCGCTACCGTTGGTACCGCCACCGGCGTGAGAGCTGGGTGAGTGAGTAGAAAGGGCGAAGAGCTGCTGGTCTTGGTAAAATTTGATCGGCTCTATTGTGCCAGTGACAACTGCGCCTGTGCCAACGTCTCTGACGATTATGTGGCCAGAGAGGAGCTTACTCCCTTTAGCAAGCAACCATACCGCACGCTTGCGAGTCTCGATGGTCTCTGCTGTAGTGAGCAATTTCTTTAGCAGCTGGAGCCTAATCTGGTGCAGCTGCGAAGAGATGGACGATATTATGGACAAAACAGCGTAGTTTCCGTTCGTGAAGAGCGTCTGGAAGTAGCAAGGGTACCATTCCTTGAGCGTTGCTGCGATCTCGTCTACCAGGGGCTCATCGGGTGCAGTCGATAGCTCGACAAACAACGGTGGGGGAGGAGGCGGCGGTTTTAGTTCTGCAGCGGTCTCGGAGTTGCTATTGGTTGATGCAGAGTCGCTGGACGAGGGTGATAAGCTGGTAAGCATGGACTGAGGATATGTATTTATCTGTCCCACGCTGGCATTGGCGTTCTTGTCCATCTCCGGTAGCGAGAAGTGCTCTCGGATGGAGACGCATTTTGCCGGGAACACACCTAGGTAGATCCGAGGATCCGCTACCGAACCCCCCCAAGCGGTGGTTGATGATAGAGGAGGAGCAGAGACCAAGTAGCCACGGAACCATTCTGATGATGAGTGGAACTCAAAGATGTAAACTTCGTCGCCGACAGAGACCGGCAGCTGGTACTGCTGTTGCTGCAACTGTGTCTCATTAAGCTTGCTATCTCCATTGAGTCCGAGTCCCCGAGAATGTTGAGCAGGTAGCAGCGAAGATGTCGACGACGCTGGAGAAATCATTTGAGGGGGGTCATTAGTCCACTGCGACGGAACGAACGACATTGTGACAACCGCCCTCGCTATAGACGGCAGCGGCAGCCATTTTCCGGGAATCTCCAAAGGAGCTACGCCAGCGTAGGTGCTCTCGGTGTAAGAAGCAGGAGCAACCGATGGCATTCTTTCTCACCGTGCACGGCTAGAAGGGGCCGCCTTATCGAATGTATCAATTCGTACTTTTCGTAATTTTCTCAGCCTTCTGCAACTGGTCAATCTCGTAAAATCTGTGAACTTCCGAATCTTTTGCCAGCTTGTCTTGTATGTCGTCTTTGCTCGTTTGTTGATTTGCTGATTTGTTGATTCTCGTTTCGAGGAGGCTACTTTCGTGAGTTTGGGTCTAGTGAGTTTTTGTAATTCGCAGGACTCGCACTTTGAAACTCAATTCGTAATCGATTCAAATGCAAATTGCAAAACAAAACTCAACTCTAACTCCAGCAAAAACAGAAAAAGGCAGAACAGTTTAAATGCACAAAAGAGATAACGATTCCTGCAGTTTGCGAAAAATATAGAGTATATTACAGAAAGCCATAGAAAAGAAATTAGAGAAGCAAACATGATTAGGCCTCTTACAGAATAATAGCCAGACCAGTAAAGCAAGCCATCGGCAAACAAAGGAAATTGAATTAAGACAGTTCATGTGGCTTAGTCAGACTGCTGCTGGGTGAATTCTTTATTTCAAGGACGGTCTCAGATCCATTCTACCCTTTTAAGGACTAGCTCCAGTGGCTACACCTGTACGTAAACACACCAATGCTGGTGATCCCAGCAACGCAAATGCAGGTCCTAGACTAGCACATATAGTGCTGGGACCTGCAGGATTATAGTACTTGAACTAAGCCCTCTTTAGATCTACCGGCAGATGTCCAATTGTATTCTACATAAGCCAAAGATAACCGAAAATGCCACAGCCAAGTTAAAAAAGCGCCGAACCAAGGGCACTCATGATCACGGCGCCACAGCACCAGTCTGAAAGGCAACGGTCGTCGTACTCAGTAATTAGTCGGCCGGAGAGACAAACAGGGCAGGACAAACTGTGGGGAGGTTTGGCCTGTCTAAAAGTGTCTAGCTGGTACGGCAGCCTCCTGTATTATCAGGGAAAAGTCACATGATGTTGCTTGGTTTTACTTGCACCCTCAAACCGCTGAGCCACTTTAAAGTCACGTGGGATTGGCTCTGAACCCAAGGAATAAATTTACGGGTCGCTGCTAACCCGTAGTGCGGCTGTTAACGCACAAGCAGCGGGGCAGCCGCTAACCGCGCGCGTGCGAGTGACTGGCCCCTCAGTCCCTTTTGGGACTGTCGTACTCTGCAGCCTCAGTCTCTGCCCCCAAAAAAAGGGGGAAGAGAAATGACAATGAAGGGTTCAGCAGATGCAAGAAAAGAAGATAAAACTGATAGATAAAAATGCATATTTTGAGAGAATCTGGCGACAGTATGCATGTCTGAAAGCACTTCTGGAAAAGATGGAAAAAGTGAAAATTGAGGCCGAAGAGGCAGAACATGCTAGCCAGCGCACTAGAGCACAGGCCACCAGACATTAAGGGCTTGCACAGGGCTTAAACAGGGCGTAAGCAGGCATTAAAGGCCTTAAACCGCGAACGACTAGCTCCACGGAGATCGTCAAGGATCTTGCCAACGGTTGTAGAGATCTCAGGTGCAGATGAGCATCTGGAATTGAAGCTAGCGAGATGTTTCGTCACAGCAATTTTGGGGTTTGCTGAAGAAGCAAGTTTTAGTTTCCCTGTGACTCAAAAATGCGGCGATCTGGTAACATCTGGTAAATCTGGCACTCTGGTCTTGCAAGTCCATGTGTATTTAAGTTCGCTTAAGTTCGCTTGAGTTCCCCCAGCTATATAAAGAACTCCTATTCCCAAATCTTCTAATAGTATTTTACTTTTCTTGTTTCATTCCTTTCTCAGGTCTGCCATCTGTGGCTCTTGTAATTTTTACGAACAATATCATTACGAACAATATCAGAATCATGGCTGCCTTTGTCTGCATACGACTCACCGATGTTCTTTAATCGTGACTTTGAAGTTTTGCATCATATCCGGATCGTTCTGCAGATTGTTTGCTCAGTTTATATGTTGTTTCTATTTCAGTTTCTAAGATAAGAGTGGTAAAATAATTTAAATATATAAATACGCCAAATACGCTAAAATAACTGCAGCGCTCGCGAAATACTATGACACTAGCCGCATACCGAAATCGATCCGCTACATTCCTTGGTTCTGTTAAATTCAGTGTTTTCATCTTTTCGAACCGACTTTTTCCAATCTCAGCTTATAAGCGCAATGTCTTTGCCATTTTATGATCTCGAGTTTGACTACTCTTCCTCAGTGTTTCCTACCATCAACCAGTCACTGGGTAGCCAACCTTACTACGGTCTTTCTCCACAACAGCGGACCCCGCCTGAGTTGCTGCTGCCAAGTGGCATTCCTGCCGCTCCGTTCAGCTTAGGCTCATCAGCGGATCATCACACGCTCGAGCTGGACTTGATTCACGCTCCCATAGTGCTCAGGTCCAATTCACCTGTCGTATCTCCTCCCCCCGAGCCGGTCATAATCACTGAATCTTCTTTATCTGGCAAGAGATCATCTCCAGAAAATTCCGACGTTATCCAGTTCAATTCTGCATCACCTCAGTCTCACGGGCAGACAAAACAGTCTCGCAAACGGGCAAACCTTTCCCGCACTCGCACTGGTATGTAGTACTGTGGAAGTGGCTTTAACGGGTATGATGCTGAAACTCTAGGTTGCTGGACTTGCCGTCTGAGACGCAAGAAGTGCTCCGAAGAGAAACCGGCTTGCCGATCATGTGTCCGTCTCAAAATACCATGCCATGGCTATGGCGATAGACCCGACTTTATGAGCAGCCCAGATCTCATGAGCTTCAAGCGTGCCCAGATTACCAGAGACATCAAGGCCTGCAAACCCGCTCCCTCTAGGGCTAAGCGTCCGTCAAACTATGACCAGCTATGGTTCCCGTCGTCGTCGTCCTTAAATCCTGTAAACAATCTTTATCTTCTCGACCACAAGATGCGCTCGGCCCCTAGGCCGTGCAGTAAGCCCATACATAGCTTCAAGCGTCTGCCAGACTGGATGGACTACCAGATCGAGTCTTTCGACTTCGAACCCAGCTCGCATGCCCTAGGCAGCATCTGCGAGCGCATCTCCAACACCACTGGGGATGACATGCCTTCAACGTTGCGTCCTCTCTTGACCTCGGAAAAGTGTCACGTCATTGTCTACTTCAGATACGTCTTCCGTCTTCAGTTTCCCCTTCCCTCCATCGTGCCGCCAACGCCCAATGTCGACCTAAAGCTGCTGGCATTCAACAGTTTTATCAATAATGTCAGCATACTTGCTCCCTTTTACGTCGCGCTCTCAAATCTGTACAGTTGCTCTCTTGATCCTGTTGATAGCGATGACACCGATGATGATGACGATGATGATGATGAAGATTGCAACGACCGCAACGACGACAATGATTTTGACGACTACCAAGAGATGTCAACCGTTACCGATGAAAATGAAAACGAGGTCGAGAGACTGTCAACGATGTCGGCAGACCTCACCAACCTGGCCCTGGGAGTTCTTAACCAGATACCGTCCAGGTTACCTAGAGCCGATCCCTCCATCGAGATTGTTTTGGCCGCCTCCTGGAATACAATCACGTACAAACGCTTCGCCAATCAGCCAGACTACCACGTAAACCTGCAAGCCATGCTGCAGCTGATCGATCAATATGATCTTTTGCACAAAGACATCTCGCTCCACGCGCAGCTGTACGTTTCATGCGTCATCTGGCTCGATGTGCTCTCAGCGACCTCAATGCCGCAGCGTTCGTCTATCCTCCAAAGGCGATACATGCAGTTATTCGACGATTATCTTCTAGAACGGCCTGTTATCGATACGGCTGCTACAACTGGCTGTCCGCTACCTATTCTCCTATTGATTGCTCAAATAAATGAGCTCGAAATCCTCAAGGAGAAAGGTCATTACTCTCTAGCAGACCTCTCTGTGGAGTCACAGAAAATTCATCACTACCTATCAACATTTGTTATTCCGCGTCACTGGTCCCGCATAACCCGGACGTTGGCTAAAATATACCTTCTTGCGGCAAAGGTGCATCTAGCGACCACTTTGTCTATCTATATTGACCAAATCGATCAGCATGTCTCTGATTTCGTTCGTTATGGCATTGGCAAGTTGCTTAGCCCACCTTCGCTCACTCCACCCATGAGTATGCGCGACGACGCCAACACCGACTTGCCCATCAACGCTGAAACCTTGATCATGGTGATGCAGCAGCAATTGTCAGACGACAAGGATTGTGACATTACAGACAGCCAAGACATTGAGAGTTTGTATCTCAGCAAGCTTTATGGCCAAGAATTGGAGCGCTGTATTGTCTGGCCATGCGTTGTCTGCGGCTCAGTTATGCGCAGAAATGAGCAACGGCGAATGATGCGACAGCTGATATCCGATGGGGTAGGAATTGCTCGTATATCTGCTGGTTGGGGAGGTATAGGTTTATTGCTAGAGGAAGTATGGCAGGAATGCAAACCATGGCGACTGGTTGCACTCCACCACAATCTCGACGTCGTATACTAGTGCATTTAATATCATCGAATTGCACGAATTGGCTCTTAGCTGCTCTTCCAAGTTGTTATCCTATTTCATTTCTCAATATTTAAAAGTCCTGCTTTTGCATTTTATTTTTTTTTGTGGAATTTTGTTAGATATAGTCGGTAATTTCCAGAGTGTAGATCACGAGAATAATAAGCTAATTAATTGAAGAAATAACAATGCAATGGCTATGCGATATAAAGATTTTTATAAATCTTTTAAACTGACTATTACAGACGTCTCAACCAGGCTCCGAAGGTCAAAGGGACCGGAACATTGTTTTCTGTAGAAATAATTTGTCCATATGGGCATTGAGAGTTTTAGCGACAGTTATATTCTTACCCTTAGAACGGTTGAATTTGAATGACCGAAAGAATTTAATAGTTATTAAGTCAAAAAGTTTTGCTTGTTGATCCCTGTTTAAGTGAATCATTAAGAACTGGACAAAGGTCATATTGGAGTGAGGGTAAATACTAAAAGAGTCGTACGAAACAGGTTCCGATTCAAAGCAGCAGTTTTAAACTACTCTCTCCACACCTGCGTTATCCAAATTTTGACATTACATGAGACAAATTTGGTAGGGCCTCAAAGTTATAGGACACCAAGTTATTGATTTTCCCAATGTTGTCAATTAAGTATTGTCATCTATCTATCGACATCATAAATTGGCAGTGATTCCTCGAATTCCTTTGCATCCATTAGCGATAGATTTGCAGAATCCTAACGCTATTAACCAAAGTGATACTATCATAAGAAACAGCGCTCATGGACCAGGACGTCAGACTGGATCCATCATGATCAACATATGACCTAACTCCCTCACCGGCCGGAGGAGCATGAACTACCTGTAGTGGGACCTCCAATTCCACAGGTTTTGCGCCAGCAACTCGTATTCGAACAATGACTGTATATGACCTAGCAGCCAGTGAAGTGCAGAAAGTCGAAACTAATCTTGTTTGAACTTCGATTGGTAAAACTCAATACTAGCAGTCCAGGTACCGTTTGGATGATCTAAACTCCGCATAGCACCAACATTCTCGCGTTGATCATTATGGCCTTCAGAGCGCCAAAGGTCCGATTGTAGAATTTCCGGTCCAATATAATCTTCGTTATTTGCTCGATTATGAGCAGATCCCGTAACTTGTCCAGTAGGCGACAAATCGGAATTAACGTGATACAGCCAAAGAAGCTTATCGATCTTCAACTTTCCGAGTCCAATGACTTTGTCTCTGAGCCGAGCACCTGGACTACTGTTCAACATTTCTGTGCTGGGAAGTCGTTGGAAAGGTGCAGTTGAGTGAAAAGTCTTCACTATAATCAAGGAATCTACAACAAATGTGAGAGTTTGCAACCGTTGGTAGACGTTGTGACCTTGAGGAGCCTGCAGACGAATTTGCAAAAGAGCCACGGTGCTACTGCTGGTCGATGAAGGATAGAAGACTAGAGCAGGCGACTCTCGCATCAAAATTGTCATTTCGCCAAGGATTCCTCCCACAAAAGATTTACGAATTGTCGCCGAGGTTGATTCGACAAACTCCATAGGAAAGTCACTGGTTACTATGGGTGGAGTTGTCTCGGTGAACAGCATAATGATAAGTGGCTTAGATACCTCCTTAGGCTGATGGCAGCATGATTCCGAGGACTGCGTCTTTACGACAGCACGCAGTCGATAGCTGATGCTCGGCTAGCCGTAGTACTCTTTGTTCACAATATCTTGAATAACACTTCCGGCTTCTAACGTAGGTGGCAGCAAGAGACATTGTTCCCGTGAGTTCGCAGTAGGAGTAATGATCATCTTCGGAATGATGAAATAGTAAGGGTTCGTATAGGTTATTTGACCTCTTGAAAATGTTGATTGATCTGACGTCGAGGATGACAGACCTTGAAACAGACTGAGAAACTGAAGCAGTCAGCGCTTTCAGAATTCGAAGTTAAGGTCTAACCTGTTAAAAATCGAGCGATTGCTACTTACCTTCAGTTCCGTCATTTCTATGTACGATACATCTTTTGTGGATCTTCGCTCTATCCATTTCCTTAGAATGCCTGACAGATATTGTGAGAATTCACCAAGTTACACATATGGATTAAACTATGCAAACCTTCGAAGAATATCCGGAATTTGTCAAAGGTATGCGTCGATGGCATCGTTATCACCAGACGGCCTTGAAGGGTATCCAATGGACGCCAGACTTGTGTTTTGCCAGGTGGTTCATGCTTTGAACTGCCATCTTCTAAAGTGTTTCTCAGAAAAATCTGCACTTCGATTTTATCGATGACTTTCCGATAGTCACAGCCTGGCCGAGAGATAGCGGTCATCAATGTACTTTAACGGGTTTTATTCCTAGATAAGCTATTCTCTCATGGAACCACATGGAGCTAAAACATAAGCCTTTCAAGAAGACATCACTAGGCCTTGTTTAAGTGAATAATCTTGTCAGCCGGCATGTTTACCCATCGTTCTTTATATACGAAGTGATCTCAAATATTCTATTTCTAAGAGAAGTAGCACGTGAAGGAGATGGGAAAAGCTGACCAATGTCGGCGGTCGTGTAACGCGCCTAAACAGACTTACTTCGCCATGACTCAATATCGGAAAGTTTACTAGTCATTGTAGACTTTTTTCAAGATTGTCTGCAATAGCCTAGTGATCATTTTGAATTCGCGCAGTTCCAGCGATGCCGAAGTTTCAGCGTGCTGATTCAGCTTCGAGCTACCAGTTCTAGTAGGACATTCTCCCAGGATAATATGCCGCTTCAGACAGGGAGTAGAACCCTTTGTTAGTATTCCAATTAAATATTACTGTGTGTTGCAACTAAATCATTCATAATATCTCGTAATGTTCCAAATTAGTACGTCCAATATGACTCTCCACACGTCCAGCGCATCAGTAAGCAACAGTCATCGAGATGAGATATGATATATCTCCTGAAATTGTCATTAGTTTCCATTGTTATTCGATGGTATTATGACTGAGTGGTAATCTCTTGTGTTTTTGGCTTGTTACTACAACATTTTTGCTCTGCACGAATATTTCGTTCCAGCTTTTTGAGTGAAATTTAAAGGAATCCTGGCGACGCCTTATATCGCCAGTGTAGGGCAGGAAGAGCTTCTTATTATCTGTTTATTCAGAGTACAGTCTGCGCACGAACTTCGTGATCGATGTATGGAGCCGGGTTGTGCAGAAAGACATGCAAAACCTTAAACTCCCAACTTTCGCCTCGGAGCTGGAATAAACCCCAGCAATCACTACATTACCACCTATTCCACTTCTGTAAGCTAACAAAGTCCCATATGCTGATGATAGATGGTCATCAGATGATCTGGAGTCTAGACCAGTTGATAAAAATGTTTATTATATTCAGCTCAGCGTTGAAGCCGGTTGACTCAGTGAGCTGGGCGCTTGACCAATTAAGAGCTGGCTATGACTTCTCACGCACAGTATATCTTTTTATAAATGTTGTAGATAGGTTATGTTTTTCTTCTCATAGCATTACTTCTTTAAGCCAATAGATACTTTGACAGGCTTTCAGAAGAATCTTCATATTTCCAATTTTTTATGTTGTCAGTTCGATCTCAGATATTTCAAAGGGTTTTCGAGATTCGCTTCCATCTTTTTGGCAGCAACTACTTTTCCACAATGGCCACTGCTCATACGTCCTACCACTCTAACAGTGATTTAAATAACACCAACGCTGCACGTTTAGTCCCCGAAATTGTACCTGACCGGGCGTACTTGCATGTCTCTCTCGCTACTAAGCTGGAAGACGATGACTACAAACTCAGAGAAAAATATCGTCCGTTCTTGTTGAATGACGAAGTAGCTGCTGATGACTGGATCAGCAAATTGGAACTGAGCACGGTCTTGAAGATGTCTCAGACAAATATTGAGAAATCAGGCGAAAGATTGAAAATCTTGGTGTTGTATGGGAGCATGAGAGAGAGGTACGTTGAGTTTTTGCATTGATTATTTGCACTGTAGAGTTCATGAAGGACATCTGCTAAGTTCTAAACAGATCGTATTCCCGTCTTTTGGCTTTTGAAGCTTCTCGTATCCTTTTTCGGTTAGGCTGTGATGTTCGAGTATTCGATCCTACAGGCTTGCCTGTAAAAGATGACATTCAACACCAACACGAGAAGGTGCAAGAACTGAGAGATCTCAGCAAATGGAGTGACGGACATGTTTGGGTCTGTCCAGAACAACATGGGAATTTGGTGTGCCTCAACAATTTAAGATTCTAGGTTTCGAAACTAAATGTGAAATATCTAGACCGCGGTTTTCAAAAATCAAATTGACTGGATTCCTCTATCTACGGGTAGCGTACGACCAACTCAAGGCCGTACTCTTGCAATAGCGCAGGTTTCCGGAGGTTCTCAGTCTTTTAACACGGTTAACTCACTACGCATATTGGGCCGCTGGATGCGCATGTTCACTATTCCGAATCAATCCTCAATACCAAAGGCATATACTCAATTTACAGGGGAAAACGGTGTCGAAGGAGGAAATAGGTTGATGCCAAGCGGAAACAGGGATCGGCTTGTTGATTGCATGGAAGAGTTTGTGAAATATACTATTGTGATGAAACCTCATTTTGCGCTGTTTGGTGATCGATTTAGTGAACGATCTGAGAAGGAGCAGAAGCGAGAGATGGAGAAAGCCAAGCTAGAGCAGTCATTACTTGACGTTGAAAAATTGAATGAGAGTATAAATAACGTGGAGATCAGGAGGATTTAGAACTTTTAGGCTTGTCACGCAGACACTCTATATGATATAACAATTCGTACCTAATGCTTTTTGTCTATTTTCGGTTCCGAAAGGTTTTTGTTTATAGAGTTAAGCTTTGGAAGCCTCCTGGAAAAACAATTGACTTTATGCCAAATCGTATTGGGATTTACTGAATTTCCGTCTTGTTTGATTGCCTCAGTTCTAGCTTGTTTCCGTTTGACGCGGCGAAGCTCGAAAAGAAAGCCACTAGCTACGATGTAGGCTAATCCAGCGAAAATTTGAGGGTAAAGATACTCACGAGATGCATTGGGACGGCGCAAGTTGAGTGCGATGACCTCAGAGACTGTGACAACATTAGCTTGGCTTTTCTGGAAAGAGTTCGACATTTGGAAAGACTATTAACTTACATGTTGAGGGGATAATCAAGGTCACCCAGCACAGGGACAGCAGTGACTGGAGTTCAGAAAGACCGGCGACCTCCACACAAAGTGGTCCTATTGTCTGAAGAATATATCGATTAGATGCAAATCTGACTCCGTTGACACCAAATTAAGAACAACTCACAACCCAGAAAACTCCGACATATGCACCGTTAATAATAGCAAAGAATACGGTTACGCCATAGGATGTCGCAGGCAGCCAGACAGCAAAGCAGGTAATACCGCACAGTAACGTCAAAGCTCCGGCAACCTCGAAACGTCCGAACAAGTCGCTGATAATACCAATCAGTGGACGCCCAAGAGCAGTCCCTAGATTTAAAAAAGCTGACACAGCGGCTGCTTGGTTTTTCGACAGGCCAATGGAGATCGCAAAGTCTGAGAGCGAAAATAGAAGCATGATATAGCCCAACATAGCAATAAAAGACCATGCCAGGAGTAGCAGGACATCATAACGACGGAGCAGCTTTGTGTCTAAGCCTCTTTGTGCAGGTTTGATGGCGCCGTTTCTATTGCGCACCAGAATGGCAGCGATTAGTAGGACGATGCAGCTCACAATTCCTGTAATTCTAAACGCCCATGCAAGAGAGAGGTTCGTAATCATGGCTTCAGTTGCAAAGGAAAAGATCAAGCCACCAACACCTGAACCGGCAGCACTGATGCCGTTAGCTAAACTTCTTCGTTTTTGAAACCATTGAGAGAGGATCGCCATGCTTGGTACATATATAAAGCCGACTCCAAAACCAATTAGAATGCCTTGAGATATGTAGAGCTGCCATATTCGAAGAACAAACGATGAAGAGATATACCCGGCAGACTGGAAAAAAATACCGATGACAATGGGCACATGCGTCCCATATTTTCGCGCTATGATCGTGACAAAAGGTGCAGCTAGCATAGCCATGGAAAAATTGAAGCCACCTATAAAAGCAAAGTCTATTGCCGTCGCCCCAGGAAAAGAATTCTGTGATAGATAGTGTTCCAGATAGACACTGTATGACTTCACAAACAGCAGAATTAGCAACTTAAGACTTTTCTTTACAGTGTAGTTTTCCAGACATGTAGCTTACCGCGACGAGTCCCCAAGAGAAACAATTGATAAAAAAACAAGCACCCACACAGACCCAACCATACCCTCCATCCGGAGGGAGTTGTAGTTCTACAGGCTCTTCTGTTTGCATAATACTTTGGGAAACCGGCACAGCCTCAGCTTCCGGTGAATAAGTCGCTCGCTGCAGCTCGACCGTCGGGGATTGTTGCCCGACAGGTTTTAAGTCGTTCATCGCATGAAGGAAAATTATGACTGAAGAAAGACAAATGTTGATATTTGAACAGATAAGGTCGAAATAAATAGGAAGAGCGGATATAGTGTATAGTTTTTCATCTATTCGGTAAGTGTTCGGTTGGCTTAGGAGTGAGCCGCCATAAGGTCTGCGACAACCCAAACTTAAATTACGAGATATTGTATATTAAAGCGAAGAAAAATTAATCATGTCATTTGTAAGGCTTGTATATTGACGTGCAATTTGTTATTTTAAGACAATACAGTTAAAGTTTATTGAAATTTTACGAAATTTTTAGGATTCTAGAGCTAAACCGGTAATTTCTTCCCGTTATGTCATTCGAACCCTATTACATATATATATATATATCTACGCATCTCGTCTTTGTTCGAAAATTTCTCCCAATTTCTGTCAGAAATGCCCACATAAAAATGCCAAAGTATATTAGCAGCAGTAGTAACAATATCTCGGCCTAAGATGTGAGTTTTGAGATTAGAAATCACCATGCCTCCTCCTGGTACTCGTCCATCAGTGCCACATATTCGTTTCCAGAGCGAGCCCAATTCTTGATCCCTCCTACGAGGTAATAACTTTTCATTACGAAATCACCTTGATCAGTAATGTAATCGTGGAACCAGCTGGCTGCACGGGTACCGCGTCCTCTAGAGGATCCTGCCGAGAAGTAGCTGTTAGTACAAAACTCTCGAATTCTGAATGGCATTTCTTCAGAAGTTTGTAAGAATATATATGTTAACACGCACCACAGTACCAAATCACTTTCTCTATCTTAGCTGTTGCAAACGTCTTGTACAGCGTCGGGATGGATGGATATAGACTCTGTGCTGGCAAGTTAATGGATCCACGAATAGTGCCTCCCTATGTCCATGACATGTCAGTAACTCGTATCTCAGACAACGTCACCAACTCCGTTGTCATCCTCTTCTCTTACCTCAAAGTCTGTCCTGCGCAGATCAACGAGTATAAAGTCTTGTCCACTCGTCTTGCCCTCCTGAAGCCACCGCAAAAGTTCGGTACTCGTGATCGAAGCTGGGTCTGTGGTCATAGGAGTAGGATATGCCGCGTACCATGGGGCTTCAGGTTTTGCCTCAATGGTCTCTGCAGATGTACTCGGAGCTGCCATCGCGTTGGTCGACATACCAACAATTATGTTCAGTGCTGGCCGGGAAGTGAGAGTTCTACCACACAGTGAGAGCATTGCATCGCAATTCTGGAATTGGCCGTCTACAAATATGTCTTGCTTATGTTACCATGATATGAATGCGGCTTGTCCGATCGGACCTGAAGAGCAAAATGAAGTCATCAAACTGCTGTCATTGGTCGGCGGGTAGGCGAGTTCGAAAATAAAAAGTAACGCGGGCCTGTGCCGAGTTTCGCCCTAATTAGTCCTACCCTGCTTGTCTTTTCCTCCCAACGAAGTGCGAAGTCATCGCTTTTGAATGATTGGTTCGTATGCGGCGCCAGCTCTTCGGGCACGTGTAAACTTCTTTAGAACCAACACGCAATCAAGACGGAACTTTAAAGAATATAGAATATTAAAAGCAAGCTCAGGTTTTGGTAGTGCTACTATAAGATATATATATTATGCAGAACAGAGCTCTTTTCTAAATGCATCTGCACAAAGAAGGGGACACACATCTTGGATAGTATGTCAGCTCAGACCTAGATCAGCTATCAAGATTCTTCAACAGACTCGATCAACATGTCGACACCCGAAGGATCTGTTACAGAGACTGGCCGCCCTTCTTCAGAACAGAAAGTAAATCAAGCGATGGATACGAATGGAACAAGAGATCTGGAGAAATCTGATTCGAATGCACCGGCGGCGAAGGAGTCAGCGTTCAAGAGTTTAGGCTTACTGGATCGTTTTCTTGCCTTGTGGATTTTCTTAGCCATGGCTGTTGGCATAATTCTCGGCAATTTTGTGCCAAACACCGGTCCGGCGTTGCAGAAGGGCAAATTTATAGGCGTCTCGGTCCCTATTGGTGAGCACACATCCTCTCTCGTCCGTGGTAAATTGCTAACATTGAGTTTCAGCTGTTGGACTGCTTGTTATGATGTACCCGATTCTCTGCAAAGTGAAATATGAAACTCTTCATCGAGTGCTTCGAAAGCGGGAGATTTGGATACAGATTCTGTTTAGTATCCTGGTGAATTGGATTGTTGCGCCGTTTCTTATGGTAAGCTGATTTTGCTCAACTAAGACGAATGAATGCACTAACTCTCTGTCAGTTGGCTCTGTCGTGGG
The DNA here is from genome assembly GCA_030580435.1 of Babjevia anomala. NCBI lineage: Eukaryota > Fungi > Ascomycota > Lipomycetes > Lipomycetales > Lipomycetaceae > Babjevia > Babjevia anomala. Next base: position 25,909 of record JAKTSW010000005.1, on the reverse strand, counting down.
CGTTTTTACCGGACAAGTCGGGCCTCCGAGAGGGTTTGATTCTGGTCGGACTCGCTAGATGCATCGCAATGGTAAGTTGCATTGAAGTGCTATTATCGAGAAACTACTGACAGATTACAAGGTCTTGATATGGACTGGACTTGCTGGTGGAGATAACGAGTATTGTGCTATACTTGTAGCTGTCAACTCGATTCTTCAGATGGTCCTCTATGCTCCTCTTGCAATTCTATTTATAAAAGTGATCAGTCATGCAGACGGCGCTTCCTCTGTCTCCTATGTGACAGTAGCAAAGAGCGTCGCGGTGTTTCTTGGCTTACCTTTAGGAGCTGCTATCCTCACCCGCTTCACCCTACGCACATTCGTTGGTGCAAATTGGTATGATACAAAGTTCGTGAAATGGGCCAGTCCCTTTTCCCTTATAGGACTTCTTTTCACCATCTTGGTTCTGTTCGCTTCTCAGGGCCGCCAGGTTGTTCATCAGATCGTCTCAGTTGTCCGAGTTGCAGCACCTCTGATTGTATATTTTGGCATCATATTCTTTCTTACTCTGTTGATGACACACAAACTTGGCTTCGGATATAAACTGGCCGCTACACAGAGTTTCACAGCAGCAAGTAACAACTTTGAACTCGCTATTGCTGTTGCGGTGGCTACGTTTGGAGCTAACAGCGACCAAGCACTAGCTTCTACAGTGGGACCGCTGATAGAAGTTCCAGTCTTGCTTGCTCTAGTGTACGTGGTGAAGTGGATTGGAAAAACTCGAGGCTGGAAGGATTAGTTTTGCATTCTGTCATATCTCCTTTCGTCTTTCGAAACCACGTTGCGATTGCAGGTCTGACGCTATTTGTCGCATCATTCTGCAATTGCCTTTGATCTTTCGTAAGAGGGAAAGCACCGTTTTGTTTCAAAACTTGCAGCCTATAGAAGAATCTATCTAGCAGTAGCATGCACTGTAATTCAGTTGTACTTTCCATAGAGTTTTCCAGCAGCAGAAAATGATAATATTATAATAGTTTTAGAAAGTATCTCTCCATAGAAATTATAGTCGTTAATTTCAATTTATTTTTTGATCAATTATTACATTTCTGAAATTATCTCCAGAACAGCTCCCAACCTTCCTAACATGGAACTACGTTACCTTCTCAGTGCTTGCTCACAATTTTCCTTAAGAAGACATCATTGGTACCCAAAACATCGAAATGATCTCAATCGACGATGTTCTAGTCGTACGTCAACGTCAGAATGGTAAATATAGCATGCTGTCGGTATCTCCGGAACTGGACAGTCTCCACTTCGACCACAGTGTAAACGACATATCGCCAGAGATAGCTAAGCGCACGTTGGCAGAGGATGCTGTTATCCCAAGTTTGATGGGTCGACGAGTGACAGTTGTGAACTCGGTCAAATCCGGTATAGGCCGGTCCACACAGATCTACAAGACCATATTGCGACCGCTGTTCGAGTTTTTGGCCGTCGAGCATACGTACATTGAAACGAGTACGCCGCGCAGCATTACAGATTTTGCTGCCTCCCTTGAGCCCGGGGCCCACACGATAATAGTTTTATCGGGTGACACATCTCTCCACGAGCTGTTGAATAGCTTGCCTGTTGTTGCAGCTTCTGGTAACGAGGAAGTCCGGTTTGAGCTGTCTCTGTGTGTGCTACCTACAGGATCTGGCAATGCCCTGCTCACGTCGTTATCTGTGACCGTACGAGGCGCAATTCAACAGCTACTATTTGGCAGAACAGCCGGAAAGCCCTTGAAAGCCTTCTCCGCAGTTTTCCCTGCTGGCACGAGAGAGGTGCAAGCCGAGAGTGAGTTTCATGAATACAAAGTTCTGCCACCAACGTCTACATCGACGCAAATCTACGCCCTTGTTGTGGTCTCGTGGGGAATTCACGCAGCACTTGTTGGCGACAGTGACACCCCAGAATACCGCAAGCTAGGGAACGAGCGGTTCAAGCGTGCTGCAGAGGAGAACCTGGCGCGGAACGTACCTTGGGTAGGGGATGTCTCGTATAGTGTTACTACCAATAACAATGGTACCACTGCTACAATGGAGAAACTGCCTGAAACAGAGCACTCATACTTGCTGTTGACAGGAATATCGAGTCTGGAGCCCGGCTTTGTGATTTCGCCTGCTGCCCAGCCACTTGGTGGTCAGCTTTGGCTCGTCGAAATGGGATTTCTGCCCGGCGATCAGATCATGGAGGTATTGATGAAGGCTTACAATGGTGGCGATCATGTGAATGACGATCGAGTGCACTATGTCCAAGTCGAGGAGTTGAATGCGAAAGTGTCTGAGGTTAACGAGGAGCGCTTGCGGCGCTGGTGTGTTGATGGACGGATATTTATCGTACCTCCTGGCGGCAACGTCCGAGTCGAGAAGGGAACGAGCATCATTCGAGGGTGGAATGTAGAACTCATATGCTGAGACTTGGCATTTAGAAACATTACAATAAATTGCACCACCTATTACTGTACTTGAAGACAAAGCCATCGTAACTCTATCTATTTCCTTTATCTACTATTACCGTCGCATTTGTAGCGATCATATTACCGATAGCACGCCAACAACCATGAATCATTATTAGTTACAGCTCGACGTTATATAAAAATGAAATTGCATCCTCGGATTCCTACTCCTTACTCTCCTCAACGAGACACTTGGGCTGAGGGATAGAGCATGAAATGTCCTGCTCGGCCAATTCTTTGCCCTTTCCTCCATATAGCTCTGGAACCCAGTCGCCTGCGTAGCCAGCGACATAGGTCGCATAGCTAAGGACGACAAACTTTTCCATGGTGGCCCCCGAGACAAACAGCTTCATAGCGGAGAACATCCAGCCCATGAGAAGAGGCACGTTGACAAAGTACTTCTTGCCAAGCAACTCTGGATAGTAGCTTTGGAACAAGCTGACGGCAGCCTTGGACGATTTCTTGGCCGCAGGGTCCATTCTCAAAAAGCTCACGTTAAGGTAATCGTGCACCTGACTCATCTTAACATCCTCTCCGCACTCAAAGTCCAGGAGCTGCAGACCGCGCTCCATGACACCGACTCTCCATCTCAGGAACTCTTCAGTGTCACCAAAAACCACCTCAGGAGTGGCTGCAGCAGCACCGTAGATGTTCCAAGTCATAACCTCCGAATCGTGCTTGGTAATATATCCGAGACCGTTGAACTTATCTGCATGTGTTTCCAGGAATGCTGCCGACAGCGGTTTGAATTCCTTCCGCCACTTCAGCGTGCTTATCAATTGGGCCTTAGTCTCTGGAACAAGGTATTTGTTTGCAGCCAAAAACTTCAACAGCAAAATGTCGCGAGCAACAGACGGAGATTCGACAGAGTATGAAAACAGCTCATCGTACGCTGCTTCCTCGATTATACTGGGGATTTCTTCCTCGAGGGCCTCCAGAGCTGTGACATGCTCCTCGGGCAACTTTGCTAAATGCGATGGAAGATCAGTCATTTTACCCAATCTTTGAAAAGAAGAGCCCGGTGGTTAAGGAACGAAAACTAAAAAAAGTACTTATAAACAATAGTCCGGTAGTTGCAATGTGTCCCTTGGCAGGCTTATCAGATTCACAGCATTGCGCCAGTTCTAGATCCAGTCACGTGATTAAACAGGTCCAATCTACGTTGGACCGTGTCCGCGAGAGCGTCCCTCCATTGCTGCAGTTTATCAAATTCAAGAACGTCAGACTTGTCCAAGGGCTCATTGATCTGGCAAATCAATTGCGTTATCTCCCACTGGATGCTTTCTGTGTTCTCGGCACCAGCACTTAGCATGTGTGTCGCAATTGCACTGCTGCTGCTGGATCTAGAAGTGGTGGACGCAGCATCTAGCGGATGCGAGTGGACCCAGGCCCAGCGAATTTTGACGTCTTTGTCCAAGTCCTGCTGGAAGTAGACGTTAATCTTGGCCGAGCATCCGCATTTGACGCTCTTTCGTCTGCGACGACGCTTGGATTCGTCGAGGGAAGGATCGCGCCTGTCGCGTGGCCAGCCTGCATGAGAGCAGACGTAGACGTCAGTACGCGTATATGTGCCAGACTTGTGTGGGAGCGAGCATTTGCGAGTCCACGAGACTTGCTGCGGATGAGACGCTAGAAAGCGGTCTACCTGGTTTGCAGGAAGAGTGAACTGGTGCGGGTCAGTGTCGAATGGTGGAATAGGATACTCCAAAGTATGAGATGGCGAAGGGAGAAGTTCAATCCCGCCAGTCTGTGGATCCTGCTGCTGAGGCGAGGCCTGCCCGCGATGCGGCCAGATGAACGTGTGGATCTGCGCCGGGCGATTCTCTCCTGCTGCTACTCTCATTAATATTATATGCGGTAGTGCGGAGAGATATGGTTGGTCTTCCCAGTCTTCTTGTTGATCTGTCAGAGTAACTTGGGACAAGAACATTTTTTGGACACCTTTCCCTGACAGCGTGTTGTCTTTCTACGCCGGCGATCTCCACCAACACTAATCCCAAATTCACACCTTTCCATCAACTTTATCATTTTACTTTTATTTTCTTTCAAAACTTGCCAAAGATAGTCCAGAGAAATATTCTGATAGAGCTAGGACATTGGTGCAGACAAGATGAAGTACGAGCCAGTATCGTCAGAGGATTACGAGACGACCGCAAATACAGACACCGTGCTAGATGACTCGGAGCTGCCGACGTATGATGACTCGGAGCAGCAGAAAGCGCAGACGGAGGGCGCAACTGTACCGGAAAGAACACACCGACAGCGGCGGCGACGACGGTTCCGTATCGCACTGGCCGGCGCATTTCTGTGGCTGCTCTTGCTTGCTGGAGTCGGGTTTGCAGGGAGCTGCACCGATAGGGGCCGCCAGTTCGGCCAATCAGTGCTTCAGTGCTTTACCAGCAGCGACAGTGCTAGGCCAGTGAGGGGGACTGCGGGCAGTGGCTACGAAGAGATCGGGCGTTCAAAGTGCCCGGTCGAGAAGGACATGCTGTCATGCCACAACACGACGGAGCTGGATACCTGCTGTTTTAGTGCTCCTGGCGGCGAGATTTTGCTTGCGCAGTTTTGGGATTTCAATCCAGCGGTCGGACCGGAGAACGAGTGGACGCTGCACGGCTTGTGGCCGGACAACTGTGACGGCTCGTTTGAGCAGTTTTGCGACCGGACTAGAGAGGTGAAGGACGCAGAGTCTGTGCTGCTGTCAATGGGTCGGTCTGACCTGGTGGAGGTCATGCACCGGTCATGGAAGGAGCAGCACGGGGTGGACAACAACTTGTGGATTCACGAGTGGAACAAGCATGGGACGTGCATGTCGACGCTGGAGCCCCGTTGCTACGACAACATGCCTGCGGCCAAGGAGCTGGCGATGATCGACTACTACAGCAAAGCGGTGCAGGTATTCCAGACGCTGCCGACGTACGAGCTCTTACATTCGCAGGGGATTGTACCGTCGTACAATCAAAAGTACTCGCGTGAGGAGATCCAGGCGGCGTTCAAGAACTTCACCGGCGGGCACGATGTCACGATTGGGTGCCGCAGCGGCCGGCTCAACGAGGTGTGGTACTACTTTAACGTCGTAGGCTCTGCGCAGTGGGGCAAGTACGTGTTCACGTCTCCGGACGGAGACAAGTCGTCGTGCCCGGAGATGATCGAGTACCTGCCCAAGACGCCGAATCCGAACCCGAGCCCGCCGTTTCGCGGTCGCGGACACATCGTCGCAGACGGGATCAACGGCTGTATGATCTCGACCGGCAGGTGGTATACACACGGAACTTGCGCCACATACCGTGCTTACGAGGCCGGGTGCAAGGACAGCGAGGTCAAGCTGAGGAGCAGCAAGGGCTACTGCGCGCTGGACGCTGCCGGCGTGATCTCCTGCGGGCCCACTGTGCAGCACCCTACGCTGTTTGACATCACGGCAGATGGCACGCTGGCGTATCAGGGCAAGAGCAAGTGGTCGGTCAATCTCAGCGGCAAATGGGACATGGCCGACGTTGTCCTGGGCGACGTCGGCATTGAGCTCTCCTGGGAACCGGCGTAGTCCCAGCTCCTCAGCTCTTTGCTTGGTCTTTCGTCTCTTGACTTTGTACTCTTTTCTGTTGCTTTCTGTTACTTTTCTGTTGCTTGCACTGTTTCTTTTCGTTTCTTTTCGTGCTGTTCATTTCTGTTCGTTTCTGTTCGTTTCTGTTCGTTTTTTATTTCGCCGTCATGGCATGGTTGGTTTGGTATAGGATTTAGGGACTTAGGTTAAGACATAAACATCTGAAGCGGACTGGACGTCTCTGCATTTTGATACATCTTGATACATCACGCCCGTAGTTACGATAATCACAGTCACGATGGCGCAAGGTTCCGCCATTGCTTTCGAAATACCTGCACTGCTCACAATGCTCACAATGCTCAATGCTCACAACGCAGGCATCATCCAAGCATTTCTTGGGCATTCAGAAGCGCCTCCACTCCACACCAGCGCTGCCACATCGCCATCTGCGCCAGTCTGTCCCAGCTTTTCTGCAGCTAACTCAGCGCTGCCGCCAGCGACCACCACGCGGAGCACCGTACGGATATCCTCTCTGCGGGCGCATCGTGAGTCTGTTTTCTGTTGTCCGGCTGTTTTGACCGGCTGTGATCCGCGGCTCACGCTAGTCCGTATCTGTACGCACGAGTAACGGCCATTGTGACTCACAAACTCTATTCTCACGAACAAGCAAACCTCGCACGTTTCCACAACAAACGACCACTAATCGGGTAAAGGATTCCGGGCGAGAAGCAGCAAACGAAGGAGTCTGGCGTAGCAACAAGAGCAGGCTGCTGGCGGGCTGCGCTCGACACGGAGCTGTCGTGACAGTTCAGTGCAGAAGGGCTGACGCGCCAGCTCCGGCGCTGGCGGCAGCTGCCGAGGCGGGGGATTCGCGCTGTCAGTGAAAAATTTTCCGCTGTGCCGCAAACAGCGCGATGGTTGTGCCATGAATGCAGAAACCACGCCGCGCCAGCATCGGCAAACGATCCGCTGTTATACTTCCATTCCCGGCTGCAGTGACGAAAGGGGAACAAAACACGTATCGACGAACTCAGTGGAAGCTGTTTACGAAACTCTGCGTGAAAATGCCTCCAGCACGCCTCGATCAGCGCAGGCGCGATCTTGGAGATCGCGCCGTGCTGTGGCAGCCAGGCTGCGAACAGCTAGACGTGTGGTGGGAGCAGCGTAGAGCCCAGAGCACAAAGCCGCGCAAACCCTACAGCGCAGTCCAGAGCAGACAGAGGCGCAAAGCAGCGCAGCAGACTCAGCAGGCACAGCAGACACAATTCCTCGGGCGAGACTGTCGAGCCCCGGCGAGCCCTCGAACGTCTCTGGCTTGGGCCCGAGGAACCCCATTTTGCTCGAGATCGGGCTGAAGGCGCGAGGCCTGACGCCTGTGATCGTGTTGTCAATCTGAGAAAGCTATGTGAGATGGCGAAATCTATCGTCAAACCTAACGCGGAAACTAAAACCACAACCGGCGCAGCCAGCGAACCGGTAGAACTCAGAACTCAGAACTCAGAACTCTTTTACTCCAGTAGCCAAGACCCAGAACCCTGAGGACTCAGAACCAGAGCCCAGAACCAGAGCCCAGAACCAAGAAAGGACGAAAGCTAGAACGCGACGTAAACCCCTCAACCCCCGGACCTGTGGACCTTAGCTTGCGAGCACAAGCCCACTGAGGCAGCCCGAGACCAGGCCCGAGACCAGTTCTAGTGCTGGCTGGGCTGCAGCGGTCGCGATGCCGAGTGCCCCGAGGAAACGTTTCGGTGACCGCGGCATATGGCTGCGGCATATGACGATATCCGTCATTTGCGCTAGCCAGATATGTGCGATCTACGGAGCGGTGCGGCTAATGCGGCATATACGTAGAATGTCCTCGCCTCATGTGCGGAAAATTTCTTCACCGCTATCGTGACTCGCCAGGCGTCTTTTGCAGCGGCCGTCATCCACATCTGCGGCATTTCGCTGCTGCTGAGTGTCTGCGCGGTTTGCGCGTGCTGCACTTGTCCTTGCTGTCAGGAAGTGGCTGCCGCTCGGATGCTATTTTGAGACGCCAGACGAGATGCCAAAGTCGCGCGATCGCGCGATCGCACCATCGCCATCGTTTGTGTCTGTGTCTTTGTCTCTTGACCCACAGATGAGTCGCGGTCCGGCTTTCGTCGTTGTGATCTCATGCGCCAGTGCCCCGCGCGCTGTTGCTCTGTGCTCTGTGCTGGCCATCGCCAGGTTGCCATCGCCAGGCTGCCCGCTGCCAGTTCTACAGCTGGCCACCTGCCTTCGCCAGCTGTTGCCGCGCAACGTCCGCCGGCAGAAGCGGTGAGCAGCTCCGCCGGTCCGCGCTGTCTCGTTGGCTAGGTCCGCGACGGCGACATCCGGCGGCAGACCGTGGCTGCAACGCCTGGGTTTGTGATTAAGGTGTGTGACCAAGAGCGCTAGGCCCAAACAGGCAGTGAGAGTACATAGCTGCGCCACGCATTGCTCCGAGCGCGTTTTGAGAACAATGCGTGTTGCTATTTTGAGTCATTATGACTCGAGGCCAAACTCTACGCAGGCTGAAATGAGAGACCGCCAATATAAATAAGCACGATTCCACGCTGTAGTAGCAAATCATACTACGAGGCATATATATATATAAGTAGCTCAGTTTGCATTTATATCTCTGATACAAGCCTCTCTGTCTTCTACTTTACGAGCATACAATAAGCTAGCATACGCAACAGACTAGCAAGCACAAACAAACAAACAAGAGCAAGATCAAACACAAGCTCAAACACACTCTACACAAAGGTCAAACAAACACTGAAACTACACAACACAATGGACTCGACGAGAATACATGAGATCATGGACAACCTGTACATCCCCAAGTGCAGTGAGAAAAAGGCTAACCGGACGCCGGTGTCGCACCCGACGCTTATAATGCAGGACTACCAGGCCGATACTTGTCACCGCCGCGCATGCGGTTGTGCCGGCGATTCGTGTTATTTGGACAGGGTCTGGTGGGGCGACAAAGGCGCCGCAATGGACAAAGACAAGATTAGCGAGCTGAAGGCCATGCACACTGCCTACCAGCAGAGCAGTTCCAGCAGGATTCTGTAAGCCCGGTCACCGGCGTTAAGCCTCTGGCTTCTGGCCTCTAAGAAGGGAAGGGAAGGGAAAAAAAGACGGTTCTGGGAAGGGCACCTGGACTTGCGTCCGCTGCATATATGGTTGGGAAGGAATGGAATGGAATAATCGCGCAAGTGTGTACATTAGTGGCAAACCACCTTAATAGATCGTACGATCGCGCCTCAATACAGAGCTGTCTGTTCTAATTTGTTCTAATTCCTGTTTCATCAGTGCTTCAACTTGCAACTGTGTAGACTGTAATTCTCTGTAGAACGCCAGCGTCCTGGCTTCGTGCTCGCAGCCAACCACCGCTCCGTTGGGCATCTCTGCCGTAGTCCTAACATTGCCGCACGACGGCGTGCGGCGGACCCTAACCCAAGAGCTCTCCAGGCGGCCGATCACCAGCACGCAGGCTCACAAGGCCTCCCGAACCAGCTCAGTGTAGATCAGTTGTTGGACGGGCGCCTCAATGCAGCGGGCACTGGTGCAATTCAGTCTGCATCAGCTCGTGGTCTGGTGTGCAGAGGCTCTGGGAAGGTTTCCGTGAGGGTGTTCGGGTTTTGACGCGAGGTCAAAGTTTGAGACACCCCGCCGAACGCTGTGAACTGGACGCCAGTCCCTGCACCTTCAGGGACCCGGCCGAGCTGAGATCAACTGGGACTGGCGCGACAGTCATGGTGCGACAGGCTTGGACGTTTGCAGCAGGAGGAAGGTCTGGCCGCTGGCGACGAGCGTTTCTGTTGAAGGGCCGCTTGCTGGGTTGGCGTACGGTTTAGATCCTCATGAAGCTCGCGGTGCTGGAAATAAAGAAGGGTAACGGAAATGCATGACCTAATATGTAGAGGGATGATAATTCAGGTCGCAAAGTGATGCGCAATTTCGAAAGGCATATATGGCATAAGTAAAATTCCGTGTGGTGTTGGACTCGCGGCTTAGACCGCACGCGGCAGCATCTCCTGGAGCCTCGAAGGTTTTTCAGACGCCGATCTTTGATCGGGATATCTATGGCGGCCTTGTTGCTTGTAACCGTAATGCGCATCGCAATACGGAGTGCACGCGCTATATTGTCGCCGTGTGGCCTTTGCGGCAATGCAAGCGAGATACTGCTATGGGGCACAGATCTGTCACAGGCACGGGCCTCGCCTGGAATGTTAGAACTAAAGAGTGCTTTGAGTATGGAATGTACTTTGTGCTTTATGAATGTGCTTGTATGAATGTGAATGTAAATTGGAATCGTGGGTTGGAATCGTGGGTGGATATGGTTCTACTCCTTGAGAATTCCCGTTGGATGCAATTGAATGCTGTGAAAGTCCTAGACCTGTCACAAGAGAAAATGTCTGGTGACTGCTAACCGCTCTATTTGGGATTCTATCTCGGATTCTATTCCCGTTCAGCAGCCATTGTGTGTACGAGATCAGTTCGCCGGTCGCCGACTGCGAGGCTTTCCAGCATCTATTGAGACCACAGTTCAACTGTTTGTGATGTAATCAACTACGTGAATGAATAGGTCGTTTAAAATATGTAGTAATTGGTCATAAGCAGTCAATTACTAGAGTTCTAGCGAATTCAACTGCCGCGGAATCAACTGGTCAACTCTGCTCGCGATTTGGTATCTACTTTGACCATTTACGCCCGTAAAAGACTTTTGCGCTTGATAGCAGCATAAGCACATAGCAGCCAGTTTGGAACATGATTTTCACGAAATTAGAGCTGGGGTCATGTCAGCGAGGCTCGTGAGGCTCGTGCGGACCTCATCGAGATTCAGCGGTAAGATCCCAATCAGGCCAAAATGCCTTGAGAGTGAACATTGATCCTGAGTGACTATTGCGATATACGGATACACCGTGAATAGCTTGGCAAGACCATGATATCGACGGAAAAGCATTCAAAGAACAGATTATTAATATAATTAATTGATCATACTGAAAGTTAAGCGGATCGCACTCGAGCCACCCAAAACTAGACTAAGCGAAAATATTGCCAAATAGCAGGAACTTGGCAGTGTCCGCGAGGCACTCTTCGAGGGGGATGAAGTCCCTGGACATGAGTTTCTTGATCTTGCTGCAGTCGAGTCTGTAGCAATGTTCTGGCGCCTCGGGGCGGGAGTCAGGCCAGTCGGGGAGGTTGTTCCTAGCGTCACCAAGTAAGGCCATGCGGCGAAGGATATTGGCAGAGGTGATCTGGCTGTAAGCCCCGCCAGCTACGAGGTACCGCTCGGAGACTTGGTTCTCGTCGGTCTCGGCAAAGGCTACCGCCAGTTGCGCCTCGGCGAGGTCGCGGACGTCGACAAATGCAAACAAGACCTCCGTCGGCACCGGCTGACCCTTCATGGTGCCATTTAGAATGTTCTGTATGACGGATGCCGACTGGTTCACTCTCTCAGAGACGTCGTGGATCAGCGGGCCCAAGACCAGCGGCGGGCAAACGACGACCAGACCAAACGACGGCGTCCGGCCAGCCGCCTTCTCAGCAGTCAGATAGTCGACCGCAGACTGCTCGGCTATTCGTTTCGAGCCGGAATACGAGAACATCTTCGGTGTCGACGGGTCCGCCGCCTGCTCGTACGTGATCGGGTTATAGTCCTTCTCGGTGAACGTGATTGACGGGTCCCGCTTCATCGTGGCCGTCGGTGTGAACGACGCAACAGAGGCAAACGACGACGTGATCACCACCTTCTGCAGCTGCTTGCCGTGCTCCTGAGCAGATCGCAAAATGCTTAGTGTCCCGCGGATCGCAGGATCAAGCAGTTCGGTGACGCGATCTGTGAAATCGTACCGGAACGGCGATGCCACGTGGAAAATGTATTTTACGTCTTTCACACTCTCGTCAAATACGCCGTCCGCGGTAATGTCTGGCACCATTACTGCGCTCAGCCTTGACCTCACCTTCCCGTATTTTTGCAAAATGAAATCTGCCTGCGACGCAGTCCGCGCCGAAAACACAACATCGTAGTCCGTAAAGTTTAGAAGGCGCAGAAGTATATGCGAGCCCACGAATCCCGTCGCGCCGGTAATTAGCACTTTTGTCATTCTTGCCAGCTATTTCTCAAATGTCTTTGATGATCTTTATCTTGAATTATGTCAATTGACTTGGCATCCTTCGTCGTTTTTATATTAAACGTGCACTTCTGATGTCGATATCGAGACTAGTAACGCCCACTTATTTCCGACTAATCTGGAAATGCCGAAAAGCCTTCGCCGAACCCTCAAAAATTTACAAATCAGTCCTTCACGAGTCAGTTATTCATCCCATTTTAGTATATGCTCCAGTATAACCTTAATTGAGATGCTGGAGTGGATCGTCGCGCATGCTTTGAGCTGATCGGTCGATTTCGGTGATGAAAGTCCGAAAAAAGGTTACGCTGTCGTCGCCACGGTCACTTTTGGGTTTAATTTTCATACTCCCAGTTTCGTTTATTCCATTATACAGAGAAGTTACTGGTCATGCTATTCAATTCCGTTGAAATGCTGTCGGAGCTCTCAAGCCAGGTGTCTGCATCCTGAGCGGTGGTGGTCATGTCTGCTTGATCATACTCTACGCATAACTTCTTGAGAGATGCCCTGACTCAGTTGGTCGGACCTGGCATCGTGCCGGACAGATAGCCGTGTTGACCTAATTTATCGAGGCAAAGTCGCTCAAATGCCGCCAACCTAAAAGCAAAACCCCAAACTGCAATGACGCGCTCTGTAAATCATTTCAAATAGATTTGCAAAAGATTTCAGCAAATCCTGCTAATGGCAGTTGCCTATCTGGACGCGCAAAACAGTTTTCAGCAAGCAGTCTCCAGCAAGCCCAAAGTATCGCAGCGCTGTTCACGATTATGGACAGACGGGCCAACTTGTCCCGAGCTGCTGCAACCGCAGAACATACTTGCGATGCTCAACTTTGATGTCCGATTTGCTATCACGAGCTTCTTCTTCAAATCGTCTACGGGATCTGGAAGACCTACAACGGACTCATCTTTCGAGCTGTCGCAACTATATAATGTTCTGACCATACAGTTACGCTGCAACCGTTGCGTTAATTCCAGAAGAGCATCTACATCATCGATCGGCTGCTCTATATACGACTCTCGATAAGTTTACTAGTTAGACTATTCACTAACTAGACCAATATCTAGCTATTGACGCTTGTTTCACAAACCACCAAAAGCAGCATCTGCAATATCTTGTACATAGTGACCGCCAGCTCAGGAGCATTTTCAGGCACAACAACTTGGCTGCGACTCCATGGTCACAGAAAGGCAAGATTGAACACGAGCTGTGTCATTGCACATTGAGCCACTTGCTAGCAATAGTGGGATTGGCTGATCTTGGCAAAGGAGCACGTCATATTGGAGCAAAGAGGAGAGGGGAAATCGATAGACACGTGATTTGGATGACAGGCGCCTGAGATAGCGCTTATAAGACAGTCACGTGAACAGATTCATACTTCGAGTTATATTGTTGCAGCCTATCCGTTGCATTCTAGGACAACGAGCTCAATCGAGACAATTTCTGGATATTGTGATGCTCTGGTCAGTCTCTGAGCTGAGATTCGTTCTTAGAGCATTGGGAGCTGTGACGAGTTATGCCAGCGCTGTGGATGCTTATCGAAGAGGAAGAAAGCCTTCTATTGCCGACAAGACTCTCTAGCACGGCAATCAGAGCCAACCTTCAAATGTTGGCGATCTGGCTTCCCAATATTCAGTAACCTTCATAATAGATAACTGCCGTGGACCTGTCGTAGATAGAGCTGTCTTAACACAAAGAGATCAAGGTCTACATAAAAGTTCTCCGCATCACGAGTGTCACGTATCCTTAGTTTTAAGGGTAAGGGCTATGGGAAAAGTAATGATATTGAGAGTTTTTCGCAGGCGCAGGCGCAAACGCTGTACCTCTCGTCCGGAAAAGGAGCCGTTTTTTACACCACGTTTTGGACATATCGTGGGGTATATACAAATATCATAGACTCCAACGAAAGTTGCGAAGCATCACCTTTGAGCCAGATTTTACGCGTGCGTATTCTTGCACCCTGGATTGCAGCGCAAATGACGACGAAATTTCTATGCGACTACAGCGGCTGCGGGAAGGCCTACACCAGATTGGAGCATTTGACCAGACACAAGCTGAACCGTAAGTTCTGGCTGCTCAGCATTTGCAAGTGCGAAGTCGCTAACTTGATAGACAATCCGGTAGCAAAAAAGTTCATCTGCCCGTCGTGCTCGAAGTCCTTTGTCCGCGGCGACCTGCTGCGGCGGCACATTCCCTCGCACAACTCGCGGTCTACTCCGCGAAACCACAAGAGAAAACTCTCTGGATCAGTCAGTCCGTCGTGCGAACGCAGCATGGAAAACGCGGCCGGTCCGCAGGATAGCTCTATGGCAATTTCGTCGACCAGTCTGACACCAGAGTCCGCTGAAGCAGAGAACAAGATCAAGAATCAGCTGGAAGAATATCAGGACGAATTCCCCATGCATAATGCCGGCAACACGCCTTTGCAGTCTCTCCTCAACTGGCTGCCGTATCCCATCAAAAATCCGCAAAAACAGGTCGCGGCCTCTGTCACAACCACCGAAACCGTTATATCGGCAGATCAGTTAGGCATGATTGATTCTGGTATTGCGGGACCCGTTGATTCCATCAGATCCGCTTTGGTCGATGAAGCCGAGTCTGGCGTCTCTGCAGACCCTTCTAACGACTTGCTTGCTCAATCAGGTGCTGCCACACCTAACACGGTCCCACTATTCGGCCAGCGAGCGATATTTAATTTATCTAGTTTCCCCTTTGATGACAAGTTCACAAACTGGCTTCTGGATGAGAACTCCGCGAGTGATAGCGGCTCCACCGATCTCTTCATGGAACACTCTCTAGGTTTAAAAGACATGTACGAAGACTTTCTGCAAGACAACGGTTCTAAAACTGTCTCTGTGCAAAGTCCGCCTTTGCCGGGAGAGATCGTCACGCCAGAAACTCTTGACAAAGTCTTTGATCTGTTCAAAGTAAGTATATGCGTCTGCCTCGGCTACCCGCCTCTCTAACCTTTGATTAGTCTACTATACCTGACCTTGACAAACATCCTCTGATGAATTGTCACACGGTCTCCGCCTGGATGCACATGTACTGGCGCAAGTTTCACCCACAGTATCCGATCCTCCACAAGCCTACTTCGGACCCCAACGGCCTGCCAACGCATTTGTTTGTTACAATGTTCTCTCTGGGTACTAGATACGATCCAGATGACTCTGCAGTGCAGTTGGGAGTTCAACTACATCTCTACTTGCGAACACTTGTATATGGCGTAAGTACATTTGCATTCTGAAATGAGCCATATACTGATCTGGTTCCAGTGTCCCGAGTTCGTCCCTCCAGCAAGGCTCTGGGTGTTTCAGACACTTCTGTTGAACGAGATGTTTGAGAAACTCGTTGGCAACAGACATCTGCATGAAATGTCGCATATTTTCCATGGAACACTGATCACCCTCATGCGCCGTGGCAGTTCTCTCATTAATCCTGAGTTAACTGAAAATGTAAACTCAAACAACTTGAGCAACGTTCTCGATATGCAGTGGAGGAGTTGGGTCAAGACAGAAGCTACTATACGGACTGCATTTTTTGCCTTCGTCCTCGATATCCAGCACGCAGAGATGTTTGGACACACTCCTTCGTTATTTGCTAATGAGCTCTTTCTTGATCTGCCCTGTGATGATACTTTATGGAACGCCAGCCAACCTGAGTCTTGGAGTGTCTTAATGCGTTCTCACAAAAAAGCGCCAAGTTTCTTTTCCAGTTTGAAGGTAATCATGTCACACGGATGGAACAAACTGCGACTGAATCCTTTCGGAAGATTCATTGTTTTGCATGGCCTGCTGTCCATATCTTGGACTATGCGACAGAAGCGCACTATTTCTCTTGGTAAGTAGCTTCTGCCTCTCTCGATTCAACACTCAATCTAATAATTTTAGGAATATCTGCGAAAGATAAAAAGGAACGGGAAGACGAAATGGATACATCTGCAAATAGTCTCAGCAACGTCCCAACTCCTCAGATTGAGGAGGAAAATGGCGGTAGCGACTGGACTGCAGTTATATACAAGGCATTCGAAACTTGGAAGCTGGCATTTGATCTAGCAGAGGCAGAAAATCCGTCAGCGAGTGGTATTCCCTTCATACTGGCATCATCATCGCTACACCGGTTAGGAATCATTCGACTTTACACAGATGTTCTCCAATTACATGCTTATGCTGGAACACCTAGTGTTCTAGGACGGCCGATTAAACCGGAGGATTTGCTGGAAGTCGAGGAATCGATGAAGGCATGGGCTCAATCTAATGGCAGCTGCATCTCCGTCTGGCATGCCTCCAGGCTGGTTTCTGGAGCGTTCCTTACGCAGATAAAATACTCAGCTGATTCAGATGTGGTTCTTCACCGCCCTTGGTGTCTTTATATTGGCTGCCTTATTTTATGGGCTTATGGTTTCGCTTCAGTGAGTCGCAGTAGGAAATACGCGGACCTCTATCCTTCTTCGAACTTTACCAAATCAGATGAAAGCAGGATATGGAACCCAAAGGATGATATGGAGAGATATCTAGAATCATTGCTGGCTATCAGCGACCCATTGGATATAGCTAGACTACAATCAAAAAATTGCACAATCGGCCTTATGCAATTCGCTGGAGATCTTTTTAGGAACTGCCGCTGGACTCTTTTGGGGGAAGAGGCGGCGTATCATTGCTATCGGCTGGCGTCCGAGATTCCTATAAGATCCTTTGCTTAGCTGGCTTCGTATTTTTAAGTTTGCATCTGGCCGTCAGGAGTTTTTTGTGAAAGAGAACTAATAAGTCATTTTTAAATGGTATTGTGGGAGTTTATTTGACTTGATCGAATGTAATTGTTGGTATATGTTAGCTACTTTGAATTGAATAAATCATGAAAGTACACTGGCTCACGCGTAGTTTTGAAGTGGTCTTTTGTCATCTGACCAGCCGTTTTTGTTTTTGCGATTTCCAGTATATTGAAATAATCGACCAAGGTTCAGTGCTGGAAAACTGCCAGTTTGTTTTTCCAAACTCTAAATAGTTGACTATCTTCAGTCACAAAATAGCCGGGTCCATCTATATCGTAGCGAAACTCAATGATGGAGAACTGAGCCAGTCTTAGAGGATACAACGTTGCACTTTTCGGTAGTTATCGATAGCCGCATTTAGTGGCCAAGTCCTCAGAAAAACTTAAATGTTGCCATGTGACTAGAGAAGTTTATCCGCCTTTTTGCGGGATCAGCCATCCCACGTAGACATCCCGCGCTGTGAACAAGGGGCGCTAATTAGTAGGAGCCACCCCCGCAGTTTAGCTTGAATAACTGACTTGTAGAAAGAAACCGGTGGTCGAGTGACAGGAAATAAAATAGAAGACAAGGTCAACATGCTTTGTATAACTGGAATTGTATTTAAATATCGCAAGATCCAACTACGCGCTGCTAATTGAAATTCGTGAAAATCTCAATATTCTCTGTATATTCCTTTGTTGAACTCACTCTATATAATTCATAATGACTGCAGCTGAAGCTGTTCCTCTTCCTACTGGAATCTATGTTCCATCAGTCACATTCTTCGTGTCAAAGAATGCGTCCTCATATTCTTCGTTCAGTGCTCCTATCGACTTAGAGACCCAATTGAAGCACACTCTTCATTTGGCAAAGTCCGGCGTTCATGGAGTTGTTCTTCTGGGGTCGACAGGTGAGGCTGTTCACATCACTCGCGAAGAGCGAATGGAATTGGTCTCTTACATCCGTAAGGGAATGGCCGAAAATGGATACCCGAACTATCCGATTATTGTTGGAACTGCTACTAACAGCACGGTTGAGACCGTTGATCTTTTGAACGATGCGAAGGAGGCTGGCGGAAACTATGGACTGGTGTTGGCTCCTTCATATTTTGCGTCCGCAGTTACTCAGAAGGGTTTGGTTGACTGGTACTACGAAGTTGCCAACCGGTCTCCTATCCCCATCATGGTCTACTATTATCCAGGAGTGTCGAACAATATTTACATTGCGCCAAAGACATACGAAGCGCTGTCGGCTCACCCTAACATTGTTGGAACCAAGCTTTCACACGGAAACATTTCTCACCATTGTCTGCTTGCTCAGAATCCCGTTATTCAGGCCAACAAATTCACTGTTTTTACTGGTCTTGGCCAGCAGTTGCTTCCTATTCTGACAATTGGCTGCGCCGGTGCTATTGATGCTCTAGCTGGAATCTTTCCCAAATCTGTCGTTCATTTGTACAACTTGACAGTTGCTGAAAAGTATGCTGAAGCGCGGAAAATCCAGTATATTATCTCTGGTGCGGAGGAAGTTGTAGCTGACTTGGGCTGTGTGGGTGTCAAAGAGGGATGTGCTAGAATCTTGGGATTCGGTGACAAGGATGGCTGCAGACTGCCCTTGAGTGGTGGCCTCGAGGGTGGTGATGAACTGTGGCAGAAGAAGTATCAGGGTGCATTTGAGGCAGTCATGAAGCTTGAGGCGTCGTTGTAGATGTTAGACATATAGACAGTCGATTCAACGAAATTCCTATTCATGAAGTATTGTAATGTGGTGCAGTTTCATACGTTTTGAATTTTGTCCGGACGCGTAAAGTGCGAGTGCCAAAAGCCGCTTATATGTTTTTAGTAAGTTACTTTAAACGTAAACTCAGCATTTATTTCGCAAGGACTTTTCCAGAAGGACTAGAAGTGAATAAAAGTGACTAATTGCTCGATGCGATATTCATTTCAGTTATTATACTGTGCTTGCTTTACATTATAGGTATTCTATGTTTATTTTTGCATCTTCGCCTCCAATCTCTCCTAGGCCAGTTTCTTCGACACACTCTCTCTCGACCTCCTCGTCGCCAGCCTCGCCAAATACGTCGTATCCCCATCGGATTGGGAAGTTCATTCTGAGATGCTTCTCCAGCGTGCAGATTTTATCAAATGCTGCTTGTGGAAGAATGAAATCGTGGAAGTTTTATTCAATTCTTGACTGAGTGACACTCCTCGGTACGACGACAGTTCCGCGCTGCACAGCCCAGCTAATAAGGATCTGAGCGGTTCTTTGCCGAGCCTGTTTGCAATCTCAACCATGACGGGATCATCGACAACTCGCGGAACGTTGTAGATATTGTTTTCTAGAGGGTTGTATCCAGTCAGAACAATCTTGTTTTCCGTACAATATTCTTGTAGATCAGGCTGTTGCCGGTATGGATGAACCTCCACTTGGTTGACAACCGGAGGATCTTTGCTCTAATATTAGTTAGTAGTCTGTCGTGATCAATGTAAGCAAAACGTCGAATTAATTAAACGGAGTACACTTTAAGGAGGTCCTCTAACTTCTGCTTCGTAAAATTGGAGACGCCGATAGATTTAATCTTTCCGTCTGCAACCAATTTCTCCATTGCTTTCCATGTCTCCGCAATCGAAACATCGTCCAGTATTAACATCTCGGTCTTGGGATTGGTAGGAAACAGGTTAGAGCTGGGCACAAACGCAACAGGCCCATGGATCAAATACCGGTCAAGATAAGACAGTTGTAGGTCAGCGAGTGACTTGTCGCATGCCTTGACCACCTCCGCGGGTTGATGAGCAGTGTTCCAGAGCTTGGAAGTCACAAAGATCTCTTCTCGAGGAACGCCGGAAGCAATGATTCCTCGGCCAACCTCCTCCTCGTTCTCATAAGCAGCAGCGCGTCAATATGGCGATAGCCACAATTCAATGCAACCTCAACAGCCTTCTCGACCTCCATTGGCTTCGACTGCCAAGTTCCAAGGCCAACAGCAGGGATCATATTCCTGATATGTCCTGATATGAGAGTGAAAGATCTTCCCAAGACATAATGTATTATATTAACAGATTGAGTAATGTATTACAGCAGTTGTAGCATTCTGGATCCAGAGAACTGCGACTTTTTCCAGGGAGCGGATAAGTGTGCCTGACATAAAATCATTCTCCCAACGGAAAATCAATTGGGGATTTTTTCCCCCGTGGGAAGACTCGAACGGAAAAGCAAAGCAACTAAACTTTTGAGCTTCCCCGCATTTTAGAAAATACTCACGCGGCGATATATACACTTGGCAGCTACACTTCTCGGTTTCCTACGGAGATTCCGGATAACGAGAGTTCAGCTTTCTTCATAAATACTGCCACTCTCAAAATGCATGATTTCTTTGTTCGTTACCATTCTATTGCCTAATATCTAGTTACTCAATTTTCGTCAGCCTGTAATAATCATGTCTCCAGCACTAATGTCTGCTTCTCAGTCACAGACATTTCCAGTTATAGAACCATCGGTGGCTAAGATAGCTAGGGCATCCAAGTCGGAACCAGATACGCTATATACTGTTGACGATCTTGTTCGAGCCCGAGCTAAGGAAATGCCCGATACTGTTCTGCTATCTTATCCTGCGACGGACGCATCACTGACGGCTTATGTGAATTATACGGCGCGTGATCTCGACCGGTTCGCGGAGGAGACGGCTAAAGTATATTTGAAGATGGGCATTGATTCTAAGGTAAGCGTGAAATAGTTTCCAAAGATTTTCTTAGGTAACTCCCGAGAGCTTACGTATCAGACCAGGCATTCGTTGGCACAGCCAGCAGTTGTAGCTATTTTGGCTCCATCTGACTTGACATACATGGCCACATTATTTGGACTCGTACGATTAGGATACACAATTCTGTTACTCTCTAACCGTCTTCCGGCTTTTGCAATTGATGCACTGCTCAAAGGCACAAAGTCCCAGGCTCTCATCTCGGCGCCTCAGTTCGCTGATGTTGTTAAAGAGGTTTTAGCGTCTAACTTAAATATGGCAAGCTTCGAATTGCCGTCGCGCGACCAGTTTGACCTTCCTATTCCTTCTGGTCCCCCTCTGCAGCTCCCGCGAGCAGGTTCCTCCGAGTCTGAGCAAAATTGCTTTATTATCCACTCTTCAGGTTCAACCGGACTGCCAAAACCAATCTTCCAGTCTCATAAGGCATGTATCAGCAACTATTCGTCCTCTTTTGAAATGGAGGCCTTCATTACTCTGCCTCTATACCACAATCACGGCATAGCGTCCTTTTTCCGAGCAATCTATGCGGGAAAGAAAATATCATTTTTCAACGCTAAGGTGCCATTGACTGCTAACAATCTGATCACTGTCATGGAGTATGTGAAACCGGAAATATTTTATGGCGTACCCTACGCTTTGAAGCTTCTCGGAGAGAGCGAGCAAGGAATTAACTGTCTGACCAGCTGTAAACTTGTCCTTTTTGGTGGGAGCTCCTGTCCTGATGATCTTGGTGATCGTCTAGTCGACTCAGGTGTCAACTTGGTCGGTCACTATGGTTCGACTGAGACAGGTCAACTAATGACTTCTTTCCGACCGGCAGGAGATAAAGCCTGGAGTTACCTTCGCGTAGGTCCAGCTCTGGTCCCTTATTTGTTGATGGAGAAAACTTCACCTACGGCTGATATTTATGAATGTGTGGTCTTAGATGGATGGAAGGCTAAGGTGACCAGCAATTCTAGCAATCCACCAAACAGTTTTCGGACTAAGGATCTGTTCTCGCCGCATCCCACGATCCCAAATGCATGGAAGTATCTTGGACGAATTGATGATCGCGTGACTTTGGTGAACGGTGAAAAGGTTTTGCCAATACCCATAGAACATAGGATTAGAGAAGATAGGTTCGTTAAGGAGTGTGTTGTTGTGGGAGTTTCTAAGGCAGCGCCCGGTCTCGTCATCATTCCTAGCGATGCGGCTGCAAAGATGACCCCGGAGCAAGTGGTCGACGCGGTCTGGCGGTCAATTGCAGATGCAAACTCACGCGCAGAGGCATTCTCGCAAATTGTTCGTGAGCTGGTTGCTGTTCTTCCGGCAGATATTGACTATCCGCGAACTGACAAGGGTACTGTCATTCGGGCAGCCTTCTATAGACATTTTGAAAGTGAAATCGAAGCTCTCTATAGCAGATTTGAAGATGGACCTGAAGGCGATCTTGCTCTTGGAATTGAAGACTTAGAAAAATTTCTTTTTGAAACTTTTATGGATAAACTGGATATCAAACTTGAAGACACATCTTCCGATTTCTTTGCTTTTGGAGTCGATAGTCTACAGGCTATTCGTGTCTGGAGCGTGTTAAAGCAAACTCTGGACCTTGGAGGAAACGGTGGAAAGATGAGCCAGAATGTAGTTTTTGAGCATCCCAACATCAAAAATCTTGCTTGTTATCTCTACAGCTTAAGAACTGGCGTTGAGGTCAAAGAAGAGACAGATATAGAAGTGATGAAGCAGTTGTATGAGAAGTACTGCCACTTTGAACCGCACAATCCGGAAAATGTAGTATTAGATGGAGAGAATATTGTAAGTTGAAGATCTTTTCAAGTCTTTCATTTCAGTCTTGCTGACTTATAGATTTTGACTGGCACCACAGGCTCTCTTGGGGCACATTGTCTTGCGCAGCTCTTGCCTCTCGACCACGTCAAGAGAGTGTACTGTCTCGTGCGGGCATCTACTAATGGTGCTGCCTATAATCGCGTTATTGCCTCGCTAAAGGAGAGATTAATCGAACTTCCAGTAGATCAGCTTGCCAAAGTCCGAGCATACAGCAGTGATTTTAGCCAAAAGGATCTCGGCCTTGGACCTGAGGTTTATGACCAGCTTCTCAACAGTCTAACTACTGTAATCCACAGCGCATGGGCAGTCAACTTTAACATTGGTGTAAAGAGTTTTGAGCAACAGCATATCAAGGGCATACATAACATGATTAATCTATGCCTGGCTGTCAAGACGCTTAAACCGGCAAACTTTTATTTTTGCTCGTCGATTTCTACAGCGGCTGGGACTCCTCTTCCCGCCACCATTGCGGAGGGACCGATTGTTAAATTTGAGCATGCTCAAAATATGGGATATGCTCGTTCCAAGCTGGTCGCTGAGCACATTGTTGAGAATGCGGCGATTGAGACCGGCATTCATGCTCGAGTCTTTCGAATTGGCCAGATTGTCGGCGACAGCGAGAATGGAGTTTGGAATGACACTGAAGCCATTCCATTGATGATCCGAAGTGCACTGACTCTGCAAGCGCTTCCGGCAATTGATGAGATGCCTTCTTGGTTGCCGGTCGATTATGTGGCGCGCTCAATGTTGGAGTTATCTGGAATTACTGGAGACGTCCCAAAAGATGACTTTAATACTGTTTACAATATTGTTAACCCAAAGGTCTTCAGTTGGACGAAAGATTTGCTCCCATGTTTGCAGAAGTCTGGACTGGATTTTAGGATCGTTCCACAACGTGAATGGATTAAGCTTCTATACGAAGGTGACCAGGATCCTATTCGCAACCCAACTGTCAAGCTGACCGAGTTCTTTGCTGGAAAGTATGACAACGATATGCCGGGACGTGTCGGACTAGTGTTCAACACGTCCAAAACAGAAGAGAACAGTGCTGCTATTAAGGATGCTCCAGAGCCAGTCAGTGATGGATTGATAAAGAAATTCGTGACGCAATGGTTGAAAAAGTGGGCATAAAATTATCTTGTTTAAGTGCCATCCAATTAGTTTTTGGTACATTTGTCAATACCAGCGCGGTCGTTATATTACATACACATATACTTGATATTTTGAATGTCATAGCTTCCTAGACTCTGAGAGGTCGATGATTTAATCCTCTCTGCTGATCAAAGTAATAAAGTAGAATGTTATCTTGAAACTATGCCGACTTAATCTGTCAATTCATTCCATTCATTATCTTATAATTTTATTGAAGGGCCGTGAATCCTCTAATAGCCAAGATTGTTGGATCAGTAATCTACCATTCCTCCGTGACAAAAGGATTTCATAATTCAAGCGATATTCTCAATCTAGGTTCAGATTATTAATCATGGATGCAGACTTCAGATAGATTAGTTCTTTGGCATCTCGAATGAATCGAAGGAGTGTCCATTCGGCCAGGAGCGATACAACTGACAGAGATATTGTGGGATCCATATTTACTAGCAGCGGCATGGCTAAAGAGACGGCGTACATCGGAGTGAAAAGTACCCAACAACGGAGTCAATAGCGAAGTAACTTTACCACCATCTGTCAAAAGTGCTTCCGACCTTCTGAATGAAGAAGAAGGCCGGTTTTGTTCTAATTGAATATGGTGTCGCACTCCTTTTCTGTGACGTCTACCAATGGATTTCTGATGATCATTCCAACGGTGTTGATAGCGATGATGCTTAACCTTGTTGAACTCATTCTTAGCAGTTCCAAACAATTTCACAATGTTTTCAGGCTTTTCTGGTCCTACCTGGGTAGCGACGAGCTTGGTTCGGGGCAGAATAAGCTCCTTGATGACTTCATCTGATTTCATTTATCACCATCCGAGTAATGGTGCAGCTAGTGCAAAATTAGCGGGTCTAAAATGCGCCAGAGTTCCTATGATTAATGCACCGAGACTTTTTGCTCTTCCAGTTAACGATAGTTTGTCCTTTCAAAGACATCCTAAATCAATATCAAGATAACGCGAATTTGGATTAATATATGTAAAATAGGCAATTGGAGAGATTAGATTGAAATTCACTAGATATAACTGACAAGTACTGCTTCTATCCTGCCAACTGGACAACGAAACGGTGCAATTCGATGATTACAAGCTCCTTAGATCACGGCACCGTCAATCAACATGGTGGTGAACGAAAGCTCGGGCGAAATAGCAAACACAGTACCAAATGCATTGTTGTAATCGTACCTGCAGACTAATACAGACGTTGACTTAACGATCAACTCTCGATATAACGATATTCGATATAACAAAAAAACATCTGTAAAAATGGACGAGCGATAACTCGACCGGATGGAGCGATTCACAATTGAATCACTCCACTTGTTTAGATACATCCGTCATTGACTCACGACAAAACCGAGCAGGACGCTCATTATTCTCGCGGTACCCGTTTAGAATGTGGATGAAATTTAGGCATGCTACAACATCTCGGTTCCACAGCCTGCTTTTGCCAGGCAAGCAATCCTTGTTTTGGCATTCGAGAAGTCCATGGACTAGCCGCATTTTACGTTGGTTTTCTTTTTTACCTGTCTTTTCATCTTTCTTTTTGACGTTCTCCTCATCTTTCCTCTGGCCCTCCTCTGGATCCTGAACGCAGTCCCACTTCCGCTTTCCTAAACCCGACTTCCTCTTTCTTTGCTTACTATTCAGAGGTCTAGGGTTCTCGCGGTATTTCGTGGCCTTCACCCTATGATTGCATTTTGGGCACCAGTAAGATGTCCGAAACTCGTCAAGGAGCACAACATCAAAGCCCTTTTTGCGAAACAGGTCCCTGAAGCCATTCTTGCGACTAGGTGCGTGATACTTCTTCGTGGAGTTATTGTAATTACCCATAAGTATTATCACGTCATCACCAAATTTGCTCCGTAAGGCGTTAGCAAGATTATCGTCTGCCTGCTGGCGCTTTCGATACCTCATCCAACGGGCCTCTCTAAACTCCTTTTTAAAATAAAAAGGGAATAGAAAAGTGTTTGCCTGTCCCCGTATCTGTAAGGATGAACGGAATTCTTGCAAATCGACAGCGGCAGTGTTGGTGGACGACAGCTCCGTCATCCAACTGTGATACTCGGCCCTTAGAGGCCGACTTAGGTCTCGTACGAGACCGCGCTCCATAAGGCTGTATTCTTTCAAACCGCTCTCTCGCCTGTCCTGACAATAGGTATATCGAAACTTCTGTATACCTTGATGCTTTTGTGGCTTCTTCCGCTTCCCGGCCTTTACCAGCTTCTGCCTTTTTTTCCTCCTGGCTCTGTAACGAGCCCTCCT